>NW_004624762.1:15826940-15974841 GCF_000247695.1 Heterocephalus glaber | reverse complement strand
ATAAATAAATATACATCTATCTATCTATATATATATATGTATATATATATATATAAAACTGACCTCCTTATCCACACAGGATATGTGCCAAGACATTCTATGGATACCTGAAAACACAAATAGTGCCAAACTGTATATATGCTGGGGTTTTTTCTTATACATACATACTTATGATAAAAAGTATAATTTATAAATTAGGCCCAAAGGGATTAACAACAATAACTAGCAATAAAGTAGAACAATGAAAGCAATAATGAAAGTTATTTAAAATTCATGAATTGTTTCTTTCTGGAATTTTCTTTGCAATAATTTCGGACAGTGATTGAGTGCAGGTAATTGAAACTGGGGAAAGCAAAACTGTAGATAAAGGGACAACTGCAACTTAGTGGTTTGCAACATGTGCACCCCAGAACAGCGGCCTCCACCTCATCAGGGGCTCATTGGAAACTGAACATATTGGGCTTCTCCCCAGACCTATTGAATCAGAAGTTTGGGGGCGGGGCCTGACCTCCTGAGTTTTCACAAACCCTGCAGGCGCTCCTGATGCCACCTGACTTTGAGATCCACTGCAGCAACTGCTGAACTAGAACAACTTCTTTCCTGAAATGCAGGCACCCAGGATTTGAACTGATGACTATCTCTAAAACCATCACCCCATTTTACCTTGGGTACCCCAAAGTTTTCCAGCCTGGTACAGGACCTGCTGGCTCAATGGCTCTCAACTCTAGCTGCATAATATAATCTTTTGAAAGCTTTGAAAAATCCTGATGCCCATGCCACAACCAGACCAATTAAAACAGAATCTCTAGGCTTGAGACAAAAGCATCAGAATGGTTTAAAGCTCTCCTGGCTGATTCTAATGTGGAGCCAACACAGAGAACAACCTTTCCTTGTTTCAGGGACTGGGGCTGGCCCTGTGCTGGACCCCTGTGGCTGCCTGCCCTCACCTTTTGCCATGTGTGCAACTCCCCTGTTCTAGCTTCTCAGGATTTAAATGTTCAATGGCCACAGACTTGGTGCAGTTGCAGCAAGTTGAAGAGACTGGGTCCAATCAGGGAGGCCTTGAGACACACAGAGCATGGACTGGTAGGGCATGGACTGTTAGACTTCCCTGCTCCCAACACATCCATAGTAGTTTGTGCATGCCAGGCAGCCCGGCTGGGCACATGCGTGTCTTACCAGTGTCAGAACTGAGCCAAGCAGGCACAGAATGTGGGCTCGAGTCTGGCTCAGAGGCCCCACGGGAGATTGTGCATTCAAGTGCAACTTTTACAGCAGTGGGTTCCCAGACAGGAGGCAAGTGCTCAGGTCCCGCTCTGGAGGCTGCTGGGCTGGCCAACTTCCATCTCCAGAAAAGAGTCAGGGTAGCTTAATTTCCCCATCTTACTCTTCGGCATGGCTTAGTGCAGGGATCAAGAGCCTTTCTCCCTGGAAGGCCTCCCCAGTGCTGTCTCTTGGGCTCTCAAAAACTCACCACCAGCCTCCTCTCTAGCCCCTGAAGACTCCTTCCTCCTAGAGCTCTCTTAGACCTTGAGCTGTGGATTCTGAAGCAAGTGGTTCTTCAGGAAGAGCTCACAGGGGAATCTGGTGAGGGAGCCAGGGAGAAGGACAGGTGAGGGGACAAAGCCAACTGAGTGTGCAATATCAGACCCAACTCGGCCAGCCCAAAACAAGAGAGCTGGGCTCCCTGATCCTGTGATCAGTTTAGGACCACCCTTCCCCCAGGTTGTGAAGGCAAACTCCTATGCACATCCAGCTGGCCTGCCAAAAAAGTATCACAGGCAAAGCCACCCCAAGCTGTGACAAGGAGCATGCAAAAATGGGAGCAAGGATCCAAAGCAGAGCTACTGCCACAGTAAGCAGACGAGAATCCTGGATGGCTCATTATATTTGAATTTCAGATGAGTAACAAATCATTTCTTTTTAGTATAAGTTCACCTCTATGCACTACTTGGGATATACTTGTAATTTTTTTTAAATCATTATTTGCTTCTCTGAAGTTCAAATGTAACTGGGGTCCTGAATTTTAGTTGGCATCCTAACCTGAAGGCATCTGGCAGAACACTGACCTGTTTGCCTGCTCAAAGAAGCATAGTGGGCCATGTTTGTTGTTCCCAGAGGCGCATAACACAAAGATGACAATGTAGACCTTTGCTTTGTTGCTCCCTGTCTCCTAGTTATGCTGCAGTGCACCTTCCTCTGTGGAATCACTAGCTTTGCCCTGGGCCACCTCTCACATCACGGGAGATTCTTGGCCACTGTGTCTTGACCAGGGACAAAGTTCAAGACTGCAAAGGTAGTAGAGAAATCAGCAGTAAATGTCTCATTGGCCCCTCTGGTACCTCAGCTGCAAGGTACCCTGACTCTACCCTGACTCTTGGGGTGAAATGAGGATCTGATGCCCAATCTGGCCACCTGGCTTCAGAGACCAAACTGCTAATGCCTCTAAGACAGCTTGGGCCTCCAGCCCGAGCTGCCTTGTCATTTGGTCAGCCTGACCCTTTCATTAAGTATTTTTGCATCCTTTCACCAGTCTTTAAATAATGAAAAGAGGGCTCCACTAGTTCTGGAAGTTGTCCCGGTGGCTGGCAGGTCCTGAAAATAGGTTGGGATTGATTGATTGTGGTTATAACCAGCAGGCCCCACCGTGGGCGCCCCCGGCCCATGCATAATATAAAATATACAAACAGCAGACAGGGAACAAAGCCAAGACTATGGCTCTTTACTTTGATTTGCGATCAGCTCCTTTGAAATCCCATGTATTTAGAAGACTCTGAGAATGAGTATGATCTTGCTTCATAGGCCTGGTGTCTGTCTCCCAGGATCTCAAGACCCCTGGAGCTTAGGAGGGGGATGCAAAGCATGTGCAACCTTTGAAACTTTTCTGGGGGCAAAGCAGAACAAAGAGGGAGAAGGCAGCGAACCAGTGGCTGCTTTTGTGAAATTAACACATGGATAAGTACAGGTGATCAAATTCCAGGAGCTCCCACTCCTCACTATGTTTTTAAATAAATAAGACATAGAATTATTTTAAATGCCTCCTGAATTGCCCCAAATGCTCTTAAAGTCTTGTAGTATTTTCAAGTATTTACATGGAGAAACTTAGGCATTTTGTTTCAAAAATATAAACACTTGAAAAGCCCAAGATGTAACTGCATTCTGGAATTCATTGGAAAGAAACAGAAATCATTGTCTTAGGTGAGTTTCCCACCAGAATCAGACTCTGAGACAAGAATTCAGATGTAAAGTGTGCATTTAGCAGATATTCCAGAAAGCACTGGGAAAATCATGGGGAAATAAAACAGGGAAGTGAAGCAATTGTCTTAGTCCATTTTCTGTTGCTATAACAAACTACCTGAGACTGGATCATTTATAAAGAGCAGAAGTTTATTTGGCACACAGTTCTGGATACTGGGAAGTCCCATAGCATGGTGCTAGCATCTGGTGAGGGCCTTCTTGTTGCACTGTGTTATGGCAGAGGCATCACCTGATGTAGATGGTACCGTGCTAGTTAAGATCTCTCTTCCTCTATGAAGTCATTAGTGCTATGATGAGGTTCCCCTCTCATGACCCACTCTAATCCTAATCATTCCCAAAGGCCCACCCCTAAATACCACCAACATAAGACTTTAGGGATTGTTTCCAATATGTGAAATTTTGGGAACACAGTCAGACCATGGCCTCGATAAAGCATGCATTTACTGCAATGGTAGGCAGCTCACCCAGAGCTTAATCCCACTGGGAATCAGTGCAGAATGGCTCTCAGATGCCTGGTGAAGAATTGGGGAGGGGGGTTCCTTTTTAATGTTAAGCCATCTTGGACCCACACCTTTTGGTTCTCCTGATACTTTAGATTATACAATAAAAATAAATTATTAGAAAAATTAAGACGAAACATGCAAAAGATGAGCCTCAACTTTTTATTATTGGGTTCAAGAGATACATAATTACTCTCTGAAATTGCTGTAGAGGTTCCCAAATGCTGTACCCATTGCAAGCCGATAATAAACAGCTCCCAGTTGGCACCAGTCAGGGAACCACACAGTGATCACAAGTGTCCCAGCCTGCCCAAGGGGGGAGGGAGTGGGGTATTATACACCAATGCATAGGCGGGGACTTGCTCCCAGGGACTGTGGCTTGCAGAGGACCAGTGCCACTCCTGTCTCTGTGTGCAGGGCCAGAAAAGGCCCTGAGCGAGGAGATGCGAGATGCTGGCGTCTGGAAGTGTAGAGACGCGCTAATGAGCTCCCGGTGGGCCACACAGCATCCTGGATACAAAGGGCAGACTGGACCAGGAAAGTCAGTGAGCCAGCCTCTTCTGTAAGAGATGAAGATGCTGCTCCCTGAACAATTCACTGCGTTCTCAAAGTCTTGAGAAACACAACTGCCGGTGCTGGAACCAAGAGAGGGTTTGTCCCCAGTTGCTTCTGTCTGTGACCTTCGCTTCCTTCTAGACATCTGCTTGCCTAGTCCCTGGTGCCAGAGGGACAAGTGCCAACTAGGGGACAGGTGGTACCCTCTGCAGCAGGGCC
Source organism: Heterocephalus glaber (assembly GCF_000247695.1). The sequence goes on along the minus strand of NW_004624762.1, from coordinate 15,970,309 downwards.
AAAGTCCCGCAGGCAGAAGACCTGGCTGAGCCTTTGTCTGCTGTTCATCTGCTGGGGAGTGGAGGACAGGCTGAGGATTGAGCGCAAAGCCAGAGCCATGGCACAGATCTCCCAGCTGGAACCTGCTGCGTGACCCTCAGCGGCTCTGTTTCCTCACCCATAAAATGGAGATGCTAACCTGTGCCCTGCTTCCTGCGCACGGCTGTTGTAAGGATCAAGGGAGATGAAAGCAGAGACAAAAGTTTTTGAAAAGTTGAAAGTCCTCTGTGGCTGTCAACTCGGAGAGGCACTAATTACCCAGAGGTGAGTTTTCTGGCAGCCGGGGCTCTCAGAACACAGACCCCAACTGGCTAGTGGCTTTCAAAGGTCTGATGGAATTCAACACAGGATCTTGGTTTGGGTTTTTTTAAAAAAAGAAAAAGGAGAAGGAGAAGGAGAAGATGCAATGCTCAAAAGCACATTATTGGGGCAACCGGCCATATTTGAACAAAGTCTATCTAATAGATAATAGTATTGTCTTAATGTCAAACTTGGTGAATTTGGTCATTGTATTGCAGCTATATAAGAGTTTGTAACCATCCCTATGAGTTAGGGGAGGAAGGATAAGATCCAAATGTCACGATGCCTGCAGCTCACTCTCATATGGCTCAGCTACAAAATAATACCAACACTAATAACAGCAGCAGCAATACTGGGTAAGTATCCTACTCTAAAAATCCCAAAATTGGAAATGCTCCAAAATCTGAAACTTTTGAGTTCTGAAACAATACTAGAAATGGAAAATTCCATACCTAACTTCACGGGATGGGGCCCAGTCAAAACGCAGGTGCACTGAAAAATAGTGTGTCAAATTACCTTCAGGCTACATGGTTATGGTATATATAACTACACATGAATTCTGCATTTTGAATTCAGTTCCATCCAAAAGATATCTCATTTTGGATGTGCAAATATTCCACAACCCAAAAAAATCTGAAATACTTCTGGTCCCAATCACTGCAGTTAAAGGAAATGTGAACTATAACAACAATAACATGCACAATAAATACGTGTGTGCTCATATACAGAGAGGAAAAAATGTGGGAAAATATTAAGAATTGTTGAATCCTAATGACTTGTGAATATAGCAATATATACATATTGTTTTAGTAGTTTTTTCGTAAGCTTGATTTTTTTTTCAAATGGAAAGATTTTTTTAAAATACCGATCAGTCAATCAACCATCTCCTTCCTCAGAAACAAGTGTCAGAGCCTCTGAGCCACTCTAGACACTGCACTAATGTTGGAAACGGCACTTCCTGACCCCTCACTCACAGCTCCCTGGCTCATATTCAACGCAGACTTCTAGAAGACTTGGTTATCTGATTTGTCAGCCCAGAACAGAATTAGAAATTAAAAGGTAGGTGGAGGTAGTGGCAAGTGCAATGACATGGAAGATGTGAGAGTTGACATCCGGATATCAAGACGCCCCGCGGTGTTGGAGGCTGGAGCTAAAAGGCCTTCCCAGCACAGGAACGGAGGGGGAGGGGTGGCTCCTCAAAGATCCCTGGGCCAGTAACTCCTCGGGCAGCCTAAATTCGGGCCTGGGAAGTTTGCTTTACAGTACTCTGCTCCATGCTGAGACTGCGTCGTTATGGGAAAGGTGGGTTGTTCAGGGTCTCTGATCAGAAAGATAGGGAAACACAGACATCAAAAACTCCGAAAACTTCTCATTGTTCCTCGAAGAAGTAGCTATGACAAATGCCATTGGTGGCCTCTGCCACAGCCCCCCCCCCTTCTTTCTTCCTGTCAGATTTCAACTACTCAGAAAGACCATGGCCATATAACTTTGTGGGACCTGAGAAGGAGGCTTCTGTAGATCTGGGGAAAAATTCTCCTCTGATTAAAAATGGCATGTAAGGAGAAACTTCTCTTTATGTCCTACTTTGGATGTGATTTAATAAGGATATGACATCTAGAGTTGGGGCAGCCCTTTTGTGATCATGAGGAAACAAGTTGAAGATTAAAAACCAATATTCTGTGTAAGGAGGGGAGGAATGGGAAGACCTTCCATTTTTAATGACCTGACTAAAAAGCAGAATCAATCAACCCTGCAACCAAACTTCTTGTCAGACATTCTCATTATTTGAATCGGATTCAGTTTGCCATTCTGTTATTTGCAGCCAAAAACATTCTACATCACCCTGGGAGAGCATGTGTTTTCCAGAAACATTTATTTCTGCAAGTCCTTTCATTTCTGGAATGCCTTACCGTGGAGAGGAGAGTTCAGAGAGCTTGAACAAATTGTCAGAGATGAGGGCCTCTCAAAACTCTTTGGAGAGGAAGTAAATATACATGAAGTTATTTTAAAAGCAGGTCAGCCTAACAGAGTGCAACAGTGAAGTGTAATGTCACTTTGACTGGATTAAGAGACTCCTGGAGAAGTGCTTGATCATGGGAGCACTATAGGAATCCACTGCTGTTCACTTAGGAGGTGGGGCCCAGCTGGTGAAGGTGGGTCCCTAGGGCAGATCTCTCACTTGTGCTCCTCCCTGTACCCTGCTTCCTGGCCACCAGGAAGCGAGCAGCTTCGCTTCACTCACCCCACCCCCATGATGTTTCTGCTTTAGGACCAGCTGACGATGAATTGAATCCTCTGAAATCATGAGACAAAATAAGCCTACTCTCCTTTAAGTTGTAGGTATCACATATTTGGTCTCAGCAATGAGCAAGCTGACAAATACACAGGGGTTCTGATACTGTTGTTATAGTTTTTGACAGGTCCTCTACACCATTACTTCCTCAACTTGGCTGCGTCATGATAATCAAGAACGTTTGTTAAGAATACAGATACTGAGGTTCCTTCATTTCTGTAGAATCAGAATCCTGGGAGTCCACAAACCATTTCTCCTCACCAAGCTCTTGATGAGTGTGGTCAATGGTCTTCCATCAGACAGCCTCAGGTCTGTGCCATCTACCTGGCTCTCTCCATGCTTCTTTCTCCTTCAACCCAGCTCCCTCTCAGATACAAATAGATTCCTTTCTTAGCTTTCCCCCCTCCACCACTCAGCTTCTACCGCACAAGGATTCTCCAGCCACACCTACACAAATACAGTGGCCTCCCTACAAAGCACAGTAATGAATCAAAATGCATCCATCTGATTGAATTGGTGAAAATTGACTGCAATTGTCAAATATAATTTCTAAGTCAAAGGCTCTGAATTTTTCAGGAAATAATAGAGGAGCATACTCGCAGAAATCCCCTGAGGTGTCCTGAGAGTTATTCATATTTCTCTCTTGTGGGTGAAATTTGGCCTGTGGTTCTACTGTGTTTTCCAAATCAGTGACTTTAGTCTTTTCAGTCAACCATGTGAAGGAATCCATCTGGAGCCAACAGAGGCCCTGCTTCAGGGCTTTGGGAGGAAGGGGGGTCATGCAGAGCTAAATGTACAAAAGCTCCATGGAAAATGGGAAGTCAGCCTCCTTGCTAGGGACAAGACTTTGCTGCATCCCCTTCCCCTTGGGGAAGAAAACAGGCAAAGGGGAAGTGTGACAGGCTCACTTACCACACAGTCCAACACCTTTAGCTTGCCTTCCTCTATTAAAGGGCCTGAAAGCTACAAACTACAATTCCCAAGATTCTCTATAATCAGGGGTCAGGCATGTGACCTGCATTCCACCAATCATTCACACACAATAAGATCTGGATGCAGACATGAGTAATGGGAAGCATAAGCCCCAATCAGTCGAGTGGAAGAATGGTCACAGGGGCATCTGGTTTGAGACAGCCAAGTCCGACTTTCTAGCACTCACTGCTGAGAGTCAAAGGTGCTGAGTTCTAGGCCGAAAGGTCAGGGTTGTTTGAGTGAGAACACTCACTGTGTGTGGTTGGGTGTTGCCTGCTAAATTGTCTTGGGTGCATTGCCCTGGCTCTGAAGCAAACAAGGCCAGATCTTTGGCCCTACCCGGGACCTAATACCTACTTAATTAATACCTTTTAACAAATCTCTTTCTGCTGAAACTTTTAAGTACTGGGAATTAAACCCAAGGCCTTCTCACTAAGTGACATCCGTAGCCCTTTATTTTATTTTATTTTATTTTTTGTTTGGAAACAGGGCTGCTAAGTCACTAAATTGCCCAGATTGGGTTTGAACTTGTGATCTTCCTGCCTCGGCCTTTCGGGATTATAGGCATGCACCAACACCACACCCAGCTCTGGTTAAACTTTCTAGAATCATCGCTGTAGTTTGCAAGTGTGATATTGAGAGGGTAAATTAAACCCTGCCCCAAATGAAAAAGAGAGAAAACTAATATTTTTTTTTTGGTACCAGGAATTGAACTCAGGACCTTGAGCTTGCAAGGCAGGCGGCAGCACCGCGGAGCTAAATCCCCGGCCCTATTAATATATTTTTAATTCAAGAAGAGATACGACATCATCAGCATCCCAGAAACCCCCCTTGCACCTATTCTCAATCAATTACTTTTTAAAGACAACCATTGTTTTGATTCTTATCACTGTAGATAAGTTTTGCCTGTCTTTGAGTTGTGTATAAATGAAATAAATCACACATCACACACTTTTCATGCTTGCCTTCCTTGCTCTTCATTTTGTCTGTGAGACTCGTCCAGGATCCTTCCTTTTTGCTGCTGTGCCACATTCCGGTTTAGCTCTCCATCCTTGTGTCGATGGATGTTTGAATAGGTTCCAGTTTGGAGCGATTACGAACCAAGCTGTTATTATGAACATTCTGTGGCATACATGTACCAGTGCAGCTGTTGGTTTGTGGGATAACTTAGGGTTAGACTTAACAGGTATTACTAAGCAGCTGTGTAAGGGCATTAGCCCAATTTACCCTCCCATCAGCAGTATATAGGACAAAAGGCCTGAGCAAAGGTCTTTATCTAATTTTAAAATAGGTACAAACATCAGGTAAAGTTCCCACAACCAAGACCAATCATTGGTGCAAATGAAACTGACAAAGGGAAATTTGAGGTGAAAGTCTCTAGTGTTCGAGTGCACAGATTTGGGGCTCGACAGGCGCAGGTGGGGAAACCGATCATCTCCACTACTCAGTCTCCTGGGATGGGTGAAGTGCTACTGCACAGGAGAGCAGACCCTACAATAAAGTCCGTAATCCTAACATGCAAAGTTCAAGGATGACACAAAGGGATTATCAATTATTTTCTCCTTCTGCTTTATCCCACCAATTCCAGGCTAGAGTTCTTGCTCCCTGAATCATAACCCCCACCCACCTTATTCAAGCAATCCCCTTCTAAAGGAGAAAAGTCCCTGGGTGCTCATTCAGGAGTGCAGATGCAGACATGGTACAGAACTGGGCTTGAACCCTGATCAGGGCTGGGGCTACGGTGAAGTGCATGAGGTGCCTAGGGTGCAAAATTGGGCAAATTGCTTAAATTCTGTAGGCCACAATTTTCTCATCTGAAAATGGGAATGATATTGACACCTCCATCAGAGGCACTCATCATATAAAGTGATAACACGGAGCTGGATTCATAGTAAATGCTCAATAAAGTTTAACTGTTATAATTAATGGTAGCCAGGTTGATTTCTGATACCTAAGCCATTGTTAGAAACTGGTGATTGTGAGCAGAAATTACTGAAACACATGTCTGTACCTCTTCCTACCCTACCTAGTCATATGATTTTCCTTGTCCTCACCATTCCCTGGACAACTCAGTTCAAGGCTAAATAGTCACTGCCACCTTGGTTAGCTTCGGCTCTGATGGACATGGCTATGACATTCTCCTTCACAACTCAGAACCTCAGATCATGCTCTTGATCTGCTTGGTGCAGCTAGTCTAGAATCTCTGGGTGAGGACAAGGGTCAAACAAACCAATAACCTCATCCCCAAGGTCCTACTTACCTGAAAAGCTAGACAGATAACCACAGAGACAGATGAATGAAATAAATTAAAGCTATGGAAATATATTCCAAAATAGGCTAAGGTTTTCTCCCCAGACAGAGTAAAAAACTAAGCTCCCACACACTCTTCAAAAGTGAAGTCTTTTGCTTTACAGAGCACTGCCAAGGTATGTTGGATTGGCTCATCATGTTCTGATCACTTTTTCTCCTCTTTCTGAGCCCAGAGTGTAGGAGAAAAGGAGACAATGCATCAGTCCCTTTTTCATTGCTACAGCAAAATATCTGAGGCTGGGAAGTTATAAAGAAAAGAAGTCTCTTTAGCTTCCAGGCCTGGAGGTCCAATAGCACAGGCACCGACACCTGCTTAGCTCTGAGGAGGTCCCCGTGGGTAGGTCACATCATGGTGGATGGCAGGGTACACTGGAGAAGACAGCACATAGTGAGACAGGAAGCTGGAAAGAGGCAAGGGCCAGATGAGCTCTTCCAAAGACAGCACCCTCAATGGCCTAATTACGTTCCACCAGGCCCCTTTTTAAAGTTCCAGAATCTCCCACATCCCCACACTGAGGAACAGCTCCCAGTGCATGAACCCTTGGGGGACACACTCAGACCATACCCAAGCCATAAGGCAATATCCTTTCCATAATGTTGAATCTCCCCTCCTCTTGCTTTCCCTTCTTTTCCCTCCCCTTCTCCTCTCCATCATGTATTCAGGGAATTTATGTGTTATCAGCAAAATGAATGATGTGCACTAGGAGTTTTTTAACCTATTAATATGGAGCATTTGAAACACATACAAAAATAGAACTACATAATAAACTCCCATGCACCCACCGCACAACTCTGACAATGGTCAGTGCGTGATCAATCTTTCATATCCTCATCTAGTTCTCCTATTTCTGTATCATTTTAAAGCAAATCCCACACATCAGATCATTTCCTCCATAAATATTTCAGTATGCATCACTAAAGGTAAGGACTGTCAGTTTAGCATAACCATAATCCCATTCTGGCACCCCCAAATTAACAAAAATTCCTTGATGTCATCAAATACCTAGGGCTCCAAATTTCCAATGGCCTCAAAAATGTCATAAAAATAATTATGACACATAGTTTGTTTTGAATCCAGACCCAAGTCAGCTTGGGATTTTTTACTTTATCCCTACTGTTATTCTTCTCTCCTCTCCTGGCCACCTCTCCTGGGATAATGACATCATAGTTCTAAAATTCCTGCCCCAAATGTGCACATCGCTCACTTTGCTGAGACCACATAAATTCCATGAATACACGATGGAGGACTAGGGAGGGGCTTAACACGCTCTCCTAATTGTAGCCCATCAGACTGCTATGTGCTAGGGCTCAAACTGTCGACACATCATAAATTCACAGAATTCTCAGCAGGGGGTGGGGGGCTGGGACCCCTTTGATTGCAACCTCTCAGGGAACATTGTGTTCCCCATTCCCTGTTCTCTCAGCTTTGCTAATTCAGCATCCATTCTGCTGGCACAGGGAAGGCTGGAGGACAGATCTGTTTCCAGGATGGACTCTGCCTCCGGGGTGGTTTGCTGGCTCCACCAGCCCTCAAAGTCTGGGACCTCACCCAGACACCTGGCTCAATGAGACCACTTCACAGCCCTTTGCACACGGGGCTGGCCGTCCTGTAATGGAAGGCAAGGCGATGCACTGTGCATAGGGAGCATGGTTGAGGAAGGATCAGGCTTGTCAGGGGTGGGGTCTCTCCTGCTCAGCACCCCAGGGAGATGCTGTAACTGAAGCAAGATTTTCCCTCCCACTTGCCTTCCAACTCTCAAACCTGATCACCACGCCTGTGCTTTATGTGAGTGTCTTTCAGGCCTCTGGCTCCCTTTGAGGTTCTGCAATCCACCAGAAATAGAGAAATCAGCCAAAGCCTTGCTACTCAAAGTGTGGTCCGACGATCAGCAGCAGTGGCCAGCTCATCGAAAATGCAGAATCTCGGGCCTCACCCCCACGCCAACTAAATCAAGGTCTACCTGTTAACAACATTCCCCAGGGGGTTCCTGGGTCTGTTGAAGTTTGAGAAGCGTGGGAGTGAGGCCAAGCTTCCAAGGAAAGAAGCCAGGAGCGCAATTCCTCCCTGTCCAGGCGCTTCAAAGTGCTTCCTCCGGAGCTTCAGAAGCACTTCCGTGGAGGGCTGCTGCTTCTTAAAAATGGGAAGGCCCGGCCGGGACAGCTGACCACCTTGTAATCAGGACTCCACGTGGAAAACGAGGCTCCCCGTGCCCAAAGGCACCATGCCGGGCCCCCTCTCCTGACGCCCACTGGCGCCCTCGGAGATCTCTGTTCATGGAGAACTTGCTTTTAAATGAGAGTCAATGGACCAGGTCGCGAATCTGTCAGACGCAGGAATTTCTGGTGCTCGTGACTGTTGTAATTAAAATCATCCAAGTTGACTAAATTGGCCGAAAAGGAACCAGGCCCACATGACTGGTGTTCAAAGGGGGAACAAAATAGCTCCTAATTTGTTAATTAAAAATATGAATGTGCTCCACACAGAGTGGCTGTGCATTCAATTCTATTCAGATTCCATTAGAAAACAAATAAGCTCTGTGCCCTGATTAGAGGGACCCAGTTCCCCCCAAATCTGTCAGGATTTTGTGGGGCTTTTTTCAGAGAACAAATTTAGAGCTTGCAAAGACCTTGCCGAGAAGTCAAATTCCTGGGGAGATTTCTCTGGTAAATCAATCTGGTAATTAGAAAAATGCGCCAATAGATTAGATCTGCTCTCTATTTCTTCATCATACTGATGAGGCTGATTCAAAGAACATCTATTTCCAGAGAGATGGTGAGGCATTTCCTGCCTGCTCCAAGATGCATCCACTATGGAAACTGAAGGCTTAGATGCAGAAGGGAGGGGAAAGACAGGCAAAAAAAAAAAAAAAAATGCTGATTATGGGAAAGAGGGGACTGAAGCCACACCTGATTGCTGTTTGGCCTGCTCTTCTTTGCCACCAGTTTTGAAATCCTGCCCTTTTCTCTAAGCAACCATGGGATAGGCAGTTGAGCCTCAGTTTCCCTCAAATAAAGCGTGGATTGTAGCTCTCCAGCAGTCCTGCCTGTGCCCAGGCTCTGCCACTTCCCAGACCCCGATTGTCCCCAAGGCTGCTTCTCCCAAGCTCCAGCACTGCTCAGCCCACGGGGAGGGGGGTTGGGGGCTGGAGGCAGGTTGGGATTGCTGATAGCCTGAGGCCAGATTGCACAAACAGGTAATCTCTGCCTCCTTTGGCTTTGTGCTTTCCTGAAACCCGAGAGTGTCAGTCCTTCCTCTCCCTGCCCCCTCTCATGGCTGCATTCTGCTCTCCTCCATGCTGCCCACCTCCCAAGCCAACGCCAACAGTGTTGTGGGGCTGGGGAGCGGTGCTGGAGACTGGCCAGAGGTGACGCATCTCAGCACACTGGCCGTACCACACTGCACTTGCACCTTTGGCTCATCGCAGCCTACTGAAGGCATTTAAGTGGGGAAGCTCACCTTGCTCTCCAAGCACCTTTGATTACACCCCTATCACCAAGACAGTGCTGGTCACACGCTGTTACAGGGGATGTTGCCAACCTGGCTGAGCTTTGAGCAGCAGGCAGCATCTGCCTAGAACATGAGTTGACTTATGTCTATCATGGGGGGGGGGTCACAGTACCATGATCCTTGGAAATGTCATAAGGAGTGAATGGGACAAGGCATGCCAAGCACTTAGCACACTGCTTGGCATACAGTAGACACTCTATAAGCCTTGGAAATTAATCTTATTAGCTGGTAGACTTAATGATTGGAACTTTTTTTTTCATTCCCTAAGTCCTCCTCTCCATCCTCCCCAACCCAATTCATGAGGTCTTGTTCATTCATTCTTTTATATTTCACACACAAAAAGGCAAAACTATGCTTTAGGTGGCTTTGAAAACGTCACAGGGCCCAGTCCCTTCTATTGGCTTGACTGCTCGAAGGACCATTTCTCTAGTCCAAAAAATGAGATGGGGGATTTCCTGGACACCACATTTTCCCTTTGCCTCCACCACACCCCCAAGCCTGCACCTCTGAGTGTGGACACATGACTATCACCTCTTACTTCTTCCCTGCTATAGAAACACTCTGAGACCACAGATTCTTAATGCTTTCGTGGCTCATGCATCCAACAGGCCACCAGAGTCCTGCGCAGAGAAACACAAGTTCTGAAGGGTAATGCTAAGTGCTGTGGAGCCACACCAGGATTCTAGAACTTCACTGCCTAAACCACCTTCAGCATGCACACTACACAGCTCCTCCACCCCAAGCTAGTTCTCCAAGCCATTCATCTTTTGGGGTGAGGCACATGTCACCAACTCCAGGGAGCAGATGTTCACCTCTCTTGCATGCTCTTGCTGACTCTGTTTGCAAGGTGTATTTGTCAGCTATTGCCGCATAACAAACCATCCCAAACTTAGTGGTTTAAAACAACCATGATTGATTATTTCTCTCAGGAGTCTGTAGGCTGGCTGGGCAGTGTGTCCACTCGGGTCTCTCACACAGTTGTAGTCATCTGGAGGCTCAGCTGGGGCTGCACACTCACAGTGGCTTCACTTGTGCTCCTAGCGACTGTCAGCAGGGGTTGCAGTGGTTTTCCTCCACTTGAGGAGGTTTATTTTGATGCACAGTTACAGTCCACAGTCAGCTGGTTCCAAGGCAGAAATGGCATGGCAGAGAGCATGGCTGGAGGAAAGCTGCTCACATCATGACAACCAGGAAGCAGGGAAAGAAGAGAGGAGCTGGAAAGAAGAAACATCCTTCTAGTCACCCCCAGTGACTTGTCTTTTCTGAACAGATCCTACTTCCCAAAAGCAAGTCAGCTATAAAGCCCCATGATTCACTCACCTTCTAAAAGCCCTGCCTGTGAGTCCACGAGGCCTTTGGGGGACATCTTCAATCCAAACAACAACATCTGTTTCCCCTCCATGTACTTCACCTGGGCAGGCTTTGGACCATCTTAGTGCTCAGAGAGACTCTTCCTACAGGGGAAGATATAAGAAGCAAAGCTCAAATCAGGAAATTTTCCTATTTCCTAATAACCCTGACTCTACGTTCTATGAAGAGGAAGGTAAACAACTATTTAAAATAAATACAGCACAATTGTCTTGTTATAATTATTATTATTATGCTCGTCATCTGGTGATTCTGAGTGTGTTATCTAGTCATTTATGAGACCACCCATTATCAAGAATTAATTCTTCTCAAGATTATACATGCTCTATTTCAAATGATGAAGAACAGAATTTATCCTTATAAAATGATGATTGCTAAGAAGTGGGGACATTTCCTCTTGGGAACAAGAAATCTGTGGCCACAAGGTCTGTGGACTGTTTTCTCAAACACCAAGCAGGAGTGAAGCCCATTGTAGCCCAGCAGGGAATCCCAGGAAGTTAAGGACAAGGTGACTCTCTTCAGCTGGCACTAGACCAGTGATGGCAAACCTTAAAAAGCTTTCAATGATAACAAACAGCCCACTGCAGCATGTGTGCTATAGGTTCGCCACCACTGCATTTGACCAACAACCCCTTGGAACAGGATTTTGTTATCAAAAGGGGGCCTCACCATTCCAGAGTGTTCTGACCTCAGTGCCCAGGGAGAGCCCTGAAACTGCAACGGCCCCTCAGAGTTGTCCCCCATTAGGCTGAAATGGCCAGACCTTTACACCATTGAATTTCTTAGTCAATGGATGTGAGATACTCCAGGAAGGGGTGTCACCGAAGGTCCCTACTGCTGAGGTAGTCCCTGTAGACACTGCCCACTGAAGGTACAATACCACTTCCAGTGGCTGGGTCAACCAGTTCCTCACTAAAGGGGACCAGTATATCACAGTGCCACCCCAAATGCTATCAATTCCCAAAGGAAGCACTAGATGCATATGGAGAATGGTACTTGTTATTGCTTTTCTTAAACGCCACAGTGTCTCTTGTAACACCTGAACTTTTGAGGAAAGAGGTAATAGCAGAATGTCTTGCCAGAGATTAAGCTTGTGTTTTCCCTGTTATTTTATTTAGAGAAGTAGAAAGGACTCTCTTGGGTTCCCTTTGGGAGTGTGAGTCACCACTGAGGCAGGACTGCCACCGGACTAAATGAAATAGGCCTTCTGTGTTCAAGGATAAAAAGTGGAGAGCTGCCAGGCCCATGTGGGCTTCCCTGAAGCCAGTGTGAAAACTGATTTTTGTGACTTAAAGGTCTGGGTCCAGATAATCAAGCTCTGTTGTCTGCAAGAGAGGGTAAGATTAGCCCTTTGGGTTTGGAGAGCCTAAAGCAGGGCTGTCTGGACCCTGAGGGGTGAGGGGAATGGCTGGGAAGGAGACCTCAGGCTCCAAAGGTAGGGGAGGAGCCTGCCCTAGCTTGTTTCAGGGTTGGTTTGTGGCCTAGGAGATTGAGGAGCCTGTGGATATGGAAAACAGGCATCAATAGCCAAAAACAGTAGCTGCATTCCTCTGGAACATTCCAGAAGACCTCTACACAGGCAGGCCACCACCACAGCTGGATCTCACCCAATTCTGTGCATTGGAAACAAATTCCTTGAGCAACCCAAGTCTCAGAATGACTTTCCATCCCATGACTCCTCGCTTCTGGTAGATCTGGTTGCCTGGTATGGAAGGGATTTGGGATAACTTGTCTGCCCCCCTAAAACTCTTTTACTCTTCTGCCCAGTTTTGCCTACAAATCTTTTAATGGGAGGTAAGTCTTTTATTCCACAATATAGAGATGAATTTTGAATTGCAAATAACACCAGGGGAAGCAATTCTTTTATTTGAATTCACACTCCAATATAAAAGGACAATGAAAAAAAGGGTCTAAAGGAAAAAAGAAAGGCATTGATGGGGACAGGGAAGCCAAAGTCATAAGACAGAGGAGCGCTGAAAAGAGAAGGCTGTGTATTAAAGATTTCATAATTTTGCAAAGGCTCTTCCCTGATTAACATATATAGGTGTGCCTTGGCTTTTGGTCCTGTATCCTCTGGGGACCATAAAGGAAAATACTAGTGCTTGGGCTGTACCTCACACCAGTTAAATCAGAGTCTCTGGGAGTTATACCTGAGTATAGGTATAAGTTTAAACTTCCCCATAATTCTAGAGGACAATCAGGGTTAATGTATCAGTCAGCTATCATTATGATACTCCTGTGTAACAAACAGACCTCCAAGCCTCAGTAGCTCATGACAATAAACATTTGCTTTTCTCACCAATCTACAGGTCAGCCATAATTTAGCTGAGTTCAGCCTGGCTCAGTTGGACTCAGCTCCAGATTGTAAATGTTGGTTCAAATCTGTTGTACTCCTCATTCAGACAAATAGCTATGCAGGATAAGTGCTGTACAGGGCCATGGCTGGAGCATAAAAGGCCACCCAAACCATGCAATCACATGGAAAGCCTCAGTTCACATCACAGCCACTCACATTCCATTGGCTAAAGCCAGTCTCATGGCAAAGTCCAGCACTGACTGGGTAAGAATAATAACTGACACTTGTAGGAAGAACCACCAAGTTCCATGTCAAAGGCTATGGATGGATCATTCCCTGATAGGATAGAGTCACAATGAGAAATAACAATCTTATCTACCACGGTGGGGACTCTTAGATTATAGGCTAAGGGTTAATTCTTCTGCCGAGTGATTGTTATAAAGGGATACTGCTATTTCTGGGGTTCAGGTTCCCCACATATCACTGCATACCACAAGCAAGTTGCTGAACCCTCTCATTCTGTTTTCCCACGCGAAAGATGGGGTGGTGATTCCTAATCTTCCCCTCTTACAAAGCGGGGAGCAGGAGAAACTTTGTGAGCACACACTGCTTTCTCTCTGCCTAGCCTCAATGGGAAGGACCATTGCAGGGTGTTAAAAAGTTGAATCATACCAGGTGTACTGGTGCAGACCTAGAATCCCAGCACTGGAAGGCAGAGACAGGATAGATCCCAAGTTCCAGCACAGCTGAGGTAATTTAGTGACATAATGAGACCCTGTCTCAAAATAAAAATATTTTTTAAAGGGCAAAGGCCCTGGGTTCGATCTCCAATACACACACACACACACACACACACACACACACACACGCATTGAATCAAAAGCAGGGACACAGTGACCACTCTGGGTACATGTCCATGTGTGTGACTGGGAGTTATTAGAGGTACCTGGAGGTGCTGCAGGAACCTGAGGCAGGGCCATGAGCCATAATCATCTCCCAGACTTCCATAACCTGGAAGTCCAGTGTGGCTCCTCCCTCTCCCACCTAGAGGCCTTGACCTAAAACAACAGATTCTATGGAGCCATCCACAGCAGACCTGGTGAAGGCCCCCAGATTCTCCTTCCCAGCCAAGGTTTGCAAGTCTTTGGCTGGCAATGGCACCTTCTAAAGATGTTCAGCCCAGCCTCCTCTTGGAATTGCCAACAGAGCTGGTTTTGCCCACTGCCACATCCACTCCCATGGGCAGCAAACTACCAATGTTGGGTGGATACTGGTATATAAAGGCCCTGCCTCCTCACGTGGATCTCAGGGTGGGGGGGGGGCATCACAGTTCACAGAGATCCCCATGGAATCAGTTGTCCCTCTAGTGCAATCATACTGCAATTCAACTTCCTCTCTCCCCAGTCTGGCCTTTGGTTTTCTCTCCCAGGGATGGATGCTTACTCTCTGATGGAGGATTCTTCAATCAGCAAATCTCCATCAAGAGTCTGCTTCCAGGAGAACTGGAACAAATCAGAAGGAACAAATACCAGGTTCTTTCCAGACCAGACAGAGGGTACTTTCACCTAAATCAGTCACTGAAAATCCCAAGGGACATCCGGCCAGCCCTTGGCCACAGACCATTGGTCACTGGAATGCACGGTGTAGCAGTGGACTGTGTGACATGGAATGCTAGAGTGGGTCAGAAAACCAGAGTCCTGTTCAGTAGAAGGACTTCAGCTGCAGCCGAAGGTGGAGCCCCCAGGATACCCCCTCCCTGTTGTTTGTGCTGTGAGTGTACATGCACGTGTATATTTGTGTGGTTGGAGTGAATAAATGTTTAAATCAGTGTGTCAGTTATAATTAGAGCGGCTCTCCCTTCTTCATCACAGAACGATTCCTTCATGCTTAACGCCTGGAATGTCATTTTCCACTGTGAAATCCTTTTCTTCAAGGCCTAGTGCCAAAGTCGGCTTTCTGATGCACTTCTTCCAATCAATTGCACCTCCCATATCCCCCCCCGCCTTCAGGACCAGCCTCTCTCTGCTGCAGCCTGACCCAGGCACTTACACCCAGCCTTGGGAGTAGCATGCCCCAGCCCTAGCATCTGGCCCCCATCTCCCCTCTCCTCAAGGGCACGGGCCATGCCCCATTCTTCCTCTCAGCACTGGCTACACAGGGGGTGATTAATCCCAGATGAATGAATGAAAAATGAGGCTGGGTGAGCAGCCATGAGTCCTGGCCATGCCTTAACCGCGAGTCAGGGCCAGCGCGGAGCTGTCTTGCAGTGGTGAGCACACAAATCCAGGGAGGTCCCGTGCCTCCTCCTATGCTGTTATGGCACTCTGCAGAGGGCCTGGCTTCACTGGCACCCAGGAAAAGGCTAGAGAACAGCCATCCCCACCCTGCCCTGGTGTGAAGGAGCCATGCCCCACGCGGTCCCCTCACCCTTCCTGGTTGAGGTGCTCGGAGTGTGGCCCTGCAGGACTGATGGAGCACAGCATTACTGGAATTGATCAACTTACAGCACGAAGGTTGATGTGTTTGGGGCAAGTGTGAACCCAGGGCAAACACACGGATTTTCACTTGAAATAAATCCCAGCCAAGGGAAAAGCACACCTTGCTGACGGAGCCTTCCCCGCCCCCACGCAGCCCCCTGCCCACCCCCTGCCATCCTTGAGGAGGGTCTCAAAGGAAGGCACAAAAGTAGGAGGAGGGGATGAGGCACAGCCAGACCCTTCCTAATCCTCTCTCTTTAAACAACAGCTGAGGCAGCCAAACGTGCCCGCCTCTGACAAGGCTTTCAGACAGCACACAGTGTTTGGGGAACCTGATTTTTTGAAATGCTTTCCCCAATTCTTTCTCATCCAGAGAACAAGAGAACATCCACTCCTAGCTGGGCTTCAGCATGCACTGCATTAGGGACCCCCCCCCCCGCCATGTGCTCCCTCCCCACCAGAGAAACATCCCTCCCTCCTACACAAAGCTTGGCCCCAGACCCTGGGGGAGGGGCTCAGGCCCATCCTTCTGGGGCCTGCATTCCCCAGGGGAGAAATAATTGGCCTGTCTATAGAGCATCAGGATTCAAATAAAGCTTAAAAACGCACCCAGCCCTGCGAATTCTATAAATGTGGAATTACAAATGATGGCTCACCACCACATCCACACACATGCACATGCAGCTCTAAAGGCTGCCTCTGCTTCTCTCTCTGATTGTTTCCCAGATGCACCTGACTCAAATAAGCCCACTTGCATTTGAACTGGAGGCAATCAGGGTGGAAAATACCCCATTCCATTGGTGCAGGTCCAAACTGTCACCATTTGGCATCCTGACACACCGATGTCCCCATCAGGTGTTCAGCGTCAGCCGAAGGGGGCCTCCCCCAGCCAACAAATCAGAGATTTCATTAAGCAGCAAAGCCTCCCGGAAGGATGAGCGACCTCACGTGGGCCTCCCCACCCCGTCTCCCTCACCTACCCCCTCCCCTCTGCTACACAAACAGGCTTGCAGTGACTAGATTGGATTCAGATCTTGTAGATGAAGAAATTCAGCTACGACAGCGGCGCCTCACCAGACCTCGAGCGAGGGCCGAGCCCCGCACGGCAGCTGGGCTGCCTCAGTAATAACCACTCGTAATATCTGACAGAAAGAACCCACGCTGGTCATATCCGATCCTGCCACATGAAAAGAAGCATTACACCGGCCTCTTGGGGGGCCGGGGCTAGGGGAGAGCCTCTGCGCAAATCAGAAACGTTTGCCACGAAGCTGCTATTCAAGGGCTGCAAAATCAACAGGGGCTGCTTTCCTAACATTCTGGGAGATGCTATTATTCTCCCGGTGGCGGCGGCGGCGGCGGCGGCGGCGGAGGCACAGCTCACAGACCGCGGCAAAGCCAACTTAACCCGAATTTGTTGAGCGGTTGGCATTTCTGAGCTCAGAGGTCTCGAATGGGTGGGAACAAAACCCCATGCTGGTTGTGGGAGTGAGCGGTGGAGCCTTCATGGGGGTGAAATTCAAAATATTTCACCACAGGATGGTCATTCAGAATGAGCCCTAGCCTCAGCCCTGGGGCAGGCAAGTGGGAACCTCCAGTTGTATCAGGCAGCCCAGGTGGAGGGGGCACTGGGGACAATGCCAAAGAAGCATTCAATGCTATAGCAAATGCTAGGGATGCGTAGGTCCAGCAGTCCCTTCTTAGCCAGGCTCAGGGGGCCCCTGCCTGCTCATAGCATTTCATTCTTTGGTGCCCAGGACAGCCATAAGCTGCCCTTCCTTAGCCAACCGCTTCCAGGCACAGGGCCATGCCCTTGTAGAGACAGGATCAGATGACTGGGTCTTCTGAGGCACATGCCCACCGAGAGCAGAAACTGGCATGTTTCTCCACAGCTGGCTTGCACACGTCGAGTGTGTCTAGATACCCCAATCACCCAAAGGATGACACTGCCAAGCCTCCTCCTCAACCCCAAATTTTATCCTGCACATCTTCGCGTTACCGCAGCATTGTTCTAGCCAGGGAGAAAGGCCTGGACTCAAATCTTTCTCTCTCCACATGCCCATTCTCTCTGGGCTTAGCCTCAGACACGTATGATCTGAGGGGCCACAGTCCCTGGGAGACACTGATCCCCAAGTCCTTGCCTTTTTGATATATACGGCAGCTTTGCTATCTCAACAAGATGAGGTGACCTCCATCCAGCAGTCAGCCTGGTTTGAAAGCATCACATGTTGAGCTTATAAATAGCTATCTGCAAAGGCACAGGTAGTGTGTAGTGGAATTTCAGGAGCTGGGGTGGGAAGAGATGCGTTACACGCAACATACTTTGCTCTTTCTCTTGCTCAGTTTCCCTGCTGGTACAATCAGGCCAGCAAAGCTTTTCTGTGCTTCAGTTTACTCATCCAGGAAATAGGTCAGATGTGAATCCTGACTATATCACAGAGCTATTGTGAGAACCAAGTGACATGTGTACCACTGAGCACGGCAAGCTGTAAAAGAAGACACCCCGAATGAGCCCTTGACTAGTCCCAGCCCCTGCAGCCCTTTCTGCCAAGTCTGCCCCAAGTCAGCCCTCTGTGCCCCTAGAGAGCTGGGTGTGCCCAAGTCTCCTTAGCCAGCATTGCAGCAGCACAGTTTTCTGAGGACAAACAGCCCCAGCACTCGAGCGAGGACCCACCACAAGGCAGCCTCGTCACCTCAGCATTTCTATAAAAAGATTGCTCTGGCTCCAGAGCCTGGCTGACAGGCGGGACTGGGAGGGTGTGAGTGAGTGCACGCGCGCGTGTGTGTGTGTGTGTGCACGCACACGTGTGTGTGCAATGAAACACTCTCTAACAGCTGGCCTCGGCCTAGAATCCATATTTACCCTGATGCCCCCGACTCCACTGGCAGGAGGGGAATGGATTCAAGGAAGGGAAGAGAAGGGGATAGACGCTGAAGAATAGGGCTGGGCAGAGATGTCTGTGGAGCTGATCTGTCACTCTGAGCAGCCAACACAATGGACCTCTGGGTGGGCTCAGAAAGTCCCCCCAACCCCCGACCTCCTGCCCGTGACACAGATAAGGGCCCTGAGGACTGCTCCGAGCTGCCGAGTGTGCCCTGGGCCAGCCGTCAGCGAGGCCAGCCTGGTGTGAGTGGCAGCAAAGATAAATGGCGGCCGAGCGGGCATTGAATGCCCCGACAAAAGGCCGCCTCTCCCCGAGTCCCTCAGAGGCCCAGATGGTCAGGGAAGCCCTTTCCCGCCTCACAAAGAGGATCACTGCATGTCTTTTTCTTTTAAAACAGAATAAAAAAAAAAAAAAAGCCATTGCTCACAAAGGACCTGGATGAAAAATAAACCCTTAAAAAAACCCAGCCTCTCCTCGCTCAGCAGCCCGGCATTTCTTCCGACTGTCAGACTTAGCAGATTGCTTTCTGGAAAGGATCCAATTGGCAAGACCTGCTGCTGTGCAAATGAAATTTTAAAACCCCGTTCCTTGTTGCACTCAAAGAGCTTTTCTCTCTCTGCTTGTTCTACACGGCCTCTTAGAATTATTCTCTTGTCTCTCGTTGTATCAGAAACTAATATTCCCCCGCTTTCCCACCCCACGTGAGAGGTCCTCACCCCAGCTGGGGACTGGGGTAATCAGGGACGGCTAGAGCACCACTCCAGACCCCCACGTTGATTCCCCACCTGGGCTTCATCTCGCAGAATCACCTACTAATTAGGAGAGAGCCTTGCTCCTGAAGAGAATAAACACTTCCTCACTGCCTGCCTCCCTCCCCGGCTCCCCTGCCCCCTCCTCAGTAATGAGATAAGTGTATAACTGGGACGCTCTTCACACACAAGGTTTGACACCCGTCAAGCCCGTGACACCAGCTCTGTTTGGCTGGCGTACCCCTGGTGAAAAGTCAGCAGGAAAAAATAGCCACAGGACAAGTCTGGCTTTGACAAGCTGCCTCTGCATGCGATGAACTTGTAGAGAGGAGGCCATGATGTGTCCAAAGTATCACAGGGTGGGAACCAGGAGACCTGTGTTCGAATTCCTAGTCGACCCCTAATAATAGTGCACCAGACACTATGCTAAGCTCCATACACATTCTGCTCTGTTGCTCCCGGTGCTGACACCGTTCTCATGTACTATGAAGCAGCAAGAGTTGGTCAAAACATTGCCTTGTGGGGCAGTGGCATGATTTGGACATAGTTTGAGTGTGTCCCCCAAAGCTTCATGTACTGAAAGTTTTGTTACCAGTGTTGCAATGTGTGAGTGATGGAACCTTTAGAGGTGGGGCCTATGAGAGGTCCTTGGGTCACTGGGAGAACTGTGCTCCCAAGAGATAAAGGTAGCTCTCATGCGACTCTTGAGCTGTCACAAGAATGAGTTGTTAAAAGAATGAGCCGACCCCTGAATCATTCTGGCTTTCTGTTTCAAGATATGATCTCTGCGTCCTATGCAGACACCACGATGCCACTAGATCCTCTCCAGAGCTGAGCTGGTGAGAGTGCTATGCCCTTGACTGTCCAGAACTGCAAACTGAATAAACCTTATTTCTTTATAAAGTTGGCCTGCTTCAGGAGGTTCATTATAGTAACAGAAAACAGATTAACACAGGTAGATCACATTGCTGACCCCCTAGTCTTCATTCCTTCCTGTGGCCATGCCCTTTGCCATTGACCCTTTGCAGCTTTTCTCACTAAGGAGCAAAGTCTGTCTCCCACACTTTCATTTTGGATTCAACTATATGACCTGCATTGGCCAAATGAGGCAGAAGGGACAATGTGTCCATCCCAATCCTAGTCCTCAAGAGGCACAAGTTGTTACATTCATCTTCTTGTGTCCCTGTCACCCTATGAGAAGTTCCCTCTGGATGGCTATTGGCCCTCACCCTGGGCCCTGAATGAAGACACGTGGAGCCTATTAGACTTACAAATGGCTTTTAGGGTAGTGACACTCCCCCCTCCCACCAGTCCCTTCCTGTATTCAATAATTTGAAAAAATTGCAACAATCCTGAAGGATGTCTGGTAAATCCCACCCTTGCCCTATTTGGAACAGGGGCCTTAACACCTAATTATTTATGCATTCATCATTTATGCATTTACTGAGCACCTATTGTATACTGAGAGCTGAGCCAAAAAGAAATGTGGATTGTCAGGTGGTGACAGTGCCAACCTCTAGGAAGGGGACTAGGACTCAAGTGGGGATAATATCTTGTCCTCTTTAAAAAGAGGAGTTTCAAAATCACTACACTAGGCTCCTGAGTTAACCTGGAAAAGGGATCGTGAATGCTGGAAAAGAAAAAGCTACCCCTGATAAGTCGTTCACTCAATAGTTAAGTCCTGACTTCTTTGATCATTAAATGTCATTGACTAAATTATGACAAGGAAAAAAGAGTCCATCAACAGATGAGCTGATAAAGAAAATGTGATATAAAAAAAAGAAAATGTGGTACATATATACAATGGAGCACTACTCTGTCTTAAAAAAGGATAAACTTGAGTCATTTGTAAGAAAATGGAAGCACTTTCAATCCATAATGATAACTGAAATAAATCAGACAATAAGCTTAAAAATCATACCGGTTTCTCTTATATGAGAAACCCAAGGTATGAATAAATCAAAGAGCAAAATAAAAGATAAACAATGGGAAATAAGGAGATAGATCTTTGGCATGTAGTAAAGAGACTAAGGGATGAAGGGAGAGGGAGAGGAAGGGAGAGGATGTAAAAAGAAGATGCATCATGTTGTACCAACTGGTGCGTCATGTACATGTACCAACTATCCACAATGAATGTATTCATGATGTGCTACAAACACGTACTAATAAAAAAGAAGAAGAAAAAGAGAAGGAAGCAAAGCAGCCAGGGACACTTGTATATTTTTAAAAATCAAATGAAAATAGTGGCATCCTAAACCTGGGAAAATGTGAGAAGGCAGCCTGTGTCATAGGACTGGGGGAATTCATTATCGATTGTGTTTAAAGCCCAAGGAACTATCCTTTGAGAACGCAAAGCCATTTAACCCAACTTCAGAGGTCAAAGCAGACTATTGGAAAGAGCCCAGGAATCTTTTTTGCCAATGATTCACAAGGCATTCATTGCCCAAGTCTCCAGGTGATGTAACATATTCGTGTGAGCCATCAACACGTCCCCCAAGGTGGGCTTCACACCAGAATTTTCCCACAAGTGAGAATCATGCTAGTGACTCAAGCCAGTGGGACTGACTGCTTGAACCACCCTAAACCAGGTCTGCAGAACCCCTCCGTATTAGTCACTTTCCTGTTGCTGGGACAAACTGCTCAACACCCACAATTTAAAGGAAGGGGGTTTTATCTGGCTCACATTTTTTAGTGGGTTTAGTCTAAAGTCAGCTGGCTGTAAAGCAGAAACACCATGGTGGAAGGACCTCCACAGAGAATAGTTTTTCATTCTATGGCAGCCAGGAAGCAGAGAGAGAGGGAAGGAGCCAGCGACAAGAATATACCCTTTTAGGTCATGCCCCCAGTGACCAGGCCCCACCTCTGAACAGCACAATCACCTATGAATTCCTCAGTGGACTAACGTGATGCATGTAGTGCCCCTGTGATCTGACCACTTTTTAAAAGCCCCACTTCTGAGCATGAAACTTTGAGAGGACATTTTAGATTTAAACCATAACATTCTACCCCTGCCCCCAAAAGGCTCATGTCTATCTTATTACATAAAATGTCTTTAGTCTATCTCTACGAGTTGTCAGTCTTAATAGTCCCAGCATTGTTGGAAAGTTTAAGTCTAAAGACTCTTCTGAGACTTGAGGTCAACTCTTAGCTGTGAGCCCCTATGAGAAATCAAAAAGAAAGTTAACATATAATAGTACAGAGTAAGAATTCCAATTCCAAAAGAGAGGAATGGGGGCACATAGAGAAACTGGACTAAATCAGGGCTGAAAACCATCAAGATAAACAAATCTTATAGCTCTATGTCTAGTAACCATAGCACACAGTGATGAGATGTTCCAAAGGCTTGGGTAGCCCCACCTCTATGATCTTATTGGGTGTAGCCCACTGGCTTCCCTCTTGAGCTGGCTCTGCTCATTGATTGCAGCTTTTTTTGGCAGACATTTTACATTTTGGGCACCTCTAACTTCCTGGGGTTTCTACTGTACCTTTGGCCTTACTCTCACAGCTATATGCGTCACCCTCTCAGGAGCACTTTGCCTGGCCTCCTGGGCTTTTCTTGAAATCTGGGTAGCAGCCTTTATGACCCCACAACTTTTGTATATTATATGTCTGATAAGCCAACAAAGTACTCGATGCAAAGGAGGGAGGAGAAGATGGAGACAAGAATATGCCCTTTTAGGTCATGCCAGTGACCCGCCTCTTTCTACTAGGCCTTACCTCTGAACAGTACAGTGTTACAGCTTATATCTAGATGCCCCCCCAAAGTTTTATGTGCTCACAAGTGGGGCTTTCAGAGGTGGCTGGATCTAGGGAGTGTGAATATGGATTATGGGCATGTAATAACTGGATTAGTCCACTGATTGGATTTGCATAGGATTTCCTGACCCATCTGGACACTTTTGAATACTGATGCCTGTTTACATTTGGCCTGGCATTTTGCCATCACCTCTACTTTATTGCTGTGACTCACTGGAACTTCCCAGGGTGGGAGCTGTTGCTCTGGGTGCAAGATTTCTTCAACCTTGTCTCGCCTTCTTCAAGGTCCCTTGACTTGCAGTGCACTCTGTGGCTAGCCATTACTTTTTTTGGGGGGGGGGGGGGGACGGGGATCGAACTCAGGACCTTGTGCTTGTGAGGCAGGTACAGTGCCACTGAGCTAAATCCCTGCCCTTAGCTATTACTTTTTGGGTCTGAGCCTCCCTAACAGTGGGTCATTTGGACAGTTGGATCAGATGGTATTATGGTTTAGATCTAAAATGTCCCCCAAAAGTCCTATGTTCAGAAAGAAAGCTTTTCAAAGGTGATTAGATGATGTGTGCTCTGTACTCATCAGCAGATTAATTCATTGATAAGTTCTTAGCTGACTGTGTGTCTTAGTTACTAGGTCCCATCTTGGATCCAGGGGATGCAGCAGTGATATAGGAGTCAATGGCCAGCTGCAGAGAACAGAATCCACTTGAGCTAATTTGAGCTAAAAAAGTATTAACTGCAGAGTCTTTGGCAACTCTGTAGAAGCAACTTCTAGACTGACCTTTCAGGAATGACTGAGTCCCCAAACCACCCTGCAGGATTGGGCTGCTGGTGGAGGCTCAGCCATGCAAAGGATTCCTCAATGGTCCCAAAGCCACTGTGTTGGCTGTGGGAACACACTGCCTCTGCAGAGACCCAATAAAACAGATGCCTAGTGCTCTGCCTCCAGTCACAGACATGTCAAGAGGCACACAAGCCCAAGCCTTGCTGGGTCTCCAGTTAATGAAACCAAAACCATCTCCAGAACCCTTGCTGTATATACCACATAAGCCGATTCACTGTATTTATCACAAATGACCAACAAGACTGACCAGGTCCCTAGCTTACAGTCTAGCTAAGGAAAGGGACATTAAATATGCAGCTCATTAATTAATCACCTAAGGAGGATCAGGAGAAGCTTCTGAAAGAGGTAGAGCATGCTATGACAGACTACGAGCCAGCTAGCAAGGTCAGAGTTTGCCTGAGGAAATGGCTGAAGGTCTGGAAGGAGTTGCGGGGAGGACTTCCCAACAGAGAGAGTGGCATGTATGTACATTCAGAGGCAGGAGAGAGCACAGTGTGTGCTGCCCATGTGGCTGGAGCCTGGAGGATGGAGAGAAGATGCTGTGTGAAACTGGGAGGCCATTCTCAACATATGTAAAACCATGGCGGCTGCCCATGGCTGACCAACAGTGAGCCGAATGGGTGGGAATAGCCCATCTAGGTCCCATGGAGAAGCAGACAAACCCAGAAATTACAGGAACAGCTACCTCTTACCTCACACCTGCTAAGTGTCAAGCACTACTTTAAGAGTTTTTCATCAGTTTTATTTCATCCTCAGCACTGTGCTCTTGGCATCCCTGTTTCAGGTGAGAAAGCTGAGGCCAAGAGAGAGTAAGGAGGTGACCTGGCCACAGCCCTACAGCCAATAAATGACAGAGCCATGCTTCAGAGTACATACTGCAGGGTTTGCAATCCCATGCGCTGTGTTATACCACCCCTGCAACAAAGGGAGGATTTGAGCCACATGGCAGAGGGCTTTGAATGTCACGGTGAGAAGCTTGTGGAAGTGCTGTTAAAGTAGAATTAACAGCATAAGGCAGAGTTCAGTAAATAGCAAATGAGCGAAGCAATGGAAATATGCTAAAGGGGCTTGCAGCAGATGCCGCTGCTGCCCCTCCTCTATCTCCCCACCTGCTCCCCGCTAGTTACATGATCCTAACTCCTAGCTGACAATACCTGCATCTCTTTCCCTGAGGGCTCCTCTGGCCACAGCCTGCTATGTCCATCCATTCAGCAAGCAAGGCATGGTGGGGAATTGCCAGCAGCCCAGGAGCAGCCCTCACCCAATGACTGATGGGAAGTGAAGGATAAACATGCCAGCAACCTTGCACTGGGAATGGCATAACTGCAAGGCTCGTGTTCCATGGTGATTCTCAAGAGTTTCCCTGTGGGACTGAGCCTTAGTCACCCAAAGTAGTTACTTGCTTGAGAGCACACCCTGAATTGTTATCTTCCCTTCCCTGTCCCACATCCCCACCTCCTACCAGCACTTCAGAGAAATGCTACCCACATAAATTGCTCTCCCTCAAAGCCTTGTCAGAGGAGGCGGGATTGAGAATAGGTACAATTCCAGCGTTGAAACAGGAGGGTGGCAGGTATTCCAGGTGAAGGACCAACAGGAAGCAGAGGCTCTGAAGTAGCCTGGTCATCACTCACGCAGGCCGCGATGGATGTGGTTCCCCAGCCGGGTCCCCCAGGCCTATCCTTAGTACCTGCCTTGTCAGAATCCTCACCTTATTCCCATACCAAGCCTCAGCCATCCCCAAGGGCCATGCATTCCTAGGTGGCCAAAGGGTATTTGCAAAGAACACAGAGCTTCAAAGCTCTGTTTGAAATTGGAACTATATTGTACCCCCTCCAGCAAAGGTCACAAGGAAAATGTCACATAACTTGGCCATCGCCAGCTTCCTGACCCTTCTCCTATCACTGCTGTCACAAACTGGGCCTACAGGGCCCCATTTCATGGGAGGCCTGCTTTTATTAGGTCAATGGAGGGATTTTGCCCTGCCTAATTGAGGGGTGAAGGGCTTACCTCACTGCTCTCCCCCAAAAGAGACACATGGTGTGTGCTAGTCATTGAGTATTTGTGTTCCCTCCAAATCATATGTTGAAATCCTAATCCACAATATAATGGCAGCAGGAGGTGGGGTCTTTGAGAGGTGATCAGGCTATTAAGGACCCTGTCCTCATGAACAGGATTGATCACCATATAAAAGAGACCCCAAAACACACCTATACTACGGATAGGAATGTAAATGAGTACAACCCTTATGGAGAACCTTATGGAGATTCCTCATAAAACTATAAAAGGAATCTATCATATGATCAGCAATCCTATTTGTGAGTGAATCCAATGGAAAAGAAATCAGCAACCAAAGCAATACCTGGATGCCCAAGTTGACTGCAGCATTGTTCACAGTAACTAAGATATGGAATCAGCCAAGGCACCCATCAACGGATGAGTGTATAAAGAAAACGTGGTGCAATTGAGGGAATACTCTTAAGTGAAATCAACAGGACACACGTGTGTAAATACCGAATGGTTTCTCTGGTGGGAGAAACTGAAAGCGTAAGTAAGGACTAAAGGTATAATAGGTCATGTGAAATAGGAAGAAAAGGGGCAAAGGGGAAGGAAGTGGGAGGGCTAGGGGAAAGGATAGAAGGGGATGGGATTAATATGAGAAAATGGAAAAACAGGAACAAAATCTTTGTAAATAGGGAGGGATGGAGGGGTTGAAGGGAGGGCTGGGCAAGGGTGAAAAATAAGAACCAAGAGAGACTATGTAAAGGTGCAAATTTCCAATGATGAATGTCATTATATTGTATACCTAAAATGTACCAATGATTAGAATGAATAATCGATAATGTAAAATAGGAAGAAAAGGTCCAAAGGGGTAGGGGTAGTGGGAGGGGCAGGGGAAAGGAAAAAAGGGAAAGGAAAAATGATGAGAAATGGAAAAAATGGAAATAAAGTCTTTGTAAATAGGGAAGGGTGGAGGGTGTGAAGGGAGGGCTAGGAATGGGGAAAAAATAAGAACCAAGATGCATTTATGTAAAGGTACAATTCCCAATGAGAAATGTAATTGTGTTGTATACCTACAATGTACCAATAAAAGAATGTAATACAAAAAAAAAAGAAAATGTGGTACATATGCACACAATGGAATAATATTCAGCCATAAAGAAGAAGGAAATCCTATCATCTGCAGCAAAATGAATGGACCTGAAGGACGTTATATTAAGTGAAATAAGTCAGACACAGAAAGACAAATACTGTGTGCTCTCTCATATGCAGAAATTTTTTTAAAATGAATAGAATACAGGATAGTCATTACCTGAGGTTAGGAAGGGGGAGGAGTATGGATAAAGTAAGGCTGGATTTGATCAATGTGAATTGTATCCATGTACTGATATATCACACTGAACCCCACTAATATGCACAATTAATACATGTTAATCAAAAATAAAAAGAGACCTTGGAGAGTTCCCTCACCGCTTCCACCATGTAAGGGGCACAGTGAAAAGGCACCATCTGTGAACTGAGACATGAGGCCTCACTAGACACCAAATCTTCCAGAACCTTAGCCTTGGGCTCCCCAGCCACCCCACCATGAAAAATACATTTCTCTTGTTTATGTTACTTAGTCTATATTGTTACAGCAGCTCAGAAGGACTAAGATAGAAAATTGGTACCAAGAAATGAGGGTGCTGTTGTAACAAATACCTGCAAGTGTGGAAGCAGCTTTGGAACTGGGTAATGCATAGAGGCTGGGAGAGTTTTGAGCTACCTGCGAGAAAAAGTCTGCATTGCTGTGAATGAGCCACTAAAGGTGATTCTAGTGAAAGCTGAGAAAGAAGAGAAGAGCCACAGAGAAAGCCTCTATCTAAGTAATCATGAAGAGCATCTTAGCAGAAATATGGATAGATGGATTGAATGGTAAATGTCATTCTGTTGAGGTCTCAGACCAAAATGAGGAACATGTTATGGGACAATGGAGAAAAAGCAGTCCTTGCTATAAAGTGGCAAAGAACTCAGCTGAATTGTATTTGTGTTCCAATGGCTGGTGCAAAGTACAACTCATGAGTGATGGAGTTAGATACCTAGTTGAAATGATTCTGAGCAAAATGCTGAAGGTATGGCTTGGCTCTTCTTGACTGCTTGTAGTAAAATGGGAGAGGCAAAAATGATTTAAAGACAGAATCGTAAGGCAAAATAACTAGACCTTAAGATTTGGGAAATTCTCAGCCTATCCATATTGCAAAAATTGAAAAGCCATGATCACAAGAGAATCCTAGGGATGTACCGAAGCAACCATTTAATAAGGAGATTCGTATGGACGTGAACCACAGGCCTAAATGGGCATCTCAGTAGAAGCCAGGTGCTATCCTTTGGGACAAGGGAAGAATGACCCTGAAGAAAATTCCCTGGTCTCAAAAAAGGGGACCATCACCTTGCTTTCTGCAGACCAGATGATCTCCACCCAGAGCTCTGGGGAAGGGTCAGTAAGAACCAGGGGTACCAAACCCTGCCAAACAACACTTCAGGGGCAGAACCACTGCCCAGTGGCCTAGCAAGGCAGAACATTGGGCCAAAGGTTATTCTCAAACCCAAAGACTTCATGGAGTTTGTCTTTGGTCTGGACTTACTTGGAATTCATTACCGCCTTCCTCCTTTCTTATGTGTCCCTTTTGGAATAGAAATATCTTTCCTGTGTCTGTGCCACCATTGTATTTTGGAAGCATATGCTTGGCTTCACAGGTTCCCAGGTGAAGATCAGTTTGCCTCAGGATGAATCATACCTTGAGTCTCACCTATATCTGAATGTTTATGTCCCTCCTTTCCCTCAAATTCATATATTGAAATCTTAATTCTCAATGTGATGGCATTAGGAGGTAGGGCCTTTGTAAAATGACTATGTCATGAGATCAGAGCCTTCAGGAATGGAATTAGTGATCTTACAAAAGACAGCCCACAATTCTCTCACCATTTCTGCCACTTGAGGACATAGCAAGAACACTAGGAGCCAGGAAGCAGCCCTTGTCAGACACTGGATCTGCTGCCACCTTAATCCTATATTCTCTAACCTCCAGAACTGTGAGAAATATAATTCTGTGGTTTATAATCCTTCAGGTTTATGGTATTTTCTTATAGTAGCCCAAACAGACTAAGACAATGTGGCAGATGGTATTTTCCAGAAATAGCTGCAAAAATGTATGTATCCCATTCCCCATGCTCTCCTGACACTGTGGCTAATGTTCCTCCCAGAGGAGCATCCTCCCCTCGAATCTGAGCAGGACTGATGACTCTTCTGACCAGACTGTAGGGAAGATGATGTGATCTGACTTCGAAGGCCAGGTCAATACAAGGATCCGGTTTCCACCTGCTTATCTGTTTTTCAGAAGCTCATTCTAAAAACCTACACCCCATATGAGGAGGCCCAAATCAACTCATGAAGAGAATTCACACAGACAGGCATGGGGACAGAAGAACTGAGGCCCCCAGGCAACAGCCAGCATCAGCTGCCAGCACTGGGAATACACAACCTGCAGATGGTCCCAGCTCCTAGGCTTGAAGGCTTCCAGCAGAGGCTCCAGACATTGTGGATCAGAAGCAACCTGTCTCTCTAGGTCCTGTCCACATTGTTTTGATCCACAGAAATTATGAGTGTAAGAAATGTTTACTGTTGCTTTAATCCACTAAGTTTGGGGGTGATTTGTTATATAATCATACTATTGTGGTTTAAATATGAAGTGTTCCCTCAAAGACTCATTTATTGAAGGCACTAACCTCATTAATGAATTAAGCTATTCCTAAATTCATAGCTGAAATGGATATTAAGAGTCGGGGCACAGTTGGAAGAAGTAGGTCACTGGGATGTGCCTTTGAAGGTGTATCTGGTCCCTGGCCTCTTCCTCTCTGGCTCTCTGAACTCTCTGCTTCCTAGTTGCCATGAAATGAGCAGTTTTCTGCCTCCATGCCCTTCCATCATGCTATTTCTGCCTTGGAGACAGCCAACAACGCACTGAACCCTCTAAAACTGTGAGCCAAAATAAGCCTTTTCTCCTTTAGGTTGCTTATGTATGTTGTGTTTTTTTTTTTTAAACCAATACATGTAACAACTAAACCCCAAATTTTCCAAATTCCCAATTTGAGATGGGCAAGGTTGGGGAAGGGTTGAGCTGGGCTGAGTTTGGTTGACACTGATCTGTCCCTCTGAGGACAACTCCAAGATTTCCTTTGTGTCAGGATCATGGCTACCTCATACTTTCCTAACACCATAACCAGATTCACAGGTCTTAAAGGGATCTGCCTGGTGTTTCTACAGTGATGTTCTTCAAAAGGAGATGAGGCGGCAGTCTGTCTGGTGATAGCAGGCCTAGCTGGGGTGATGGTACTAATTCACAGCCTCTCCTTACAGGCCCATGTCTCTGTTTTCATTCCGATAATAACTTTAGGAAAATAGCACCCAGGACTCATGGCCAGGGAGACAGCCTCCCTTTCTCCCGCCTGTTCTCTAACACCCCAGAGCCAATTTGCCAAGTTCACCAAGACCACCACATCTACATGACCAAAGCAACATGGCAGAGGAGCAAGTGTCTGTAGAATTTATTATATATTCAGTTGCTCACATCTGTAAGTCAGGCCTCTCTACAGCTCACTAAGACATTTTTAATCTCCCTTTTGGCTGTTCCCATCTGTGGGCCCACTCAATCTGGAAACACTCATAAAGCAGCCATGTTCATCCCGCGGACCAGCCCAGCCTTGTGGATATTCAGCACCTTAGTGGTGACATGGACAATGGTACTGATCCATTGCCCTACTGCACACACACCTGGCTAAGGGGATGGCCGTGTAAACCTGCTCACACAGGCTTTCTCCAGCAATGAATCCTGAGAACACAGAGTGCGACAACTGTGCACCACTAGATTGTTTTTGCTTGGGAACTGGGATGCCCCTAACTAGCTG
The DNA here is from genome assembly GCF_000247695.1 of Heterocephalus glaber. Next base: position 15,939,576 of record NW_004624762.1, on the reverse strand, counting down.
TGAGTCTTTGGGATAATTATGTATACTCTCAAAACCTCAGTCTCCTTATATGTAAAGTTTTTCTAGCACCTACCTCAGAGTGTTCATTTATTGGTCAGATTTCCATTGCTGGGACAAATACCTGACATAGACAACTTAAAAGAGGAGAAGTTTAATTTGGCTCATGGTTTTGGAGGTTTCAGTCCCTGGTCGGTTGGCTCTAAAGCAGAAACATCATGGTGGAACAGTGTAGTAGAGGAAAGCTGCTCAACTCATGGCAGCTGGGAAGCAGAGCAAGTGAAAAGTAAGACAGAAAGGGGCTGGAGACAAGAATGCACCCTTTCAGTCACACCCTCAGTGACCCACCTCCTCCAACCAGGCCACACTTCCTGACAGCAATTCCGCTATGAACTCATCAGTGGATTCATCACCTTCCATAATCCCCACCTTGGAACACACAGGCCTTCTAGGGGACATTTTTTGATCCAAACCATAGCAGTTCATGAATGAATTCAATGAGATAATAAGGCATGCTTACTGAATGCTCACAGTGTTTCAGAATCCATGCCACACCTTTTACCTGTAGTATTAGTTACTCCAGCCTGGAAGGCTGAGACAAACTCTGACCATTAGAAACCTAGTTGGGCTTCAAGAAACTGTGCAAGTTATTTGATTATGATCAACACTAATTAGATTGAAAGGACTTGAAACAAAGGAATAATCAATTAGGAAAGAAAAATATGTGTCTTGAAAACAGATTGGTTTACTTTGTAATATGAATTACAGTAATACCTCGATACACAAACAATTTGGATGGCAAATAAAAGCATTTGGTAAAATGTTGCATCTGTTCAAATTGTGTGACAGACACGACCACAGCCATCTTGCCCACCAACACAAACGCAGCTATCTTCCCCCAAAATCGTAAAACAAATTTAGTTCCTGAACTGAGGTACCACTGTACATCTGACACCAGAAGGAAGGCCAGCCTCTGTTGTGGTTCTTGAGGTGGCACCCTGGAGGGAGCACGGACTTGAGAGTGTGATGACCTGGGTCTCCTTCTACACTTGTCTCATAGCAGCCACGCGTAGGGTCCTCCAGTAAATCCCCATTATTTGATGACAATCCAAAATCCTTTCCACAGCTCTCCAGCCCTTCAGGAACTGGCTCCAGCAATGATCCCAACCTCAGCACCTTCCTCTATCCCCTTCTTCAACTTAACCAGCCCTCCTGACCTCTTCGCTGTCCTTCAGCCTGCCAGGCCCACACTCGCCTCAAGGCCTTTGCCCCTGCTTTCCCCCTCCCTGGAATGCTCTCCCCTCTGAAAGCCTAGGCTTACACTCACATCTGCTCAGGCCTCTTCCCAAATGCTCTCTTCCATTCTCTTTCCCCTGAATACACTAGTTTTTCTCTAGAGTGCCTAACCTGACACTGCATTACATCTCCATTTGTGTATTGCTTATTGACTGTCTCTCTTCACTAGAATGTATTCTCCTCACGGACGAGGACATTGCTTTTATTCAGTATTTACTCCCCAACATTTGGACTAGTAACTGACATAGCAGGTGCTCAGTGAATGCTTATGGATGGGCAAATGGTCTTTCTAAAGTGATCATTGAACAATTGCCCTTGGCCCTATGGGTAAAGACTTCCAGAACCCCTCATGATCTGACATCAGCATAGCTCTGGTCACTTAGCCATCCTTACCTCCACCTCTCAAACACATGTTCACATACACAAATACAAGACACACAGAGATATACAGATATACATGTTCACAGAACACAGAAACATGTGCATCATGCATACAAAAGTACACACAGATACCCCTACCTCTATATGGACACACATAAATACACACACTGGCATATCTGTAGACATATACTCAGGCATTCCAGAATGGGCACACATATACACACAGACACAGAGACTTGTACACATACACACACACACTCCAGCCTATTGCTCCTGAGACACAAAACACTCGTACTCATTTCTGGGAGTTTACAAGTCTGCACTTGCCACTCCTCCTACCAAGCTATTCTCTCTGGGCCACCTACTTTTTCTTTGCCAGAGAGTCAGCATAACATGGTAATCAAAATCATGGACTCTGCTACTAAGTAACTTGAGTTCAAATTTTGGCTTGCTAGTTGCATAATCTTAAATAAGTTACTTCGCCTCTCTGTGGCTGGGTTTCCCTCCCAATCAGTTGAGATGGTGATGATGAGAGTACCTCCCTCACAGTGTGACTGTAAAGTACTTAGAACAGGGCCTGGCTTGTAATGAGATCACTGTTGTATCCTGCCCATGCCTGAGATCAGAGGAGGCAACTCCTCCCAAGTTCTCTTAGCGCCCGATACAGGATCTGTGGGGAGCGCTGACCACCTGTATGTCCAAGTGTGCTTGCTGCCTTTTTCCTCAGCAGGGTTGAGTGGCCACGGAGGGTGTCTTATGTGGTCAGAACCCCAAGCCTGGGGCCTGCACCCCAAGGTATTCAACAAGTATTTGCGGACTATACAAATGCCCTTGGGCCAGCCATTTAGCTGCACTGGAACCTTGCTTTCTGTCCTATAAAGTGAGATCACTGGACTGGAAATTTTCTAAGGTCCTTCCAGGTCAAATGTTCTGCAATTCTTCAATTCCATACTTGACCCACTACGTGAAGAAAAATTTTTCCCTTAGTATGCCAGAACTATAATCAGTATCTTTGTGAAAGCTCTTTTCAACTCATCCAGATCTTTTCCAAAGGGGACTCGCAAAATGATGGGCATCAAGGGTTCTCAGAAATGAGTTCAATCCTGACCTTTCACTGTGGAGACCCACAGACTGGAGAAGCCTTGCTCAAGGTCACTCAGCAAGCTAATAGAGGAACCAGAGCCACAACTCAGGGGTCAGAGATTACTACACTATTTTTTTTTCCACAAAAATTATGGTTAGGAGAGATTTCTTTAGCAAAGGTGTAATAGTGAGAACTAGAAAAATTGGGGTCGAAATGTGAGACAGGTATGAGTCATAACTCTTTAAAGTATCACGATGTTTTTGCTGTACATAAAATACATACATAAAAATAACACCAGCTAAATGGTTTAGTAAATTCTTGCCAATGGTCAGGCACTACACCAGGCACTTGACACAATTTTCTCACTTAAACCTCCAAATGATGCTTTTAGAAAGGTACCCATTTTACAGATAAGAAAACTGAGGCTTAAAAAAGAAAAGTAATTTTCTCAAAGATACTCACATAGTAAGTTGCAGAACAAGGCTCTGAACCACTATGGTGTGATTACAGCTCCAAACACCTAATGGCATACCAGCCCCTTCTGTCAGAGGGTTATTGACCCATCCTCTCAAATTAATATTCCTAGACAGACTGATGCGTTTAGCAGAAACAAGTCCACACAGAAAAGTGTAGGCTAAGTATCTCTGCACTATAACTTTTTCTCTGTTTTTCCTCCTTTTTTATGACATACTGTGTAGATAATGTGCCCATGTTGCACACATCAGAGAAATGGATTCCAGAAGGCACATGTTGTATAAGTCAGCTCTTGCTGGGTAACAAAAGTACCCAGCACTCAATAGTATGTGACAATAAGCATGTATTCCCATGCCTGAAGGACTAGGGGTCAACTCTATGTTGGTAAGTCAGCTGGTCTAAGCTGCACTGGACTCCAGGCAACGGCTTCAGAGTAAGCTTGCACACGTCTTCTGGTTCTTCTGAGACCAGCTGGCTCCATGGAGCAGGTTGTCAAGTGGAAACACTTAAGGCTTCATCTTGGAACTGGCAGGTCATCACTTCTGCCTACATTTCAAAAGTCACTGCAAGTTGCCCAGGCCAGTCTAGGGTCAACAGGGTGGAAACCCATCTCTAATGAGAGGAATAGCTCTGGACATGGTTGGGGGAGGGGTGAGAAATTGGAAAGAGTTGCATAACCAACAGCAGGGCTCATTTAAAAATTTAACAAAAGCCAGGCACAGTGGTACATGCCTGTCATCCCAGCACTCTGGGAGGCTGAGGCAGAAGGATCACAAGTTTGAAGCTAGCCTGGGCAACTTAATGACTTAGTGAGGCCAGGTCTCAAATTAAAAAATAAAAAAAGACTGGGGATGTAGCTCAATGCAAAGGCCGTGGGTTCAATCCCTTACACCTAAAAAAATAGCAAGGTATGAAAACAGCATGCTTTTAGCTCGTGAAGATGGGGTGGGGAGAGAACTAGTGTTTCCTTTGTTTCAAGTTCTGGGACAAGATTTCCTGGTTCATTTTAAATTGAGGTTTCCAGGGGCTGCGAAGAGAAGCATAGAAGCTTCTGGGCTGGACAGGGTATGTGGGACTGAGCAGCCACTGAGGTGTGTTCCAAGACCACGATTAGTATAGGAATTACTGCCGTGAAGTCAGAGAGATGTTCAACACATAGCCTGTGTCATGAAGAGCCATGGCCCTAACCACTTCTGGGGCCTTTCGAGGAAGCAGGTGGGCAGACGCAGCTGCCAGACACCTGCCTGGGCTCAAAATGATGGCCAGATGGCCATGTGGCCTCCTGGAATCTCACCCGCCCCCAACTGCTCCTGTGGCTCCTCCTCCTCTCCCTCGTGAAGTAGCATGGGGACAGTTCCATGCACATGGGGATGTGACATGCAGTCCAGGAATCAGCTGAGTTCTTCCTACCCCAGCCATGTTTTTCTCCCAGCCTTCTATCCCCCTAAAACAAATAAGCCACTCTACCTCAGGCCTCAGTTTCCCCACTTGTCATAGCACATACAAAACTCTCCTCCTGCCTTGCCCCAGAGCTATAGGCCCCATGGACTACTCGAGGCAACAGAGTACTTCTGGGATGGCACTGAGAACTTCGAGCTTGGGATGTGTGATGAGAGGGGAATCTAGTCGCACGAAGGAGCCAGACAGGCCTGAACCCAATCCAGCCCGGTCACTGTCCACCCTGGTGACCTCTCTCAGCCTCAACCTTCTTATCGAGAAAATGTGTCTGAGCCAGGTGTGGTGGGCAGGCCTACAATCCCAGGATTGTGGGAGTCTGAGGCAGGAGAAACACCAGTTCCAGGTGAACCTGCACAGCTTAGTGTCTTAGTGGGACCCTGACTCAAAATAATGAGAAAGGGCTGAGGATGTACCTTAGTGCAAAGGCCCTGGGTTCAATTCCCAGTACTGCAGAAAAAGTAAAACAGAAAAGAAAAGAAAATGGTCCTAATGATGATGCTTTCCTCATAGCGAGGCAGTGAAGACAAAATGAGGAAGAACTGGACAGTAGCTTGAACATAATTCTGTCCTGATTTCACTGTTATTGCTATCATAAGTCTCTGGGACATACGATGCTAGGGTTGAACCTCATGTTGAAACTATGCAGGCACCATTTGCAGCTATGGAAGCCCTTGACATCGGGCCTGTGAAAGCCCAGCTTTGCTAGTGGGCTCCAGAAACCAACTTGTTCATCTATCCATCACTATGCATACATCTGGTAATGTCTGCCAATGGCCCACCCTGGGCTTAGCACATGTCCCTACACTGTGGGAACCTGGGAGAAATGTAGAGGGCCAGGGTACAGCTCCGTGGTGAAGCACTTGCCTAGCATATGTGAGGCCCTTGGTTCCATCTAAAGCATGGAAGGGAAGGAAGGAAGGAAGGAAGGAAGGAAGGAAGGAAGGAAGGAAGGAAGGAAAGACAGACAGACAGACAGACAGAACGAACGAACGAACGAACGAAAGAAAGAAAGAAAGAAAGAAAGAAAGAAAGAAAGGTAGAGTACAACCTATGCCAAGAGCATCAGTGCCTTCAAGACCAGCATGACAAATTTGACAGGGGCCCAAAGCTCCTGGGCCAACACTTGCCCAAGGCAAGAAGCCTCCCTCCCCTATTTCCCATGGATCCGGATGCAAGTCAGCAGCAGGGACCTCAGTGCCTGACCGTACAGGTGGCCACTTTGTCCATGAGAAAAAGGTCTCTGCCTAACTTGGAGCTGAAACTCAGCTTCCTGTGACATTTTCCCTCCTTCCATCTCCCCTGAGGCTTCTAGTCCCTACACTAGACACTTGAGCTCCCTAAACAGCAACTGAGATACCCATCTGGGTGCCGACCCCTTCCCACAACACGCTTTTCATATAAAGTGACCATCCAGGGGAAGTCACAAGACACTGGTGACAAATGTGCTAAACCTGTGCTTTTGAGGCTTTTTGTGCAACACTGGTTGCACAAGATTAAGTGTGGCTTCCAGAGAAAGGAGAGTCCATTGGCCCTTCCACCGGAGGAAGTTTAGGAAGCTAAGCCAGCTCCTGCTAGACCTGTCCAAGCCTTTGGGAGGATCATGTGTGCTGTGCCTGTCCAAAGAAGAGACAGTGCTGCATAGTCCCCAACCTTTTCATCCTGGGACTCGACTCTGTGCAAGGAGCATTTCCACAGCTGGTGTCGCTCAGAGAACTCTTTAGACAACAGAGTGTTAAAAAAAAAATGTGAGCTGAGCTATGAGCACAGAGGCAAGCAAGCCCATCTGAGGTTGGGTGGCTCACAGAAGCCACTGTGCCTGTCGAGTTCTCCTGAAATCTCCTTCCAAGTAAACTCTGCACTCCAATCCCTGGCCCTGCTCTGCTTCCAGTGAGCCCGGGCCACAGTAAACGGCCCACAGAGGTGTCTCCAAGACACTGTAGGGCTTGACAGGAGAAGAGGAGGTAGTGTCAGATGGGCCGGAGGAGGAAGCAGGAAATGGTTGCAAAAATGACAAGCAGCCCTGCTTGAGCTGGCCCTCCTGCCTCCTCCTGTCGCCCCTTGTGGGCCCAGACCCACCCCCCATATCTTTCTCCCCCTCTGTCAGCCTGTTTCTCTGATATCTCCTGACCCTTCTCCCCCTTCTCTCTTCCATTTCTATTCTCTCTCCCTTCTCTCCCCTTCCTCTCCCCTTCCTCCCTCTCTCTGTCTCTCCTCTCTCTGTCTCTCCCCTCTCTCTCTCTCTCTCCCTCTCTCCTTTTTGTCTCTTGTCTCTCTGATATCTCTCCAGACCATCCCATGCCACTCCCCCCACCCCGGCCCCAATTCCCACCTGAATTTCCCCACTGCCTGGGGGATGCAGTCTGCTCACGGTGGAAGAGGACTCTGGACCAGGACCCATGGGAAAGGAGACCAGGGACCTCCTGGGCACATAAATCACCAAAGCAGCAGAGGGGCTTGCAGTTCCCAAGGCCGGAGGGTGATTCTCAGGCCTGAGGAGCAAGCATTTGGCAAGCCACCCATCTGTGGGCCTGCCGGGCCAAGCTCCGAAGCCACTTTTCCCCATGCTACCACGGGTGTAGCCTCGATCCCTCGGCTGAGGCAGAGCCCATCTGAATAACTTGGTTTGGACACGGAGGAGGCCCCAGGGAGGAAGCGCCGGACCTAAATGAGGAGCAGAGCCACTGAGTACACTCTTCCCTCCATTAGCAAAGCCTGGCCATCTTGGGCAGCTAAGAGGCATTGCTCTCCTCTCCCCACAGCAGAGACCAGAGTTGCAGCAGCCACAAATCACTAAGAAAAGTGCCAAAGAATGTTCGCCATTTCTTGGAATGGAAATAATAATAAATAATAATAATCTGTTCCGTGTATTTAGCCAAGACATGTTCTCCAAGGAGCTCCGCACTCAAATTGATCGTAAGTCCCCAGGGTCTGGATACTTTTTCATTAAAACTTTTATTGGGGAAAACATGAATAAAAAGAAAGAACCCCCAAAGGGCGTTACCCGAGGGTCGCCGCTCCTCGCCCCGGAGTTGCCTCAGCATTTGTCCTTTGATTCCTTCACAGTCCAGGTGGGTGCAGCCCGGCAGGTCCTCCTGTGATGCCTGGGCAGCTGGTGAGCAACAGACCCCAGGCCCTTGCGAGCTACCCTGGAGGAGGGAGGCCACATGGGGCAGCTCCCTGAGGGTCTGCCTGCCAGACACATGTCACACTCGTCACTCTCATCACAAGCTGAGCCACCTTGGCAGTGATGACCCTGGGCCTGCCCCTCAGTGCTTTCCACCACCACCTACCTCACTGTGTCTTCACCAAGCCTGTTTCTGTCCCCATGCTTCAGATCAGGACACTGAGGTTTTGGTAGGTTCCCAACCCAGGTCTGCCTGGCTCCTGGGCACTAGTCCTTCCTTCGAAGCAGGGGAGGGGAGATGGGGAAAGGGAGGAGAGGACAGATGGGGGAGGAGAAGTGAGAAAGGAGGGGAAAAAGGGTGAGGAGGGGAAAGAAAGTGGGATGAGAGCTGTCGGGGAGAGGGCGCTATGGAGAGGGGTGGGTAAAGGTGTGTTATTAAAGAAGTGCTCCCAGGAGAAGCCAGCAAGGGACACAGGACCTGAACAGGACAGTGAAGGAAACCAAGCTGGGCTACGAATTCAAAGTCCTGCCTTATCCACAGGGCACAGGGCGGGGGCCTCTGGAGAAGAAATTACACCCCAGAATTTGATCCGCCTCCAGGCAATGGAGCTGGGATGCCCTGAGGTTGGGGAGGTTGTAAGAAGGGGGAGAGAAAACTCCTAGGCACTTCCAGTTTTCCATACCTTTGGAGAGGTGCCAATTTCCAGGGGTCACCCTGTGAAGGTTACAGCTGATGGCAGCACAGCCCCCTAAGTGGGGAGGGGACAGGTGCTGTAAAAGATACCTAGCAACATGTGCTACACATGGCCACCTCAGGAAGAAAGCCACCCCGCCCCAAATACTCGACAGCCAGGATATGTGTAAGACTTGCTCACAGTCCTGGGCATGTGACACTCCCCCTACACCGTCCCATATTTGTGGCTAACTGAAACCCCCAGGACTGAGCCATTCTATTCTGAACACAGTTGTCAATAGCCTGCTTCTATCCACCAGATCCATGATACAGGCCACCCAGCCAAAGCTGAGGGGATGAGCCAAGTCAGCCAACCCATAGGTCAAAGAGCAACCGCGCAAATGCTCTCAAGGACTGGACCTTGGAAGTGGTGGGTCCTGCCAGGTCCTTAGGCTGCTGGCCACTGCTCAGCAGAGAGCATGTGTGAGTGGAACAGCCAGGAGCCAGGAGGCAGAGCCCCAGAGAACCCAGCAGCCATGTGCCTCCCAGCCCTGGCTCTAGAAGCCCAGCTGCTCTGTAGGCACTGTGCCTCAAGACTGCCAGAGGAGACCTGGCAAAAGCCTGCTTTGCCTGTGGCCACTATAGGCCTGCCTGAGGCAGACAGCCAAGAGCCTGAGTCACCAGCATCTGCCCAGGAAGAAGCACAGATGTGGGGGCCCGCCAACATGGACAGCGTCAGTGTCAGCATCAGCAGTGGCGAAGCAGAGAGCAGGAGCCCACAAGCCCTTGCAGCGGGGACTCAGGTCTGGGACTGCCTTGTGCCATCCCCCATCCAGGGCTTAGAAAGCCTGCTGGGAGGGCTTTCTGGGTCCTAGCGACAAATCTCCTTTTCAATTTGTACTTGGTTGCATGGCCATAAAATAGTCTCTACAATGCACAGCATTTCAGGCTCAACAGGGCAACCTGGACACACACACACACACACACACACACACACACACACACACACAAAGGGTTTCCCACCAAAAATAGAGAAAAAAAATCCATATCACTGCACCCTGAGTTTCCATGTTGGTACATGTTGATGGGTGTCAATTGCCACAGTCAATGGACTACACTGTCTGTGGTGGGACACTTAGGGGAATGACATGGTTCCACTATTACAAACAAATAACGTTAAGCAAAAAAAAAAAAAACAGGTTGCAAAATGATATGAGGATATGTACAGGATGCTACAGCCTTCGTAAAATCTGAAAGCATTCAAAACAACAGGCCCTGTGTTTGTGGCTAGATGCATTCTCGATACAAGTATAGATCATGTCTGAGATGACACACCAGCCCCTAGACTATGGTGACCCTGGGAAAGGGAGGGGAAAGAGAGAGATGGGGTTTTTAGTTACACTTGGAAATCTGTATTTTATAAATACATGAAAGAAAGAAATGAAAGAAATGTGGCAACATGTTATCTGTCTAACCTCTATGGTAGGTTCACGGCTCTTTCATATTATTTCCGGTAATGTTCTGCATCTGTTTCTTAATCCTAATTCAGGATTTAATAATTTTTTTAAGTTCAACTAAAATCCAATCTCAGCACACTCTCTGGCCCAGCCACTCAACTAGTAGTTGTATACTCAATGGCTCCCCGAGAATGTTCACCCCACTGCTATTTGTAATCACCCCAGAATAACAACAAATTCCAATGCCTGTGAATAGTGCAATAGATAAATAAATCTAGGAGCACTGGTGCAAGAAAAATCCTGTACCACAAGAATGATCTAGCTACAGTGCTCAACCAACAGAGGTGATCGCACACATTGTGCTGAGCAAGACAGCAAGACACACTGTGTGGCTCCTTTTATAGAAAGTTCCAGACCAGGGAAAACTTGGACTACTCTGGGTTTAGAAGTCAGGATGGTGCTTGCCCATGAGCAGGTAAGGCCGAGAAGGGAGCACATTGGCCTCTGGGGTGCTGGCCATGGTCTGTTTCTCAATCCAGGTGTAGGTCTATGGGTGAGTATGTTCTGTTGGTGTCAATTCATCCTACTGGCATTTAGGAAATGTGCACATTTCATCAGGATGTTATATTTGAAGAAAATCTACATTAACGTTTTTTCCAAAAGTAAAACGTTAAGTCACATTCAACATGATGCTCTCTGACGGGGCTATTACATGGAGGCCATTGTCGGATGTTAATTTCTCAGCTCAAATTAATGTGTTGATCACCAGCGTTGTAGCATACTCCATATGGGACATGAAATTATTGACCTGGAATAGCCTCTAAGTTGCTGCGGTCATGGGGGGTAGGGAGACTCTGTTAATGGTATTTCACAGGAAGTACCAGTGAGTCTTGACATTCCTCCAATGGAATGGCCATTTTTAGCCCAGACCCCCTCAGGAAGGCTCATCCTACCCCAGAGAAAATTAAACTCCCCCTCCCAACTCTTGCACAATAGAAGAACTACAGTCAGGAACCAAGTGCCCAGGTTAGGGAGGACTGCTGAGCAGCTCAAGAAAAAGGCCCATCTGCCAAGCCTTCAAAAGAACACACTTGGGCTGGGAATTTAGCTCAGTGGTTCTACCGCCTGCCTCGAAAGCAAAAGGTCCCGAGTTCGATCCCGGTACCAAAAAAAAAAAAAAAAAAAAACTTGTTGAAAGTCCTGTTCAGCCCCTCACCCGGAAAGGGTAGGTGAGGTTGTGCTGTGACCTTGCCCAGGGCCCACACCTGGAGCTGGCACAAAGGTGGAAGGCCATTATCATCCCACCAATATGTTCAGGCTTTGATCTGTAATTGGGAGTTCTTGAATGGAGTTCAGTTTGTAACAGAAAGATGGGGGGGGCGGTATGCAGAAGAAAGCCTGGGGATAGACAACTGGCTAGGAATTCTGCAGTACCCAGGAGAGAAGAGTGGAGGGGCTGACCCCCAGTAAAACTCCAGAAGTTTCCAAGAAGTGGGGCCAAGCTGTAAAGTTGAGCAAGCAAAGAAGCCAATGCAACCATTGCCTTGCGACCACCACCCCCCGAATTGATCCCCCCGTGTAGAAGGGGACACAGGCTTAGGGGACATCAGCCATCTCTTCTCACAGGTGAGGAACCTGAGACCAGAGGCCCAGAGGAAGTGACTTTGCTGAGTGCCAGGTTGGAGTCAGTCTCTCTGCCCAGTGCTTTCCTACCTCTCCTACCCCCAACCTGTCCTCCTGTTACCCTGAGCCATTTTTCTGGGGTCACCAAATTTGGCCTGGAGGAGTTCAGGGATGGGCCCCAGGCCAGGGCTGGAAGCCTGTGCTCAGATTCTTGCCTTGCACTGCACCATCTCTCCAAGAGAGAAGGGACAGAGCCTAGGGGAAATAGGCAGCCACTGGAAAGAAACAGCCTCTCTCCAACAAGACCAAAGAGCACAAGCAGGGGAGAGAAACCATCCAAGTGTCACCAAGGGTGGGGAACCTGAGCCGGATCGGAGCACTGGGACATCGGGCACCACTCAAAACCCCTGACAAGGAAACAAATCTGGGTTTAGCTCCAAGGGAGCTCCTGGCCTACAGCCAAGCACCTTGTGAGAACAGTATGACACTCAGAGGGGAGGAGACCAGGAAGGCCTCTCCCCAGGGGTCCTGGCCAGCAGATGAGGATGCACTGTGCTGTGGAAATATCCCGATTGTGTGTTGAAAGCTTGGTCTCCAGTTGGTGCTGCTAGGGGGAGGTCCTGGGGCCTTGGGAGGCAAGGCCTCATGGGAAAGAGTCGGGTCACCAGGAAGGGATACTGGGACCCGAGTTGCTTCTCTCTCATTGCTTCCCAGATGCCCTGCGGTAAGGCGTTTACCTCACCGCAGTCCCAAAAGCACAGAGCAGACCATGGACCTTTTCTGAAGCCACAAGCCAGAATAACCCTCTCCTTTAAGGTGATTTTTCTCTGGCCTGTTGCCACAGTGACAGAAAGCTGCCTAACACAAGGCAGGAGGGAGGGAGGACAAGCTGTGGGGAAGGACCTGCAGGGGGTGTGGGAGCAGGGAGGGAGAGGTGTACCCCACAAAGTCCAGGGCCACTAACCCACCAACTGTCCCAGTTTGCCCAGAACCAAAGGCTTCCTTAAAATCTAGTCTCAAGAAAACTGGGACAAGCTGGTCATCCTAACAATCTGCTCCCACAGGGAACTCTGATGCGTGAACATCACCACAGAGTTGTCCCCTGCCTTGAAGACAAGGAGTCCAAGTTTTTGTCCCTCTGGCAGAGGCCATTGGCTATGCCTCCCCACAACCCCCAAGGTGGCACATGTAGCCTCCCAGAATCTCCCAGTAAAGTGGGTCCCACCTACCAAAGACAGCACCCTAGGGAGGCGGTAGATGTGGGTGGATAGGAGTCAACACCCACCTTCCTTCCGGCAGACAGCTCCACCAGCCGAAGGGAACCCAATCCAGGACCTGCCTCTTGAGGGATTAAACTCCATTAGCGCCTGAGGGAGGCAAGGAAATAAGCCATCTGACAGACAAACGGCCCCAGAGAAAGCCAGCCGCCTGTCTGTCAGCAAAGGAAGGGCTCTGCTTGGAAAAGGAGAGGCGGTGGACAGAGAGATGGGGAGGGCATGGGGGGGGGCTCTGGGGCGTGGCCCGGCAGGAGGGCGTGGCCCCGGGAGGAAGCAGAAGGCTTCTGTTGGGGCTGTGGGCAGATCAAAGGGTTCATTCCCGGCTAAGGACATCATGCAAGACATCATTCAAGGCTTTCTCTGATGCTTCTTGCTGCAAGTGAGTGAAAAGCACCGGGTTCAACTTGTGATTCTGTCAACCATTAATAACATGCAACACAGTAAGTCATATTTATACACTCCAACCACATTCTGCACTTAACTGAGATCCGGTGAAAAAGAGAAAACGTTCACCCGGCTGTAACCGCCGATCGCTTGTCATTTCCTTGAAAACACAAGGGTTCCTTAGGACTCCTTAGTGAGACGCCATGAGTTTGATGAAAGGTATTTGCTAACACCTTGTAAAGGGAAGGTATTGTGGAATAAATAGAGGTGTGAAATGCAACACATTCCTAATATCTAGAAGTTGTTCAGTAAGCATTTATTGAGCTCTACTGTATACCACCAGCTGGCCCAGTGCTGGGTGCTGAGTATGGAAGACCAGCAGCACAAGTTCCTTCCTCTCAGGGAGTTTTCAGCCCAGTGGGGAAGCTGGACATGGAAACAAATTTCAGTGAAAGTGCTGGGTGGTTGCTGAGTAAAGGGCATCAGGCAGGGTGTTGGGAAGAGGGGACCTGAGGTTTGACCTGAAGGTCTGCTCTTTACAGGTGAAGGGTTTACCAGGTTGAAGAAGACATTGCTACTTGTCCCCCAATATCTGTTTTCCCCCTGATTTCTGGTCAAAGAAAAGGACATTCAGAATAAAGCTGTTTCCCAGACTCCTTTGCTCCAATATGTGACTATATAACTAAATTTGCTAGACAATGGGATTAAGATGTCCTGCATGACTATCAGGGAATGTTCTTACATGGAAAGTCTGTGCACTTTTTCATCCCTGCCTCTTTCTTGCTAGTTGTTGGACTGCAGGAGTAATGGCTGGAGCTTGAGCAGCCATCTCAGACTGAGATGGTAGAGCAACAAGACAGAAGAAGCTCGGGTCTCTGACAATGTTGTGAAACTGCTTGAACAGCACTGGGCAGTGTGACACCAGCTTCGTATACTTCCATTGCGTTCGAGCCATTGTTATTTTCCATTTCCTGTCACTAATCCTAGCAGGCAAAGAAGTTATGGCAGAGTAATTCCATTCCAAGCTCTCAGGCTATGGATCAGCCTGGCTCTGGCTTTGGCCTTGGCCTGTGTGGGGAATTCTTATTGCCCATTAGCTCCTCCGTTTCCCTGTGTCAACCCTGGGGGAAGGCCGGGGTATACTAACCAGAGCCCTTTTCGAGAATAAAGGACTTGCTGTCCCAGCTGCAAGTGGTGTCAGCAAATAGCTTTTGGGTGCCTCAGGGTGTCTCACTTAATGGCATGCTCCTCCCCCAATGTAGCCACCAGCAGAGACAACTGACAGGAGGGCTAGAGAGGAGGCCACCCGTGGGCCATTCCTTGGTCCCCAAGCTCCCCGTGGCCCTGCTTCCTTCTGCTCCCACCCCTGGGCTCATCCCAAGGCCCCACCTTTGCTTTGTCCTCCTGCATCTTCAACTGCAAGTCGGCGTCCACTTCCTACACTTCCTCCTCCCAGCCAGCAGTCAGCCCTATTCCTGACATGCAGGCCCTATCCCAGTCCTTCACCCTCTTCCTTCCCTCCATCTCTCAGTAGCAGTTTGGAGCCCTGTACACCAACACCCAACCAACACCGTGGGCAATTAGCACCTCAAGCACTTAGCACTTACTGTGAGCTTTCCGTGATGCTAACAGAAGCCTCTCCCCAGCCCTGTTGCTAGGGATCCCTCTGGCCTCCTGTCCAAGTAGCCCACAGGGAGGCAGCTTGGGTAAACTGAGCCCTGAGTGGAAACCAGGATTCCCTACCCACCCTTGCTTCTGGCATGCTGTATGATCTCAGGTCAGCCACTCACCATCTCTTTGCTTCAAATGTTTGATCTAGAAAACAAAAAACCACAATTTTGATTTTAGAAGACTTTTCATAGCTTAAGCGGGTGTTGGAAAACCCTGGGCTCCTGAGTCAAATGTAGCCTGATGCCTGTTTTTGTAAATGAAGTTTGATTGTGATACAAACACACCCATGTGTTGACATACCAGCCCCAGCTGCGTGTGTGCTACAATGGCAGGTTTTTGTCATTGTGACAGAGGCCTATAGCCTGCAAAGCCTAAACCAAGTACTGTACTGTCCGGCCTTCTACAGAAAGGTTGCTGACCCTGGTCTCGAAAATTGAGTGGTTGTTACACCTCGTGTCTCAAAAACTAAGACTGCAGTCTATCCATTCATTCAGGATTTACTGTGCACCTGCTATGTGCATGGCCTAATTATAGATACGGAGCTGCAGTAAATAACCAAAGTGGACCTAGCCCCTGTTCTCCCGGAGTGAAAGAGAGAGACAGGAAACAAACAAACTCCTGGCAAAATGATGCCAAGAGGCAAGAAACATTGTGCTGCAAATTCAAGCTAGCAATGAAATGGACAGAGGGAGGTGGGTGAGACTCTGATTTTAAGTCAGGTGACAGGGAGAGGGTCTCCTGATGAGGTAGTACGGAAGCAGAGACCTGAAGGAGGTGAGAGAGCGGGCCTCACATGTATCTGAAGTAAAAGTACCCCAGGCAGAGGGAACAGCAAGTGTAAAGTTCCTGGGGCAAGAACCCAGCTGGTTTGTCAGAGGAACATAAGAAAGCCAGTGTGGCAGATGGTGAGAGGCAGAGAAGTAGGAGGTGAAGCCAGGGTGGTCACGGGGGGCTGGACCCGGAGGACACTGTAAAGATTCCGGCTTTTCCTCTGAGATCCTGACTTCGCTTTAAGGGGCACAGACTACAGAGGTCAGGGTGGCTAGTGATAGTCCAGCTGAGGGATGAGGGTGGCGCAGACCAGAGAGGTGGAGGAGAAGGTGGAGAGAAGCAGTCAGATTGTAGATCTGTCACCAGGATGCAGCCAACAGGCAAAGGTCTTTGTTCCAGGAATGAGAGAGGAGGGTAGATCTCACGCACCCTTGCCCCTTCCCCTGCAAACGGGGACGAGGGACGAGGTGCCAGACGTGACTTGGAGACTCCCCCTGTCTACGTGATGGGCATGTGCAACACGACGGGGGTAAGGGCTGTTCACCTGAGGGGGCATCAGGGGCTGGTGAAGGGGACAGAGGTTCCCCAGCCACTCCCTGCTAACACACTGAGAGCTCCAAGGCTCCAGAGTCAGTTCCCAACCAACAGTAGACGGAGAGCTCCTTACCCTACACCCTGAAGCTTCTCCTCAGCTCCCTGGGCGCCCTCCTGCACACACGGGTGGAGGCAGGCTCTATAGTCCCTCTTTTTGCCCCTGGTCTGACCTGAGCCACTTCCGGTAATCTATGGAGTGTAGCAGAAGTGACACTCCAGGACATCTGATGATGGGCCATGTGCCTTCCACCTGACTCTCAGCATGATCACCTGGGAGGATGCTAGGATTACTCCAGAAGTCAGCCACCCCAGGACACCATGGTGGAGGGCCTCTAGCAGCCCCATGCACTCGCCCTCAGGACACCAAGCCCAGTGGAGCACTCGGATGACTACAGCCGCATCGGGCATCACATGGCAGTCCTGGTGGGAAGTGCCCAGCTGAGCCCATAGGACCTCGAGGAAAGGAAAGGAAAGCCTGCAAGACTGAAGACAGGCTGTCACTCAGCAATAATATGAGGACACGTTGATTTTGGAGCCCTGCTGCAGATGATCTGTAAGTAGATCAGAGCCTGGAGCCCTATGTCCCCAGCTCACTTGCAGAGAGACAATTGTCACAGGAGCAGCCTTGTGCCACCATGAGGTTCTTTTCTCCTCCAGGACACGCCCTCCCATGGGCCACCGGGAGAGAAGGGTCCCATGGTGTCCTGGGCCCCGAGGAGCAACAAACATGGCTGGATCTCGGCTCCCAGTCTGGAGTCGGCTGCTCGACGTGGGTGGTGGCACGGGAGGGGTGGGTTCCACAGCCCAGAGTGTCACCCCCAAGGGCTGAGCAGTGTCTGATGTGAACCAGAGTGGGGGCCACAGAGCCCAATGAGGGAGAGATTTATGCTCCTTACTCTCCATCTGCAAAGCAAAACAAAAATAGCTGAAACGCCAGTTTTCTGCTTTATCGGCTCTGTGAATAAGCATATAAATTTCGATGACATTTCTGGAGGCTTGCTGAAGGGGAAAAAGCCATCCCCCAGGACGCGGCCAGCAGCGGTGGCAGCATATGGTTAGCTGAGAGCGGAGGCAGGGTGTCTGTGAGCCCTGGAAAAGGTGACTTTGCGGGTAATTTCAGACTCAAGGCAGACTTGTCACCTTTTTTTCTTTTTTTTTTAATTTTCCCCTTTTCATTAAAAAGAAAAAGCCTTACCCAAGCCCAGGCAGCCTCCAGAGCCAATCAGTCCTCAGCAGAGAGCTGGGACCACTCTGCCACAGGGAAGCCAAGGGAGGTTATCCGGGTCCTGGCTGCCTGGGAACCCCATGCTCTGTGCCTCTGCCTCAGGGCAACTGCACCCCAGTCACAAGCTTTCACAGCAGGACGGGAAAGCAGACCTCAGGCCATGTGCAAAGACCCCAGTAACACGAGGCAGAATAGGAGCCTGGGTTTTCCTCCTTCCTCCAATGAAGACTCAGGCAGACGTTTGGAGAGGACACCTCCACCCTACAGGCAGGAGGAGCGCTGGCATCAAATCCATAGCAGCCTGGCAGGGAGACGGTTCCCCCACGCCCGCACCAGGAGGAGAACAGGTACAACCTGTTTACAGTTCCATGGGAGTACGGAAGATCCACAAACTATTCAGCTTACTCCATACTTAAATTCTACAAGATTCATTCTTATGGCTTAAATGAAACAAGGACTTTGTCCCCTTTTAGCTTTAATTATGCCTTTCCTTAATGCATATTAATACATTGCTTTCCTATCAGTCACTGACACCAGTAAAAATGAAAGTATAAACCCTTTCAGTATAAACCCTGAAAGTAAATAGTAACAGGGAAAGAGAAGGAAAGAACAGAAAGGCACTGTGCTGGGGGAAAGGAAGAATGGTACAGGGTAGGCAGAAAGGTTCAAGGAAGGAATGGAGAAGGAAGGTAAGCCAAAGACAAATTTAGCTTTCTGCAGTTCCACCCAGGACCCCGCTCTGCTGCCAAGAACCAGACTGCTGAGGAGAGAACACAACCTAGGATACCCAGAAGTGCCAGTGTGGTGCCCAGGCTGTTCTCTAGCCTCTTCCAGGAGTGCCAGCTGACTGTGGGCAAGCGGGCTCCATCTTGTTCCTGCCTGTGGACCACACATCGGGGATTGCACTCGGGGCCCTGAATATTGCAGAACAAAGTGAATACATCTGCAGAATAGTTTAAAAGTCTCACCTTGGGGTGGGAAGCCCATCACAACCTGCTCTCCCTGCCTTATCTTCACCGGCTGTCTTCCCCCTCTGCTTTATCTGTGCACCCCGAACCCCAGTTCCCATCCCTAAATCCACCTGGCATTCGCCTACCTCTCTCTCTGCTCACACTGTGTGCTCTTCTTGGATTGTCCTTCACTGCCTGTTAAACTCCTACATGTCCTTCAAAACCCAGAGCAATCACACCTCCTCCAAGAGGTTTTCCATGAGCATTCCATGGACTTCACATCTCCCCTCTCATTGGCCCTCAGCAGGCGGCGTAAAGGCACGATGTCACATTTTGCCTGCAGTCACAGGTGTGGTTTTCTCCAAAGGCAAAATGAGAAACAGGGATCTGAGTGCTGGCTGCCCAGTGAAGGAAGGAGTGTGGAGAGGGAGACCGAAAGGAAAGGGAGCCATTAACAGGAGCCGAGCGGATGGGGAGCTGGGATTTAATTGCCCTGGCGAATCCCTGAGAATCAGCCCTGCAGGACAAGGAGCCTGGGGTATTTATCAGAGCCCAATATCTCTTCCTGGCCAGGTGTTCTGGATCCTTAGCTCCCTCCATCTTCCGGTGGCTTCTGCAAGGGCCTAGGCCAAGCCTTCAGGCAGTGAAACTATGAGAAAACAAGGCTGCAGCCAGGTCATGAACAGCACCCAGTCTGAGTATTAGTGACAAACTGTCGCCTTCCCCCCTCACCTGCCACTTAACTTTCCTCACTTTCAGTTCCCCAAGATCAAGGATAGTCTGAAAGTATTACATGGAAAACCTCAGAAGTCATCAATTCCTAAGTGTTAAATCATATGCCATTCTCAGGTTTATTTGAACAGAAGCCCTGTGACATGGGGACAGTTCATCTAAAGGAGAAAGCTGCTGAGGGACTCACGAGTAGGTCCTGTATACAGTGTGGATCTGCTGGACAAAGGGATGTTCCACGTCTAGGGCAGAATGGAGCAGGAAGACGCGAGATTGCCTTATGCTTCTCAGAACAGCTTCCAGGAGTCCACGGTAAAGGTCACTAGTGTCCTAATGTGATGTCACAGTGCCCACATCCCCCACCTGGCTTCTTCTCATCTTGCAGGCATCAATCACCCCATACCATTATGAAAACAGTGAGGATGGTGTAATAAGATATTTACAGAGAGGCAGATCACACACGTGATTTTTACCACAGTATAGTATTAAGATTGCTCTATGTCATTATTGTTGTTAATCTCTTACTGTGCCTTCTTTATTGATTAGAATTTACCAAATAGATGTATAAGAAACGCCAAACCGTTATCCATGCTTTTAGGTACCCTCACAGATCAGGGGGGACTAGTAGAGCTATTTAGATATCTGTTTCTCCCATGATACGCAAACAGCCTTGGGGTCCTCCTTACAGATCTCCCTGGCACAGGTTAACAAACTGGCGCCATCACTGCTGTTACCAAGGCCTTTACTCAGCACCCTGTGCTGTCCTGCACTGGGGTGCTGTGGATGTAAACATGCCCGATAGCCCCAGCCAGGCCACACAGATCCAGCCCACAGCTCCACAGTAGGAGGCACAGTGGGCCAGACACTTTAGACTGTCCACTTGAATGGCCAGAAGGTCCTATCAGGTGGTGGGCCAGCAGAGACGAGAAGACTTCGTGTACCAGCAGTGCACCTCTCATGACTCCAGGAAGGCGGCAGAGAAAGGTGGAATGGCAGAAAACTATTGTAGTTGGTGAAAGCCCAGTGATGGGCAGATAGGTAGCAGGCTGCTGCAGCCACTCACTTTGCCAACCAGCCAGGTGCAGAGGCCTGCCTTTCTCTGGGTGACACCAGCTTTCTAGCCTTGCTCTTTCTGGGCTCTTCTTGGCTAGCTTCTCTCCAGCCACACTGGGGTCATGGGTTGAATGATGGCCCTGAAAATGTACAGCCATACCTTATTCCCCAGGCCCTGTGAAGCTGAGCATTTGGAAAAACAGTCTTTGCAGATAGATATATTTAAGTCATAGGTCTCAAGACAAGATCAACCTGGATTATTCAAGTAGACCCTAAATCCAATGACAGGTGGCCTTGGAAGAGAACACAGAAGAGAGACACATGGAAAGAACACCTGGTGCCACCAATGCTGGGGGAGGTAAGGAATGATCCTCGATGTCTCACTGCCTGCCTCCAGAACTGGGAGAGGCTCAGTTCCTATTGTTTAATCCACCAGTTTCTGGTCATGTGTCACAGCAGCCCCAGGACATGAGTACAACTGGCCCCTTCACTGGTCCTCAAACAAGATCCACAAGCCTCTACCCAGAGGACTTCACGCCATTGTCTGTACTTGGGCTGCTCCTCCCTAGACACCAATATGTTTCCCTCCCTCCCTCTCTCCTTCCCTCCTTCCTTCCCTCCCTTCCTCCCTCCCTCCTTCAGTCAGCTAAATATCATTTTTACAGTGAGTCTCATCCAAGTGCCCCACCTACATACACAGCCCTACGTACTTTCTCTGCATTGTTTATTTCCCTTCCTGGATGTATTTTTTCCATGGGATTTGTCACCTTCTAACATACTATAAAATGAGCTGGTTTGTTTTGTTTATTGTCTGTAGTTTCTCTACTAGAAATTAAGCTTTGCAAAGCAAAGATTTGGGGACTATTTTGTTCACAGTTGTTTCTGCAACACTTAGAACACTGTCCAGCACATCACAGGCATTTGATAAATATTTACTAAATAAAGGAATGTTCTGAATGCAGTAAGAACCTTAAAGAAAATACTAATTCACATTCTACAGTGCTTTCTACATAGCTGACTGCTTGTACCAACGTTATCTCCTTTGATCCTCAAAATAGCTCAGGGAAATGACATCCTTGCTTTATTTCCCAGGGGAAGAGGTTCAAAGAGACAAAATAATTTGTCCGAGGTCACAAAGAGGTGGAAGTAAGATTCAAACTCAGGCGTGCCTGACTCCAAACCCCACCCTCTTCCCAGTACATAAACATGTAAAGGGCTGTTGTTAGGAGGTTGCTGAGAATGTGGAAAAGAACATCGTGTACTGCAAGCAGAACTAATTATAAATCATTTAATATGCATTTAATGCTCAATCTTGTAGGCCTGGCATCTGTGTACACCTGTGTGTGTGAGATTAAAATGGAGACGGCTTGTTCCTGTTGACTGTAATATTTGCAAAATCATTGCAAGGATCTATAGTTCAGGCATAGTCACTCAGCAAGCATTCAATCACCGAACAATTGATCACTTGTTATAGAACACACTGCCCTGTCCTTTATCCCTTCAGCCCACTCCAGAGGTCACCCACAGCCTGGTGGAGAGCTCTGGACACTCCGCTAGCTTCTTGCCTCCAGCACTGCTCTGTCTGCCCCCAGGCTCTCCCTGGCTGCAGGAGTGTGCTCAGCCTGCACTGCAGACAGGCTGGAAGCATGGGGGAATGATACAAAAGTGTCCACCCTCCACGAAGATGGGGAGAGGAGTTGGTATCTGCACACCCCAGCTGCATGGCAGCGGGCAACTCCAGGCTATGTTCCTTATTGTTTTTTGCAAAAGGTTCCCAGCAGCATCCAGCCTCACTTGCCCACCTGCTCCTTAGCACACTGAGGATTGGCTTTGCTTCCTTCCCTGTCTCACTTCTGCATCCCTTATTCTCTTTCCAGCTAGACGACTTGCATCCACATCCTTCAGAGAATGCAAACTGGGCTGCTTGCCACGTGCACCGTGCTAGGAGCTGACATTCAGAGCAGGGGAAGCCATGGCAAGGTTCCCAGAGTCCCTGAATGCTGGTCCCAAGGATCGAGGAATCTGGAAAGTCAGCTCTCTGTGAGGTGCGTTGCTCTTGGCAATGCAGATCAGCTCCACAAGCTCTGGGGACCTGCTGGAGGGGTCACATACCATGAAGCTGTTTTCCGAAAACATCTCTCAGGGCCATTGACAAGCAAGCAAGCAAGCAGGGCAAGTTCATAGCATCATTGTGACCAATCAGCGTACCTCATTTCTGACCCTGGCAAGGGTTTGATTGTTTCTTTATCCCACAGATAGCTCCTAAGCTGCTGGGCAGTGTCACAAGCCAGACAGACCCATAAGTTCACAGTTTGGGCACCCTCTGACCCCAAAGGACCAAGGTCTGCTTCCACTGAAGCCACCTGGAAGCCCATGGCACAGGCTTCAAAAAGCACACTCACAAAATGTGTCCTCACAGCTTTTTGGAGTGACCCTAGCCACCTGGCAATTGGTAAATGCCTCCCAAGGTGACTCCCTCAGAGAACAACAGCTGTAACCCAGAAGTAGCCAGGGAATGCAGCTTTTTAA
This sequence comes from Heterocephalus glaber, assembly GCF_000247695.1. Next base: position 15,916,826 of record NW_004624762.1, on the reverse strand, counting down.
TACAAGGCTTCATTATCGTCTACCATTTTTTTTTAATTACTCGAGTAAACCAAACAGACAAGAGACAGGAAAGAAATCACCATGTTCCCCAGAAGGCCCTAGAGAAAGCCGAGCTGATAATCGAACTGTGGTAGGCTCCCTCCACTCAGGTCCCCAGAATAATCGGTCTGCAAGGGATGAGGTAGCTCCAGGCTGACACCAAAAGCCGAACTTGGCCAAGGCCAGCTCTCAGTCCAGTGGCCTGACTGACCCCAGTCCCCCTCCCGTGTTCTGCTGAGCCTCTGCCTGGCATGTGGGGTTCCTGGCACTGCAGCAAGGGAAGCTGGGAGCTCTCTGGCACCTTCTGTTTTCTGCAGGGCACCTTTAGCATCAACCTGGACACCAGTGCCAGGGTCAGCTTGCTCTGGGAGCTCTGTCCAACCTGCCCTGGCTACACACAGGTAGCCCCAGCTGAGGCCAGGGTGTCTCTTTCCTCCTACCCTTGAGGAAGAGGGAGGTTTTGGTTTTGGGTTGTTGTTGGTTTTGTTTGTTTATTTGTTGTTTGTTTGTTGTTGTTTGTCTGTTTGTTTTTTTGAGACAGGGTCTTGCTATGAAGTTCAGGCTGTCCTTGAACTCACTATGTGGCCCAAGCTGTCCTCCAACTCACAGTGATCCTCCTGCCTCAGCCTCCCAAGGGCTGGGATTACAGACGTGCATCACCATGCCTGGCAGAGGAGGGAGTTCTTGTTCCTCTGCCGGCACATCTTGCAAAGAGTCTCCTGAGACTACTGAACAATGTGACCTTCCCATGTCCTCTAGCCTGAACCGGAAGAGGCCTGGTGTGGCAGGCGGAAATCTCCTGCCCTTTGGGCACTCTCCCCATACCCCATGAGAGCTTCTTCCTTGAGTTTCTTCCCTTCTGTTTCATTCCTCACAAGATGGAGTGTGGAGACCGGGGGAATGCTCCAGGGAGATCAAAGGAAGATGCAAAGGGCTCCTGGCAAGGCCTCACTGAGAGAGAAACATTTTCTAATCCAGAAAATCAAAATCCTGCATTTTAGGCAGTAATTAAAGATAGGATATTTTGCATCTCCAAGAACTGTGGAGAAAGAATGAGAGGAGTTATTTATCTTTTCAATGCCACCCAGGCTAAAAGGGGCAAGTTGCAGTTTGCAATTCAGCAGCAGCAAGAGTGGAGACACAGAGGGTGCTGTCACATGGTGAGCATGCTCTGGTCACCAAAAGTCACTCTATAGAAAACCAGGTCATGCAGAGCCTCAGCCCTGCAGGGGTGGGGGGTGGGGCAGGCTTATCCAGTTGCCAAAAAACGAAAACTCTCACATACTCATCCATTCAGCAAATACTCCCCGAGCAACTACTTCATACCAGGCACCGGAAATCCAGTGAGGAAGAGAACAGACTCAGCCGCCACCCTCTCAACAGTTTGCAGTCTGCAGGACAAAGAATCCTAAATGAATGCAGGAGCTCATTTGCAGAGGTGGAAGGTGCTATGAGATTTTCTGGCAAGGGGGTGTGAGCTCATCTGGGGTGAGGAAACTATTCCCTGAGGAAGCAAATTTTGAGCAGAGATCTGAGGACTGTAGGAGGTGACTGGTTACAGAGGGTGTGAAGAGCATTCTGGGCACAACTTGTGCCCCATGATGTGATAGATGTAGACAGCAATCCTTGACAGGAAAGAAGAGTCATCAGAGAAGGAGAGTCATCCGGTCTCAGTCCCTCCTGATCAAGTGCATACCACCATGAATAAAGTACCCTCCCCCACCCCCACCCCTCCCCCCCACACCCCTGAGTCTGAAGGAGCCTCTAGATCTACCAGGTTCACAGGTAACAGAGGATGTATGTGATCAAGAAAAAGCAGATGAGAAACTACAGGACAAAAGCTTTGTCTTTCTTCCACAAATAAATGGCAAGAAGAGAGAAAAAGGGAGAGAGGGAAAGAGACAGAGTGGACTTAGACATAATTACTAGCTATGCATGGCCTTTATTTGGATCCCAAACCAAAGAATCCATTTTTTTAAAGTATGACATTTATGAAGCAATTGGAAATGGAAACTTCAATATTCACTGGATAGTTGATACTAAGAAAAGATTAAAATATTTTTAGATATCATAATGATATTTCAGTTACTTTTTTTTAAAACCCTGGCATATTAGAGCTAGATAGCAAAAATTGTTATAGGTAAGATGATGTAATACTGCAATATATTCTAAAATCAGGTGGTGGGGGAGAAGCGGGGGAGAAGGATGTTCCTATAGAAGGAACAGATCGACCGTGAGTGTTGGGTACAGAAAAGTTCATTAAACTACTCTTTTGTATATGCTTTGCTGTGGTTTGGATATAGGTGCATGTGTTGAAAGCTTGGTCCCCATTGTGGTGATGTGACAGGCAACGGAAACTTCAAGAGGCAGTGCCCAGTGGGAAGTGCTCAGGGGCACTCCCTTCAGAAGGGATTAGTGTAGTTCTCATGGGACCCAGTTAGCTCCTCTAAGAGTGGGTCATTATAAAAGGGCAAGCCCAGCCCACACTCTGGCTTCTTGTCTTGCCTTGAGATCTCTCCCTGGGATCGTTGTTGAATCATATGGTCCCCTTGCAGCAATCGTGTTGGACCTGAAGAGAGTAGCCCAGGGTGAGTTAGGCCTGGGTGACTCATTGACCATCTAGCCCAGACCACAGAGGATGGCAGAGGAGATTGATGCAATTGGTAGACAGGGGCAGGGCAGACCGGAACAGAGGACAGACCCTGCAGTCATTGAGTGCTGTGAGGAGAAAGAGCCTGTGACACTCCTTGCCGTGCTGACCATCGAGACGTTGCTTATCAGCCACTCCCAAAACATGTCCAGCACATGGAACTAGCGCTTCGTAAGAGTTAGCGTCAAATACACCTTTGCTGTACTCTCTCTGTCATGAGTTGAAGTGTGTCTTCCAAAAGGACATATGGAAGTCCAACCCCCAGCGCCTAGGAAGGTGACTTCATTCAGAAACAGGGTCTCTGCAGCTGTAAGCAAATTAAAATGAGGTCGTACTGGATTTAGGACCCAAATCCAATGACTGGTGTCCTTATAAAAAGGAAAATTTGGCCCCAAAGCCACATAGAGAGAGGCCACGTGAAGACTGGGACACAGCTTGGAGTGAGGCATCCCCAAGTCAGGGAGCACCCAGGACTGCAGGCAATCATGAGGACCTAGGACAGGCCAGGAACAGACCTCCCTCAGAACCTCCAGGAAGAGCCAACCCAGCCAGCACCTCGCTTTCGGACTGCTGGCCTCCTAAACTGACGGCATCCACTTCTGCTGCTTCCGGCCACCTAGTCCGCAGTCCTTTGTTACGACAGCCCCAGGAAACAAATATGCTTTAGCTGTCCCTTGCAAATGACGTCAGCAAACCAGGCATGGTGGCACATGTCTGTGATCCTAGCACTCCAGAGGCTGAAGCAGGAGTATTGCCATGAGTTCCAGGCCGGCTTGGGCTACATAGTGAGACCCTGCCTCAAAAAAAAAAAAAAAATTGAGGACGGTTCCCCCCTGCTCCCAGACCCCAGTGATTTCTCTGATTCCTCTTCCGCCAGGTCCCTGTAGCTTTACATGCACATGCACGTGCACACACACACAGCTGCCATTTGGTACCCAGAGTCAGGCGATGGCCACAGCTATAGGTATGGTTTGGCACTGCATCCATACCCCTCTCAGCCACAGTGCAGTTGTGGACAAACACCAGCCTTGGGGGCTCAGAGTGGGATCTGCAGCTTCTTCCCTCCTAAGGGCAGCTTCTGCCTCCTCCAGTTTCAAGGGTGGGGAGAGGGTATGAGAGAGGCAGAACACATTCTGCCTCAGCAGGACACTTCTCACATGACATCCTGGGCCTGCCCAGTCTCTTGATCTTTCATGGGAGCCTTTGAAAGCTTTACAGGGCTCCCAAGTGCACTTCCCGCAGCAAAGCACACTGCCTCTCCTTGGAGGGGAACCCCTGCTGCCCACAGTAGGCTGACCTTGTCTTAGTTTTGGTTCCCCCTATACATGTGGGGACAAGGATTCTGGTGCCAGTCATTTACAAGGGAGGGAATCCAAGGAAACACCAGCAGAACACAGGGAAAGGAGTCAGGGATGCAAAGACGGTGGATACAGGGAGCGTTAATGGGCAGACCGCTCACTACTACAGGCAAATAGATTCATCCCACTGGGGACCTGAGAGGCTGTGTGGAGCACACATCAGACTTGTTCCACCTAAAAGCAAGGAAAATGGAGGGTTTAAGCATCTACTCCCACCTTGCGCCGGCTTAGGGCTAATCCCCGGGCACATGAGCTCCCTGACATGTTGAAACTGCCCAACCAGGACCCAAGCACATAACTACGTCAAGAGTGCCTGTGGCAGAAAGTTCCAGGCTTTGAAGGAAGAAGTGCTAAGGTAGTACATGGGGAAACCAAGAGCCCTCTTGGCAGAGCCCCTTGTAGAGATGACGCCGGATTGGACCTCTGTCCCTACTGTGCTTTGGAGCGCAGTGCCTGACACTCCTGCACCAGTGACCCATTGACGTGCCATCCAAGGGAAGGCACTCATTTTCCCTACAGAAGCAGGGCCCTCTCTCCCCCTCTGTCTCTCCCTTTGCCTCTCCTTCCCTCCCTCCCAGCCTCCCAGAGAAGAAAGGCATGTATCAGGTAACCTCAGAGGCTCAGCATGATGGGCTTTCGAAGTGGAGTATGACATCATGAATTCTGGGCTCGGGGGAACACCCTTCCCCACCCCACCCCCCAGATGCTTTAACCCACTTTTCTAGGTGAGATCCTGGGGATTCACAGTGAGGGATCAGTTCTCTCCAAAGAAACCTGTTCATAGAAAATCCAGTGTCTCCTCTCTTCAACCTTTTATATCCTCCTCTGGATTTAAAGTCCTTTAACTGGTTCTTTGATATTTCCTTTGAAAAATCTGCATTTTGGTCTCCTGTTGGAATTTCTTAGCTATTGTCTTTGGCACCCCAGATGAAGCGTGCAGTTTCAGGCCCTAGACTGGAGCCTCTGCTCTCCAAAGCAAGTGCTCTTGCTTCCTCCCCGACCCCACCCTCACTCCCCACACCTGGCTCTGCGAGAGGGGCCGGTCTTGCCCACCTCCTCACCAAGGACTGCTATGTCTGGGCACCAGGGAAGCCCATTGGTGCCCTGCACGACAGAAGAGAATCCTTTAGGAGAGCAGCCAGCAACCTCTCCATAAGTCTCAGTTTGAGTTCAAGGGGTCTGGCTAGGAGCCAACATCAAATCTATAGTGAGTTAAATTATGAATCCCAAAAGTATGTCCACCTGGAGCCTGTGAACGTACCCTTTTTTGGAAAAAGGGTCTTTGCAGACTTAATTAAGGTAAGGATCTCCCCAACTGAGGAAATCTTCCTCAATTGGAGGGAGCCTTAAATCCAATGGCAAGTGCCTTTAGAGAAAGGGAGAAGACACGTGGAGAAGAAGGTAGTGTAGAAACAGAGGCAGACACTGGCGTGCACCAGCCACGAGATGAGCACCAAAGACAACTAGAAGCCACCAGAAGCCAGGACAGGGCAGTGGGAAAGCATGTCTTTCAGAGACTCCAGGAGGAACTAACCCCGCCTACATCTTGATTCAGACTCCAGCCTCCGGAGCTGTTCACAATCAATTTCCATTGTTTCAGCCACTCCATTTGTGGTGATATGACACAGCAGCCCCGGCAACTGGTGAAAGACTACCTGCGCTGTCTTCCTTCTAGCCCTCATTTGCCCCTTTCCCTTCCTCCTGGAGGTCTCTTTTTCCCTGAGCCTGGCCTTGACCCTCATTTCCCCAGGCAGAGCAACACAAGCAAATAGCTCCCACTAGTCAGCTGGGCTGCCAAGTCCATGGTGCTTGCACTTGCAAACATGGTGTGGGTTGGGTTCTGGTTCTGCAGGGCCCAGAACCCTCATCAACTTCCATCTCCCCACTCAGAACTCTTGACTCCAACCTTGTATCTCATCCACAAATGTGCATGCGACTCTCCCAAGTGACCAGAGGTCCAATCCAATTCCCATTCAAGCAACCAGCAAATTCACCAGAGCCCTGCTGGGTACCAAGCACAGTGCCAGGCACTGGGACATGAAGGTGAACAAGAAAGATTGCTGTCTGCCCTCAGGCAGGTCTCAAGTGACTGGCCTCCTCCTTCATGGCCCAGGGAGATACAGACTGAGGGTGGCAGCCTGATCTTCTCCTGGTCTTCTCCATCAAGCCCTCAGCTGATGATCTTGTCGCTTCTGCGTCAGCTGACCAGATACACAGAAGCTCTTCCCTGCCTCTTTCCTGGTTAGACTCAATCATTGGACCCCTCAAAAACAAAAGGTGATATATTCTAGAGTCCCAAAGAAAGATAACCAGGGTCCCTGAAAAAAAATGCATGTGACTCCAAAAGTCTATTACAAAAGGCTGGTGCTGTTAGAATTGAATTTCATCCTCCCAAAAAAAGTCATATGTTGAAGTGCTGACCCCTGTACCTCAGAATATGATCATATTTGGAAATAAAGTTATTGAAGTTGCTCAAGATGAAGTAGGCCCTAATCTAATCTGACTGACGTCCTTTTAAGAAAGGAAAATTTGGACACAGAGACAGATAGAGAGGGAAGATGATGTAAGGACTCGGAGAAGACGGCCATCCACAAGCCCAGGAGAAAGGCCGAGAACAGATCCTTCTCTCACACCCCAGAAGGAACCAACCCTGACAACACCTTAATTTTGGACTTCTGGCCTCCAAAACTGTGTGACAGTACATTTAAACCACCAGGTCTGTGGTGCTTTGTCACAACAATCCCGGCAGCTTAACACGGTGTGACTGTGGAGTGTGACGGTTCTATGAGACGAGTCTCAAGGGGCAACTGGCCTAAGATGACCACCAAAAGGAAAATGGTCACCACAAAAGACAGAGACCCCAGAAGCGGCCTCTCCTAAGCATTAGGAGTTTTGTGACCCCTCTTGTCAGTTTTCCCACAGATGAAGCTTGACCTGAGACTCAGGTGCAACTGGTTTCAAGTCCAGGCCACTCCTCTTTCTAGCTAGGAGACACAACCCAAAATCTGGGCTTCCTCCTACGAAAAATAGCAACATGACCCATGTCACAGGATTGGTCAGGTAAAATGTCATTGACAAAGGCCCTGGGCCATAGGAGGCCTTCTCTGAGAGCTACCTCAGGTTAGTTTCCCCAGAAGCAGACCCCAAATAAAGATCTAAGGGCAACTGACTTATTTGGGAAGGGATCCCAGAAATCTTCAGCAAGGAAGTACTAAAGTGAGGCCAGAAGACAAAGAGGGGCATGTTACCAAGCCCGCTGTCCAGCAGTGACAAGAACTTACTCCTATGGGGGAAATGAGAGTGACGTAAAACAGACACCTCAGAGTTACCCTTCCTGAGGGGTGAGGGAACTGGGGTATTTATCTACCCACACCCATCAGGCATCGGCTGAGAGCTACTCTCAGGCCAGTGTTCATTTCTGAATGTATGAGTTTCTATTACTGTTGTAACAAATTCCCCCACAAACTTTGTGGCTTGAAGCAACACAGATTTATTATCTCTTAGAGATCAGAAGTCCAAGATGGGTCAGCAGAGCTGTGTTCCTTCTAGTGCCTCGAGGGAGGAATCCACTTCCTTGACTTTTCCAGCTTCCAGAGGCTGCCCGCATTCCTTGGCTCCTGGCCTCTGTGTTAGTCAGCTCTCCATCACCGTAAGAAAATACCAGAGATAATTATCTTATGAACAGAACAAAGTTCTTTCGGTTCACAGCGTGGAGGTTCCTGTCCAAGATTAGGCAGACTCAGTGCTTGGGGGACTGGTGGGCATGCCAGATTGCAGTAGTGCCAAGCCTGTGGCAGAACAAAATGGCTTACCTTGGGGCCAGGAAGCAGAAGGGAAAGAGGGAGAAGAAGAGACCAGGGTCCCACAATCATTTTTGCAGGCCTTTCTCTAATGACCTAAAGATAACCGTTGGGGCCTCCCCTCCTGAGGCTTCCACTGCATCTCCCAGTAATCCCACCCTGGTGACCAAGCCTTTCACACACTGACCTTTGGGGGACACTGAGCCAAACTACAGCACTCTGCATCACTCTGATCTATGCTACTGTTGTCACATCTCCTCCTCTGCTTCCATTGTCACATCACACTCTCCTACTCTGGCCCTCCTGCCTGCGTCTTATAAAGACCCACTCGGATAATCCAGGATAATCTCCTATCTCAAATCCTTATTTGAATCTGCAAAGTCCCTTTGCCATCAGATACCATAATCACAGATCTCAGACTAGGGCATGGACATCCTTGGAGACCATTATTATTCAGCCCAGCACACTAGATCTTTCTTGGCTGCCCCACACAGACAGAGCTGCCTTCTGGGGGTAAGGGCTCTCGGATACCTGCAGATATACAGAAAAAGTGACCAGATATGAGCAGAGCACAGATCTCGAGAAACAGAGTTGTTGTTAGCAGCGCAGAAAAGTGAAGATGTTCAGGGACTGTCACTGAGCTGACAGAGGAAGAGTCGGTGGCCACACTGGTCTCAGAACCTTGAGACTAAAGGTGGAGAAGAGCAATCTAGTTGTCAGAATGATCAAAAGAGCCAAATGGACACTGTCTTACATTCTCATCACTCAGACCCAGCCCCCAACACTCACAACTTCAAGGAAGAGAGCTTCATTTTGAGCCACAGTTTTTAGGGATGCAGTCAATAGGCTGCTGGCTCCAGGGCAGAGGAGCATGGTGGAGAAGAGCTACTCATATTACGGTGGCAGGGAAGCAGAGAGTGAAGAGGGATCTGGGGACACTCTTCAGGTCATGCTACCAGTGACCCACCCTTTCCAACTAGGCCCTGCCTCCTAACAGCTATTTAGATGGATTAATCCACTGAGTATAGTGCCCCAGTGATCCAGTCGCCTTCCGAAAGGCGCACTCTGAACACATGAAGATTTGGGAGACATTCTAGATCTAAACCATAACAGACACATAAACAAGCTGGGCCCTCAAGAAGTATTTCATGGCAGGGAGGGTGTTTGTGATCATTTCCATTCTGCAGCAAAGAAATGGAGGCCAGTGGTTTGCTCCAGACTGCACAGTGGAGGAGAAACCTGCTCCGGTATCTCCTGACTCATAACCCAGTGCTGTTCTCATCACGCCTCTCTGAGCTACAGCACAGTTTGGAATGGTCTAGAATGAGCCAGGCCTGTGGCCACACCTGAGAAGATACCAGCCCCTCAGTCATGTAATCTTCTACCTCCAAGCCTTTGAGAGCCTGGAGGGGCTGCTGGAATTGAGAGACCCAGCAGGACTGTTGATGAATTTGATTGCTTTACCAGAAGTTTAAAAGTGTAGCTACTATGTTTGAGCATTGTTTATAATCTATCTCTGGTAATTTTCCTCCTACGTGTGTACATGTGAGATCAGTTGCCAAATCCTGTTGATGATCCCTCCCCAGTCTTTCTTTCCCCATCTGTCGCCTCTTCTTCCTTCCTACTCTCCTAGCTCAGAGCTCCACTTCCCACCTGGACACAGCAAAAGCCTGCTCATGGTGTCCCTGCCTCCTGAGTGTCCCTGTCCCAATCCATCAGACCTCCTGCATCCAAGTAAGAGCCATCTCAGACACGTGTAGGAGCAGCCTCGTGCTGCGTCCCTCTTCCTCTCGACCTTTCCAGTCTGGTGTGTTCTGGTAGAGTTCCAATTGTCACTGTCTGTATCTCTACCCCTGAGGGGTTTTTCCAGAACCGTAAGCTGGAAGGGCCAAGGAAATAGTACCCCCAGGACACAGCCATCCAGCAAGCCAGAAGGGGCGTTGGTGGATAAGTCCACCAGGCCCCTGCCACTTATTGGGATAACTCTGAGCCTTGTGTTCTACGGTGTCTTCCAGAGCTCCCCGTGGGATTCAGCTGCAGTTGCCTGCAGTAGTAGCTGGCTTGGCAATACCCTTAATGTTTGCCTTTCTTTCCCTGTCTCCCTTCTCTGCTCCCTTGCTATTTTCTACCACCATCTTCCAAATAACTCACTCCTGTCCCTGAATCTTCTTGGAGCCTATTTCTGGGGAGCCCAAGCTCACACTGTTGGCTTAATCATCTACACAACTGGCCACAGAACATCTCCCCACCCTCTCCTTAGCCTGCTATTCAAGGCTGTCCAAGGCTGGCCCTAGCCCATCCTCCCAATTTGTACTTCATTTTTCCACCATACATGTGACACAGACATCAAAGAGCACTGCTGACTAACTTCCTGATTTCATGTTCCTGTGCCTTTAATCTGGTGTCCCTATTACCTGGAGTCCTACCCTCCTTTTCTTACCATGTTTCTTCTATCCTATAAAAATCAGTTCAACAGCCAGGCATAGTGGCACACACCTCTAATCCCAGCATTTTTAGTAGCCTGAGGCAGGAGGATCTCAAGTTCTCACCCACCTGGGCAACATAACAAGACCCTGTCTCAAAATAAAAAAATTTTTAAAGGCTTGGGTTGTAGCTCAGTGTGAAGGCCCTGGGTTCAATCCCCAGTATTGAAAAAAAAAATTCAGTTCAGAGGTATGAATGAAACAAGAAGGGAAGAGTGCTGGTCATTGTTGGAGCTGCAGATGGCTCCACAGGAACTTGTTGTACTACTCTGTTTACTTCGTGTACCTCTGATATTTTCCATAATGAAAAGTCAAGAAATAACATTGGTTTCTTTGCATGATGGATATTGTTGGGGTCCTGCCCACTTGCGGTCATTCCTGCAGCACCCAAGCGCCTCTCTCTGTCTGACGACTTTCTCTGGTGACAGAGCATGCTCAGTTCTTGTGCAGGGCAGGTCGGGTTGCCAGGGCACAAAACTCCCCATGCAGCTCTTCTCCATGGATGCACACAGTAGGTGGTGAACATCCTGGCTTCCTCACCCTTGAGGGCTACAACTCTGAGCCTGGTCCTCATCACCGCCCAGCAGTACCCAGTGGGACTCAGCCCCGTCTGCTCTTCAGCGGGCCTTACCCTGGCTTTCTCAGGCTCCCTCTCCAAGTTCCCCGAGGGGATCTCCATTCAAGTAAAGAACTTGTACAAAAACCCTAGTCCCAGGATTTCTTTAAGGGGCAGCCAATCTCAAACACCATAAGATGTCACTTCTTCCCTTCCTATGCAGGGAGGTCTTCCTCTCCTGAGCCTCAGGAGCACATCATATGGACTCTACACTCTGGAAGATTTGGGACAGGCTCCTTCTTCAAACTGGAAGGATGACAAGGTAGAACAAGGGAAAGAAATGAGTAGAGCAGAGCTTTAAGGCCTGGAGGCCAGAATTAACTAGAAAATAAAGTATTGTTAATTCTGGATGGACCAAGCCTCAGCATCCCTTCAGTACAGATTGTCTCCTCTTAAGAGTCTTCTGCAGAAATCACCATGCTGATACCTCAGACTAATTGGCCAAGAGTGAGAATCGGACTCACAGGGGCTATGAGTGGGGAGCATGAAAGGGCCTAGTTAGAAAAATGAAAAATGAAATGATAGCCAGGTACAGTGGTCCACGCCTGTAATCCTAGCACCCTGGGACCCAGAGGCAGGAGGATCCTGAGTTCAAGCCCACCCTGGGCAAACCAGCCACTTAGCAAGACCTTGTTTCAAAATAAAAAGTAAAAATTTTAAAAGAGCTGGAAATGTAGTTCAGTGCAAAGGCCCTGAGTTCAATCCCCAGTACTAAAGAAAGAAAGGAAGTAAAAGAAAAGAAAAAACTAGGCAGGGGTAAGGAATAGAAGGAGAATCTCATCACTAGTGGATGGCACTGGTGGTGGCAGATGCCATAGGAGACCAGTCTCAAGCTCCTACATAGGTCCTGGAAGTGCCATAACCTCTCCCAGGGGCACTGCTTGGCTTAGACCTAGACCCTAAGCTCCATGGGCCTGAGACCCTCAGTGAAGATCTTGGGGATCATGGTGCATCCTAAGAAAGCAGACAATGTCAATAGGAATCTTTGACAGTGAGTAGCTTAGTGGCCTTCACCATGTCCTTGCCTCCAGTTTCCACTCTGCAGAAGTCCCAAGGAACTCTAAAGACTCTACAGAAGGAAAGGAGTCTCCCAGAAATCACTGCTCCTGCCAGCTCTGACCTCCAAGCCAAGCATGATGAGGTCATTTGAAATGTCTTGCCTTCAAAAGTTGTGGACCAGACACTTGTATGAATTTATCCCTTGGTGCCAAGGTGGGATTGCCTTCCAAGGATAGGTCGGAGAAGGCCATGCAGCCTGTACTGTTTTATCTTAGGACACTTGTCTTGCAAGCCCTGAGCCTTCATGTGAAAAGTACTGCTATTCAGTGAAGGTTCTGTGGTGAAGACAGCACATGGAAAGACCACAAAGAAATAGAGGGGTATGGGGAATGTTGATCAAAGTACAAAAAAATACCAGTTAGACAGAAAGAATAAGTTCATGAGCTCTATTGTACATCATGGTAACTACAGTTCATGACAATATGTTGTATACTTGAAAATTGCTTGGAGAGTAGATATTAAGTGCCTCACTACACACACACACACACACACACACACACACACACACACACAATGATAGGTATGGGAGGAAAGTAGCTTGTTTATGTTAAGTAGCTTGACTTAGTCATTCCACAACTGCCATGGTTTGAATGTTTATGTGTTAGAAACTTAATTTCCAATGTGGCAGTGTTGAGAAGTAAGAACTTTAAGAGATGATTAGGTCATGAAAGCAGAGCTCTTATGAACAGATTAATGCTGTTACCATGAGAATGGGTTCATTATCACAAGAGTCTGTTTATTAGGAAGCCAAGTCTGGTCCTCTTTTGCTCTCTCACACTGCCTTGCCCTTCTGCCTTCCACCATGAGATAGAGCAGCAAGATGACCCTCTCCAGTCAAGCCCCTGAACCTTGGACTTCCCAGGCTCCAGAATGTAAGAAATAGTCTCTGTTCTTTGTAAACTTCCCAGTCTCAGGTATTCTGTTACAGAAACATGAAATAGACTAATACAACAACATATACAGATATCAAGACATTACACTGTACACTATGAATATGCACAATTTTCACTTGTCAGTGAAGAAAATGTTTAAAAATAAAACAAAAAAGAAATGCAGAGAGATGCCCAAGGGGCCTCAGTTTTTCCAGCCCCAGTTCTCTGAGCCAGTAGCCAGCATGAACTACAGAAAAGTGAGAGAGCAGCCTCCAGATCATTTGGCCCTCAGCCTTGGAGGCAACACCACTGACACTGAGTGGAGTACAGAAGAGCTGTCCCCCTGAGCCCTACCCAAATTGCAGATTTATAAGCAAAGTAAATGTTTTAAGCCACTAAGTTTTCTGGCGGTTTATAAAACAGTAATAAGTAATCAGAACAACCATCCTTACCCTGAAAATTATATGGCTGCTAAATTCTCAAAGTCCTTTCCAACTGTGGCAGAAACAACACTATATGTTCACAAATCCTTATTTTACTTACTCATTGGATACACAGGAAAACTGCATTTCCCTGCAGCCTGCAGTAGGGTGGGACCAATGACTAGGTTCTGGACAGTAAAATGTGAACAGAGTGAGGCCTGGTCTCAAACTTTCTACCTAATTCTAAGAGTTCTCTCCCACTCCTCCTCTGCCCAATGGACAAAAAGGACCAGCAGAGGACTCTAAGGTCTTAGAAGACAGAAGAAGGAGGCTGGTCTCTTGAATCACTTCATAGAGGACTGCAAGTGTATGGTCACTTGTGTTTGAGGGTTGTTACAGCAACTAGCCTTCCCTGGGTAATACACGGTGACTTTACTTTTACCTCTAAAGAACTATTTGAAGAAGGGTACAGAATATACTCTGGATTTTTCACTTTGTAGCTTACAATTCTGTTAATAATTATTAAAATGCTCCTCTCTTGGCTTCTTCCCTAGACTATAAAGTCCCTTAGGGAAAATTATATGCCTGAATAACTGTGTATCTTCCACAGGCTTAACACAGTTCCCTGCACATTGTACAGGCTCAATCATCAACACTACTCACTGACATTTATTGCACAAATACTCTGAATTCCTTATATTTTTAAAGTACTTAGTCTATGCCATAGCACCATGAGGCATTATTATTACTACCTCCAACTTAAGAAATGTGACTTTCCCAAGGCCATTCTGCCAGTGCTGTCTGGCCTTAAAGCCCATGTTCCTCATCACCACTTCCTCTGCCCAAGCTCGATACAGATTGGCACATACCCTTTCCAATGTTTAGGGTCCGTGAAGACAAAAGGTAACCCCATGTAAGGGTTCACCACACTTTTTTTCTGAAAAGGCCTTTGTGCTAACCCAAGCAGCAGAACACCAGCCCTGATGGCTTTCCCTTCACAGTCATCAACCTGGAACACAGGCCTCCCCAGTCCCAGTCCCAGTGGCCCCAGCCATGCTGCAGCTGCAACAGGAAATCTTCCCAGCATGCCCCTGTGGCCAGCTGGCTCCAGCCTCCTTCTGCACCCGGGCTACCTCAGGGCTGACAAGGAGGCCCACCAAGACATGCGAATGTGGTCCCTGGATACTCATCCATCACTGCCCATACTTTTCCCAAGGCCAGTCCTGCATTCTGCCCGGCAATAAGGTAAATGCATCATGAGAGAAAGAGAGATCATGTGTGTGTGTGTGTGTGTGTGTGTGTGTGTGCATGAAGGGATTTGCTTGGAAACGCCAACCCCTCACCAAAGATGTTCCCAGCCCTCATTTGTACACACAGTCTTCAAACATCAAAGTGTTTGTTAAGCGTAAATATTTTTATTTCCTCCCCTCCTTCTCCTCTCTCTTCTCTTCTATTCAGGCTCTGAGCTCAGTGGATGCCAGGAGACCCCTCTGACTCAGAGCCATAGAAGATGGGTTTTGAAAAAGGGCACTTCCACGTCCCAGCGGGCAGCCAGCAGCTGAGCCTGACAGCCGCCCTGACTGGGCTCCCCAGAAGCAGCAGGCTCCTAGCTTGGCACCTGTTTCCATAGAAACGGGTGGGCCAGGATTGGCAGCAGGCCATGGGAGCCTTCCCTACACTGGCTGCTATTCAACCCCTCCCTGGGGTTGCCTCCCTCCCTTACCATGCCTGTGCCCAGGCCTGCTCTGGAAAAGTGCCCAAGTCTAGGGGAGCTGGGGGCTTCCCCTAACACTGAATTCCGGGGCAGTGAGAGTCTGCGAAGCCACCTCGCTTGGAGTGATTGCTAGCCTCCAGTCCTCTGCTACCCTTCACTGGGTACTCAATGCTATGTCCAGTTAGTTTTCCCACAGTGCCCTCCAGCCTGACAGAGGTCCCAGAGCCTATTCAGAGAGCCCAGGTAAAGTCACGCTCAGAGGAGGCACCAGACCACCAGGGGCAGCCACTCGTTCTCCGCTGGTAAAACCCTGTTATTAAGTACCTCTCGGCTCCATGGTTTCTTGTGCCCTGCAGGTCAAATTCTGCTCTGCCTCTTCATTTCCCTGCCACCCCTGTGCTGCGCATCTCTCATTAAACAGAAGCCTGCAAACAGAGCGACTTTCTGAGTCTCTGAAGCGAGCACGCTTGTGGCTGTAGCAGAGAGAATGGAGGATGAGCACATAGATTGCTGTCTGGCTCCCAAGGTTCATTTCTGCTGCCAAATGTCTCCTCTGCCCCTCCTCAGAGAGGGCACCTCAAGGGGGATGTTCTCTGATGGCATTCCAGGTTCTGGCTGTCACCACACTTTGAACCTTGGCCTCCCGTGGCAGGTCTCCCAGCCATTGGGAGGCTTGTTGGCAGCCTCCTCCAGCCTCCTGCACATGGGGCCTCCTGAGGTGGGGCTTAGTCCAAGCTCTGCAAAGTTCAAAGGGCACTCTGGGAGAAGCCAGGGCTTTGCTGATGGGGTTGACAACTCCTGCTCTGAGCTGGAGGTTGAAATGCCAGCCCATCAGCAGGAACTAAACAGCTCTTAGGGCGGGAGGACACTCAGAACTATTGATCAAGGATGCACAGACTACATCTATAATTAGACCAGAAAGCTGCTTGCACATCAGAAAGAGAGAAAGACATGACCGTGGCTTCACTAAAGCCAGATAGGCATCAGGATTTAAAAAACAAACAAACAAAACCCCCATAGTTGAAAATGCCCCGTGCTGTTAATTTCTCTTTCTAAAAGGTCCCCTGTGTGTCACACACTTCTGTCCTATAAGAAGCTGGTAGATGTTATAAAAAAACAAAAACCCTGCTCAAAAGGCAACAACAGCTGACTTTTGGGTTGATCTCAGCTAGAGGTCCCAGATCTCAGGTGGCCATGACCTCCCAGACCAGGGCAGCCCAGCAGCTGGTACCCTGGAGACCTGGTAAGCAAGTTTCCCTTACCATTCTGAAGTTTCATTTGCCTTTTGCATCATTAAAAGTGGCAGGGGAAAGTCTCAGTTTCTGGGCATTTTGTGGCATTCATTCCTTCTTTTGTATAATGAATCTGATTTGGGAACTGCAGCTAAAATTTGGAGGGGGAGAGTCCATTAGAAAGAAATACTGTTTGTTGGGGCTGTGGAATGCTTGTGGCAAAATGCCCTTCCTAAGTGCTGTTTTTTGAAAACTCATTCCTGCGGTAGGAAAATAAAGCAGATTTCAAACACTTAAGAGATCATTTTCGGAATGGTCTAGATGCGCACTGGTGTGCTGGTACATTTGCCTCTCATTGTTTTTTAATCACTATTTTGTCAAGTTTAATTGCTGCCACGCTAACAACCCAAACGGGAGTGAAACAAAATAGGAGATATCTATCATTGGTGAGAACATTTTGATGGAATCCATATCCATTTGCATCTTCTCCATCGAACTAGGCAAAAGCAAAATAGAAAAGGTTTTCGTGGTTGCTAGTATAAGGATCACTTTTGCTGGTCTGGGTGGGGAAATTCCCAGGGTACCGGGCAAATCGAGCAGCCTCCAACATTATCAACTCAGCCTCTTATAGACTGGGAGCTCTGGTTTGCTTGCCTGGATTCTCCTTCCCGGAGTCTTGTGAATTCTTTTTTTTTTTTTTTTTTTTTCCTCAGTACCAGGGATGGAACTCAGGACCTTGCCATTTGCAAGGCAGACACGGCACCACTGAGCTAAATCCCTGGCCCCCTTGTGAATTCTTAAAAAGTTCTACAGAGTGACAGCCTGAAGGCAGAGAGGCCCCCTGCCTCTATTGTGCCTGTGGTACCAGGGTGCACGCCTGATTCTCCTTTTGGTTCTGTTACAGACACAGAGAGGTATCACTCAGCGCCCCTTCAGGAAAGGACTTGCAGCCAGCCGCTCCGGGGGTGGCCAGCTGACAGCCTCCAGCTGTTGGATTTGGCACAGTTGCCCCCAGCTCTTGAGCTGAGGTCACATCCCTCTAGGGGTGACTTGTCACCAATGGCTGAGCAAGATAGTGGTAATCAGGGCTGGCCATTTCTGCCCACTGTGGCACCCCACTGATGGGCACCCTTTGCTTGAAGCATTTGCTGGACCAGCAGGGACTCTTCAAGAAATTTGCATTCCCTTTAGACAGCTTCCTCTGGCCAGTCTTACCTCCTCCCCATCCCCTTGCAAGGATACTACTCCTGTGTTATTATTTTGTGTCCAATTTCATTTGGGCCTTCCTGGGAGCCACTGAATAACTGAATCATCTCTCCCAATCATGAACTCCATCTCAGCATCTGCTTCCTGGAGAACCCAATCTGAGACTGATCTTTCTCTCATAAGATGGCTTTTTAGATCTTGACTTCTGGCTGCCTTCAGTGACTATTTAATGAAAATATACTAGGTGTTTTGCTGAGTACCAAGACAACTCAGGGGTTTTAGCAAACCAAGAGAAAATGCCAGGCAGCTGTTAGGAGTCCCTGGGGTTGAAGGCTGTTGGGCCTTCTGAAAAAAGCTGGTCCAAAGCCTGGCTTCCGGGATGGCCAGCACAGATGGTAGAGTTTGGATCTGGAATGGCCCTCAAGAGCTCATGGACTGAAGGCTTGGTCCCCAGTTGGTGGCACTATTGAGAGGTGGTAGAAACCCTGGAAGGTGGAGCCTGATGGGAAGAAGTAGGTAACTGGGGATGTGTCTTTGAAGGCCATATCGGGACTCCCAACCTTTCCTCTTACTCTCTGCTTCCTGACTGCCATGAAGTGAGCAGCTTTGTTCCACCATCCCCTGTCCACTATGCTGCTCTGCCTTCCCATAGGCCCGAAAACAATGGAGCCAAGCAACCATGGCCTGAATCCTTGAAAATCATGACCCAAAATAAACTTCTTTAAATTGTTTTTCTCAGGTATTTTGTCATAGCACAGAAAGCTGACTAATACAACTGGCCTTGCACCTGGCAACCTGAAGAAATGCACAGGTTTCTCCTGCAGGTCCCTTTGCAGAAGTAAAAGCTCAGACCAACAACAGGAATGCAGATTGAAGGCCTGTGTCCCAGCAGGGATGGGGCTTACTAGCACTCAAAGACTTAACAGGTCTTGGCTTCCCAAGTCCACTGCCTATCAGCTCTTTGAAGGCCAAGATGCTTGTCTTGCTAACCACTCCAGGGTGTAGAACTGCCTGGCACAGGGCTATTGCTGGAAGAATACTTAATGAGTGAATGAATGAACCTCATAGATAGCATTTCATCATTATAACCTCAATGCTGCCCACCACCTTGAGGATAAAGCCTAAATGCCTTCACATGGTGGACAGAATGGTCACCATCTTAGCAAAGTGGCTTGGCCCTTACTCTGGCTCACTTACCATTGGCTGTGTCCCCCAGTTTTTGCCAGGTCAATATTTACTCACCCTGAGAAGAGTTTCTATGACTTCTGCCTTTGGTTCCCTGCCCCTAGTACCAAGGACAGTGCAGGATCTTTAAAGGCCAGGTTCCCAGGCAAAAGACAGTAAACAGAATTCTTTGTTAGGTCACCTCCAAGAAGGTTTTGGCTAGGGCCCTCATTAACACTGTCTCTTACGTCATACAGTGATAATACTTCATACTTTTAATATAGAATTCATTATGTTCTGGGCACTATTTTATACACTGTATCCATGTTAACTGACTGAGGCACTCCACCATTTCATGAAATACGTATTATTCTTACCTTCCTTCGGCAGACAAGGAAGTTGAAGCACAGAGAGGTTAAGTAACTTTGCCCACGGTCACACAGCTGGTAAATGCTATGCCCAGGTAATCTGATTCCAGCATTTATGCTACTCCCCAGCATATTATTGCCTGGCCTACATGACTGGCGGCTGTATTGAGGCCTGGTCAATGGAAGGGACTGTGCCCAAGCAGGGGCAGTTGGGATAAAGCCAGTACTTGTGACTGTGGCCTCTAGCAAGCCTACCCTTGACCACCTGACAGGCCTCACGTGAGTCATTTACACCTGGCACCTCACTAAAGAGAAGCCTAAGCCCCCTGCCAGTGCCATCTACCCTTACCTATGAGCAGCCAGAGAGGAAAGCCATGGACAGAGTGGGGGGAGTCTGGTCAGGGTCACAGGCCTTCTCGCTCCTGGCCTGGTTGCCTCTGCTTCCCATTCTGGGGAGAGGCTATGGTGTGAGTGACTTGGGGGAGTACCGCCCGGTGTCAGGCAGAGGACCAAGCGTGGTCCAGCTTCACAGTGCCCCCATGACAGAGATGTGAGCATCCTCCTGCTTCGACAGTTTGCACTCAGTAAGGGGCGGGGCCGGGGCGTGCCCCAGGCACAGGTGTCCAAACACTGTGCTGACCACTCCAAGGTGTAGAACTCAGGGTCTGTGGATGGCCCTCCTCCCTCATCATGCTCCCATCTGCCCTCCGAACCTTCCCTGGCCTCCTTTCCCTTAGCCAGCCACCCCCATGCACGTCACACTGCCTCTGAGTGTCCTCTGCTGACTGTGGGGCTCCCAGTCCACGCCCAGACACCTTGTTTTACCCTCCCCTGCCTGGTAGCAGCCTGGCTCTCCTACCCCACGGCTGAGCATCACAGTAAGAGCAGGACAGGCAAGTGGACACATACTTGTCCAGGCCCTGGGATGCCTGAGCCTTTGCCCCCAGGGGAAGAAGTAACAAGTGCCATGCCGAATTTGGGAGGACCACCCCTAGAGTATGAGGAAATTCATGGTCCTGGGGCAGGCAGCAACCAATGGGTAAGAGTCATAGGATCAATGCCAATTTGTCCTTCTGTCTACACACTGTCCTTGGAGGGCTACTGTGAGATTGAATTCAGCTGCCCACAGCAGCAACCTGCCCATCCCTACGATCTCTTTCCTCATCCCATCTCCACACTTCTGCATTGGTGCTTCCCACACCTGAACCCTTTGTCCTTCTTTTGGTATCTTCCTTAGTCTAAGAGGGAAGACAGGCTAGGCATGGTGGCGCACACCTGTAATCCCAGCACTTGGGAAGACTGAAACAGGAGGATTGCAACCTAGAGGTCAGCCTGGGCAACTTAGTAAGATCCTGTCTCAAAATAAAAAATAAAAACGGGCTGGGGATATAGCTCAGTATGAAGGCACTGGATTCAATCCCCAGTACCTCAAAAAGGGAGAGAACCCAAACTAAGCCCTTAACAGTTTAGAGAGTGCATTCATTTTCCAGTCCTGCCATAACAAAGTGCCACAAAAAGGGTGGCTTCAAAGCACAGCCATTGATTCTTTCACAGTGCTGTCAAATCTGAGTGCTGGCAGGGCCATGCTGTCTCCAAAGGCTCCAGTGGAGGACCTTCCTTGCTGCTTCCAGCTTCTGGTGGCTTCAGGCTTTCCTTGGCTTTTGACTGCCTTACTCCAACCTCAATCTCTGTCATCTATCATCATGTGGCTGTCTTTCCCTGTGTGTGTGTGTGTGTGTGTGTGTGTGTGTGTGTGTGTGTACATACCTGTGTCTATTCTCCTCTTAAAGGATACCAGCGTTATGGATTAATGGCCCAGCCTACTCCACAACAACCTCATCTTGACTAATTACATTGACAACAGCCTTATTTCCAAATAAGGTTGATCACATTCTAAGTACAACATATCTCTTGGAGGGAGCACAATTTAATTCATAAAAAGGCATCATTAAAAAGGCCATAGTGGAAGAGGAGACCCTGACCTATGCTTCTGAACAATACCTCTCAGACGATGATGTACCTGAGTCCCATGAAAATAGTGTTCAAGTGCAAATTCTGTTTCAGTGGATCTAGACGAGGCCCGATAATCTGCTTTTCTAACGTGCTCCCTGATGACCCTGATGCTGTTGACTATATAGGTCAAAGAGGCGAAGTGGCTGGGAAGCCTGTGTTCTTCTTCCATGACTTGGTCCTAATAAGTCACAGACTCCAATGGTGACATCTTCCCAATCATGGAGAAAGAAAGGGTTACTTCTGGCCCTATTTCGTGGAATGTTGGAGGCAGGCCACCTCACCAGGTCACTGGCCAGTGTGACTTGGATGTTATCAGGCAAGTGCCCATCTATCCCTGGTCAGGCCAACACATGTAAGGGTGACAAGGTTCCATGGCACTGGTCTGAGCCATCAGAAAGAATTTCTCGGGACATAGCTGAGGGCACGGCAACTGGTAATATAAACAATTTACATCAAAAGGTTTTAAACACTGAAACATGCTGTTCAAATATTGAGCTACAGATATTTGGTGACTCAAAAGTTATTAGGAAGCCCAAACCTACTGAGGGCTCAGAACAAACCACCAACTTAAGAAAGCATTTGCTCTGACTCCAGAGTTAACTAGATTTAAGAACGCTAAGTAACTCACAGGACACTGGCAGTCAGAACCCAGCTCTGTTGCAAGGAGATTTCAAATGTACCTGATTGTACCACATTCAGGTTCAAGGATTCAACTTTACTAGGTGCATTAGTCAGCTAATTCTGCAATAATGCTGAGTGACAAACTATCCCAGAACTCTGTAGAGATGATCCCTGTCTCACAATGATTCAAATTAATGATTTTTTAACATTACAATGGTGTGGAATAATATACATTCAGTAAAGCAGCACTTCAGATTTTGAGTTTTGATCTCTTCTGGGCTCTTCAGATGCCGGGCAGTGGCAGTGAGCTGCAGCTCCCAGACCTCACACCATCATAAGGAGCAGTAACTGGTCACTCTACAGTGTATATGCATTTTGACTTACTTGTCATGGGCTTATCAGCACTAACTCCATGGAAGTCAAGGAGCATCTGTAGTTTAAAGTAAAAATATTTAGTTTTCTTGCTCAAAGGTCTCCAGGGGAAGCTCTGCTTCAGGCTCCTGAGTGGGATTGAATGATTCCTTCTTTTCACTTTTCTTGAATCCACAGCTACTTAGGACAGATAGCAGAAGTAGAAACATGAGCTGTCCCTTAAGGCCTGGACTCAGACCTGGCACCTTATCACTACTGCTTGTGCTCCACTGGACAAAACAAGTCACATGCCCAAACCCAGTGCCAACAAGTGGAAACCTATTCTGTCTAATCACATGGGAGTTACTGAAAGCAGCACAACAGCCTGCCACTTTGAAGGGTGACCACCTCCAGGATCCTGACTCCTGTCATGGCAACTCGCTCAGGGAGTAGCAAACCAAGTGCATATCTTTTGTTGATATCCTTTGTCTCTACTCCTTGTACCACCAAATTTTGCATTACCTACGTGATAAGTATTCTATGCATGCTTTGTTCTTGGAACTCAGTGTTAGGCAGACAATGCATGAGGCAGCTCAAATAAGGAGCCACACTGGAGAGTCACTAATGAAGAGCAAAGTCCTCATTAGGTGGCTAGAATAACTAGTGACAACTACTGAGATTGCACAACTACGATGCATTTTAGTAGGATTTAGTATCATTTGAGCCTAAGGTGGTATTAGTTTAGGGACTCAAGAATACACTCAATTTCATTTCCCTTTGGCAACTTGATTTTAGCCAGTGAGAAGTAGCCCTAAGGGATGCTCCCCAGAAACAGAATATTCTTTCTTAAGACAGAAGAAGGCATTGCTGGGGCTAGAGAAGGGGCAGGGCCTGGGAGCAGGAAGATGTCTGAAAAATGGGCAGAACTACAAACATGCTCATCCTTCTTCACATGTAGATGACCCAGTGAGGGCAAGACAGGAGCACTTCTCATGGGAGCACTTCTCATATTCCCAGGGCCAAGCTCAGAGTGGAGCCAGGGCATCTAGATTTCTCTCTCCAGACCCTGTTAGTTCCCTGCCCCTTCCACTCTCCTACTGGCCCATCCCAGATCATCTAGAATCGAACTTCCCTTCCCACTCCTTACTTCAACAGTATTGCCCAAGTCCAAGTGCATACTGGGGCCTGGGAGGTCACTGGATGGTACAATAATTAACACAACAGAGAAAGCTGTCAAATGTTGAAGTTAAAGGTTTTGGGTCAAATCTAGGTAGGTTCAACTCCCAGCCCCACCGTTTATTAGCTTGGGACCTAGGGCAGGGACCTAGGACCTAGGACCTAGGGCAGCTTGTTTAATCCTTTAGACTTCTGTTTCTTCATCTGTCAATTGGGAATAATAGCACAACAAGTTGCTAATATCTGACATGTCATGCTTTACAAAGAGGTCAGCCCTACCCCTGGGACTTGACAGTCATGCAGTAGATGGAAGCTACTGTGGGCCCATAGTCCCTTATCTAGACTGTGGGGATTTACAGCTTGCAGAATTCTGTGTTGTTCAGATTTTAGGAAGCTCATACAGTACGTTGACCACATATTACAGGAAATCCCAGTTGTGTCCAGGGAAACACCTCACAATCAAATACATTAACATTTTTGCAACAAATGCTCTAACAGACACATTAACTGGGGTTCAAAGTGGCCTTAAAGTAGCCTCCCATAAGTACCTCCCCTAGCTTCAGGCCAGATTTTGCCATCAAAGAAGTTTGGGGCCAAACCTCAGGATGGGGACTCAGGATTTTATACTGCAAGTGAGTAGCTTTATTAGCAGTCCCCAGCCTTCTGCCTCTGGTGAGGGGCAAGATAAGGAGGGGGAAGACCAGGTGGTGGTGAGCAGAAGGCCTTGGAAGGGAGGTGAATGGTTGGAAGACCGGCCACCAGGCAGAGGCTGGTGGGAGAGGAAGCAGACGGCTCCTGCATTTCCAGTAGCATCGTTACGCTCCCCAGAGTCCTTGAAAGTATTCCTTCCCAGACCCCCTCTATCAGTCGCTGAAAAGCCAAATGAAAGGAAGCGAGGCAATGAATGAATAAACAAACAGTGAGGAGAGGGGAGCAGCTGGGTTCTGCACCTGAAGACAAATCTCCAGTCACCAGTTTCCACGGGGCATTCCAGAAGATGTGCTGGTGGCCCTGGGGACACCCAGGTAGGAGGTGCTGGTCAAGGTGAGCATCCACCTGGCCATCACCCGAGGGGCAGGAGAGGGCAAAGCTGGACCGGGCTGACCTCATGCAAGAGGAAATTGGCCTGGGGGTATGATTTGGCCCTTTAGCCTGGGAGTTTTATAAGCCCAGGAACCAAATCATTGTTTTCCCTGGGTTTGCTCCTGGAGTCCTGCTGGCAGCCTCCAATCATTCATTAGTAGCGGCACTGTTTGTGTGTCTTCGTGTCTGTGTGTCTGTGCACATGTGCACATGTGTGTTGCACCCATGTAACAACAGAGCAAAGAAAGCAATTGTTTTCTCTGCTCGAAAAGGGAGCTGAACTGGGGGAGAGGGAGGAGCGTGTCCTCCTCCCCATGTCTTTTCTTATTTTGCATTTCTCATTACATCCTCATGTCATGGGGCTGCTGGCTGATTTATAATTTATTGGTTTAGTGTCTCGCAGCAGGGAAAGGATGCTACGCTATATTTTTCAGGGACACTCAATTCAACTTTGGTGAAACAGCCAGGGCCACAGCTGTGAGGGACATAGAAGAAAGATGTGTGTGAGGAGGAGGCCAGAGAGCACCGCACCAACTAGCATGTCTCTGCACAATGCTGCCTATGGTCGCAGGCTCTGGCCTGTGCGGGGGTTTTGTTAAGTGGAGGTTTTCTAATTGGATTTTGGAAATCCAATCTCAATCAGGCACGTAAACTCACATCTACAATTCCGGGCACCAGGCTCCGTGCACTTGGCAGAGTCCTGCTTAGCTGTGCACTTCCCATGGCAGACCCTGAGATGGGTTCACGCTGAAGTAATTTTATTAAGTTCTGCCAGTAAAGTGGGATGGGGCGCTATATTCATTTGCTAGGGCTGCTGTGACAAAGTGCCACACACTGGGAGGTTTCAACATCAGAAATGAACTGTCTCACTGTCCTGGAGGCTGGAAGTCCAAGATGAAGGGGTCAGCAGGGTTGGTTCCTCCCCGGGGTTGAGCGGGGTATCTGCTCTCCACCTGTGCTCTAGCTCCTGGTGGTCTGCTGCCCATCTTCAGGCTTCCTTGGTGTGTAGAAGTGAGTACCACTCCCATCTCTGCCTTTACATCCATGCAACCTTCTTCCTGGATGTGTGCCTGGATCCAAATTCCTCTTTTGACAAACTTGCCAGTCACACTAGATTAGGGGCCACCAGAACAGCATCAGTTCATCTTGGTTACCTCTTTATAGACCTGCTTCCAAATAAGGTCACATTCTCAGACACCAGGGTTCAGAACTTCACCATATGAATTTGGTTGGGGTATATAATCCGGCTTCTAACCAGAAGTGAGGAAATGATGAAAGGAAGGAAGGGAACCAAGCAAAGGTGGATTGGCAAATAAAGTCACAGAGAGGAGAACTTGGGTTCAATCTCATGAGGAATTCCTGGGGACAGGTCACCTTCAGAGGTATCCCAACTGGAGACCAAGGAAACTAAAGTATTAGCTAATGGAGACCCCACACAGACATCATTTCCCAGGTACTCACGCGTTCCCTCCATCCGCAGACAGGTGACACAAGTACTGGCAGTTGGGAGCAAATGCATGTGGAAGACAGTATGCACAAGCATGAGAGATGGTTCTCGAGGGGGTATGGGGAGTGCTCTGGGCATTTGCTACAAGTCCCCAAGTCCTCAGTGTGCCCAGAAATGACTAATTGCCTCTGATAAGTCGCCTTCTGCAAGCAGTGGACACATGCCCATTCCAGAACCTAGAAGGGACACAAAAACAGAAAGGTGACCACATGAATTTCCCCCAAAAGCCTAGGCTGATATTGATACTGAAAGGCCCGTTGTTATGTTTTTCTAGGTTTTTGTCCATAGTAGATTTAAACAGGATGAGGAGGGGATGGATAATGTACAGGCAAAGAGAACTGGCCGTTCTTGTGTGAAACAGGGAAAAGGAAATACTCTTTGGGAAAAGTGGTAATGATCGACTCTTGGGGTTAGAATCACAGTCTTTGATTGAATAACATGGCAGAGTTTTGATTCAATAGTAATCCGATTTGGGTGGCACACCAATAATAAATTCTCCAGCAAACTGAGAAATTCTGTAGGGTAATGGAAAGCATTCGAACCCCATGGTTTTCATTGAATTAAATATGAAAATGTATCATACAATCGATATTGCAATATTTGATTCAATCAGCATTTCGGGATGGGAACCGTTTTCTCCCATTTGTTTTTATGCTGTCATGAAATATTTCAATTTGCTTCAGAATTTACTATTGACAAATCACCCTAACAGCCGTCGGGGGTTGGAGCAGGGAGCCTGTCACCGAGGATTGGCAGCTGAGAGATGTCGGCCCCAGAGAAATAGCCAGGGACTGGAGAATACACCAGTGAGATTCCAGAAAGGGGCTGATTATGCACAGCAGAGGGAGGAGGGATAGGGCCATTTGTCACTAAGAGAGAGGAGATGACATGGGAGCCCTGTCTTTCCTCTGGATGGGGACTACTCTAAGCAGACAGGGCTCACACTGACAGACAGGCAAGGGGGTTCCTCTGCTCCTCTGCTCTCTGACCCAGGTCCCCATGAGGAGAGGGCTTGCATGCAGACTCCAGGCATGCTGTCCGCGAGACCCCTGCAGTAAGTGCCCTAGCATTATGGAGAAATACCGGCATGGAGCCTCAGAAACTTGGAGCTGAGTGGGGTCTTCCTGCTGTGTGGCCTTGGGTAGCTGACTTAACTGCTCTGTGCCTGTCTTATTTGTGGAATAGTGGTAAATTCTTACCTTCCTCATTATGCTGTTGTCATTTTCAAATGAAGGCATATTAAATTATGTGTCGTGCTCTAATCGGCAACTAGTAAGTGGAAGTTATCACTGATACTATTATTATGTCAGTTGGCTATTGCCATGTGGTTAACTTGTACTCTAAAATTTAAGACTTCAAGCACTCATAGGTCTCCTGGTCAGTTCTTAGACACGAGCTGGGCCCTGAGGACCCTGAGTAGGCTCACAGAGACATTTGTGGCCAGTTAGGGGCCTTGGGATGGCTAGTCCTGAGTCGCCCCACTCATACGTCTTGAGGTTGGCTGGCTCTTGGCAATGGTGGTGACAGGGCTACATGTCTCTCAGGACCCAGCAAACTAAGGGTAAGATGCGACATGGCAGCTGGAGTCCACAAGGAGGGTAATCCCCAAAACGCAAGCACCATTCAAGGCTCAGTTTGCATCACACTTGTGAACCATGGCCCCCACTGGCCAGAGCAAGCTGTGAGAGCAGCCCAGATTGGAGGGGTGCCCCAAAGTGTCACTTCTTGTTATACAAATCTACACTAAGGCCATGGACTGAGGGAGGAGATGAATCTGTGTATACTTTTGCAAATGACCAGAATAATTATGATTATCATCATCCTTTCTCTGAAGGTGCCTTTTATCCCATCTCTTATAAAGCTGTAGGCATGAAACACCTTTCCCACTCCCTAACACTCCTTGAGGGCAGGATATCTTTGCATCTTTTTTACCCAAACAGCTAGGAAGTGGTGTAAAAATGCTCTCAGAGTATATCATGTAAGTATAATTATATAGTGTTATAAAAAAGAAACTTCTAGAAATACATTCACATAATGAGCAGAGCCATCCAAGTGGCAGGCCTCACAGGGGTATTTGCATTTCTAAGCTAATGGCAGGAGATAGAAGCTCTGGGGAGGATTTTTTATAATCACTGATGGGTGGCTATTTTAAACAAGACTCTCTCTCCCATATTCCTCAAATTGCACCATTAGACAACTTGCAACTCTGCTTACAAATGTGGCTGCCCTGGCTGTGACTCCAGGGAGGTGGCTGATAATGCTTCCTCTGCTTTCCAGGGCTTTGTGAGACACCCATGAGATTCTGGACTTCGCCACCCCCTGAGCTCTAAGCCCACTTGGAAAGAGGGAGAAAGAGCCAGCAGGACTTCACTGGGATAGAGAAAAGTGTTGAGAACAAGGTCAAACCGGAACTGGTGAGTCTGTGATCAGCTCACCAACGTGTACGGAGAAACTACCGGGCGTCAGTAACTGCTGTGGATACTAGCGACACAGCAGGGAGTGAGAAAAGCATCTGCTCTCATGGAGTCCCCGTCGTAGCATCTGATCCCAAGAGATCAAAGCCAGAGAAAGGAAGGACAAACTGCAAAGTGTTCTAAGTCCTGAGCTCCAGGTTAGATGGTGTGAAGTCTGTTCCATCTCAGCTTCTCCTGGCCTCAGGCACTGAGGGCACCCGCAGTGTGCCAGGAAGAGCAGCCCAGGTGCCAGCCTCCTAGGAAAGAAACCCTGTAGGTGCAAAGCATGCCCAGGACTTGCTAAGCCTATGCACCTTTCACTGCTGTACTCACATGCATGAGTTCATTTCATCTTCACAACCCCAGCATGGCTGTATCTGTGAGCTGTGTAACCGATCTTCACGAAGTTTTAGTGGCATGAAACAATCAGTACTGATTTCTCAAGTACCTGCAGGCTCCCTTCCACTGATCAGGGCCAGCATGGCTGGGCAGCTCTGCAGCTCTTTGCCTGGGCTTTCTTGTGTATCTGATGATGGCACGGGTGAGCTGATCCTGACTGGCTGCAACCAGGAGACTCCATTCAAGTCTATGAGCCTCATGGTGTCTGTATGTCTATGGCAAAGCACAAGAAAGCAAGCCCCACTGCACTAGTGTACTTTAAGCCTTCTGCGTGTGTCATAACTGCCAGCATCCCATTGGCCAAATTGAGTCACATGGCCGAGACTTGCCTCATGGGGTGGGACAAACCACTCAATAGGAGAGTGACTTTTCAAAGTTGCAAGGCAGAGGCCACAAATTCAAGGAGAATTCAAGAAGAATTGAGACCAATAACATAATCTACCACAAAGAAGTAGCTTAATTATCATTGAGCTCATTTTACAAATTAAAAAACTAAACACAGAGTTGAGGGTACTTCCCCAAGGTAGCACAGCTAGGAATTGATACATCCACGACCTGACCTTAAGCCATCTGCTCTTGTCCTCGCCTCCACCATTTCATTTCTTAACTCTGGTTTAATCCAAAGATAAATCTCAGAGGGTGGAATATATAGACTGTGTCACTGTCAGAAAATCCTCCGTGAATATATTTTTTTCTTCCAGCCTTTGCCTGGCATTAAGCCACAGTGCAGTCAAGGTCAGACTCCTAGTCAAATACCCAGAGCTCATGACTTCAGTGTTACCATTTGGATATGGAATCATGCGCTTTAACAATCAGCCATGCTGGGGTTTGACGCTTGGAGGAGCTTAAGAGCCTGGTGAGGACACAGGTGATCTGAAGCCCTCTCTCACTGTCTTTGGGGAGAAAGGGTGTGAGGGTTGGGGTTCTAAGGCTGTACCATCAAATCAAGCCAAAGTTTTACTCCAAAAGCTGTTGTGGTCCTTTTTTACACAGAAGAGAAAATTATACACCCTGTCCTATCACGGACTACTGCATTTTTGCCTTCTGTTGGGCCACAGGCCCTTTGAGAAAGATGAAAGGTAAGGGCCATCCATTCAGGAAAACGTGCACACCCAGGATTCTCCATAAAGTGGAGACGTTAAGAAACACATGTGTGTCCAAGCTCTGCATCTGTGATAGGGTCAGACTATCATCATTTTAGCCTGAACAATTTTTTAAAGCAGAAGTCCATTTCAGCCCCGCAAATCTCAGCAAAGAGGTCGGAGCTGTTTCACTTTGAACCACAGAACTTCCTGATATACAGTCCAAGGGCTACTATTCTGGTCTCATCCCAGCTACTTTAAAGATTTACCCAGAAGCCTCCAACTCTTGTTGCTCCTGTCCCACAGCCAACAAGGAGGCACCAGCATGGCACCCTGTTTCCT
Source organism: Heterocephalus glaber (assembly GCF_000247695.1). Next base: position 15,886,816 of record NW_004624762.1, on the reverse strand, counting down.
CAGGTAGCCACACATGCAGGATAACTCATTTCTGGCCTGAGTCGAGTTAGGAAAGTCTTACGGATTTTCTGCAAAGTGAGGCAGTCAGATGTAGTCATTAAGGGTGTGGATTCTAGGACCATAAGCACAAAGACACAAGTTAATCTGTTCTCTTTTCCTTCTCCTTCTCCTCCTCCCCCTCTTCCTTCCTCTCTCCCTTCTCCTCCTTTTTGTCCTTTTTCTTCCTCTTCATCTTCATCTTCCTTTTTCCTTCTCCTCCTTCTTCTTTCTCCTCCTCTTTCCCCTCCTTTCTCCTCTTCTCTCTTCCTCCCTATTTCCCTCCCTCTTTCTCTCTCATCCCCTCCATCTCTCCTTCCCCCTCCAGTCCTCCCCTCAATCTCCTTCCCTCAGCTCTACTTGTCCCTCCTTCTGTGCAATTCCATGTGGACCTCATCCTCCCCAGCCACAGACAGGCTCTCTCCGAAAGAGGAAATATCGGCAACCCGAGCTCTCACCTGTGAGCTTGCTGTCAAAAGAGAAACAGTACTCACTTTCACCCTCCACCAGTGTCCATTTTCCATCTCATGAAGGCCTCCTGATTGGCTGGATGAGGGTCACATGAGGGTCACATTAAAGCAGTCATTTTGGACCAGAGGGGAGTGTCCCGGGATAGGCCAGGCCTGGGTCCCAGGACCATCCCCCCAAGACCACGGAAAATGGTGGAGGGGGGCTTCTATAGCTGGTAGACAGGTGCCAGGCAGACAAGAACAGCAGGTAGACACTGCAATTATTGAGTGCGTTTAGGAGAAAGAGCCCTGTAAAACTCCTTGCTGGGCTGACCGTTGGGACGGGGTGCTGCGGGGACACTGCTTATCACACTGTCATGTTTCTCAAACATCAGCATGCTTCACAATCTCAGGAAGGGCTTGTTTAAACACAGATTGCTAGGCCATGCCCCCAGAGTACAGATGTAAGAGTGCACATTTCTACCAAGTTCCCAGATGAAAACAACGATGGTGGTCCAGGCAACACTTTAAGAATTACTAGCAGATTGCCTGTTGCTGACTCTAAAAAGCCCCATAGAGAAAATTCTATCTGGTCTCGGTCTTATACTGAGATGAGTGCTGCTTTTGACCAATAGGTTTCTTTTAATTTGTGTAGACACCCCGAATCTTACAAAACATACCTCTCTCTTTGGACTGGCTGCTGGAAAGCTCAGAGCTCAGCATGCGACCCAGCTCTATCGTATCTATGGGGCCACAGAGCCTCAAGCTCAGCCAGCTAACCTTAACCTTAGCTTCATTTTTTATTTTCCAACTTCTATCTTCCCTTTGGTCTGAAAAATGATTTGGTGAAGGGTTTAAAGTGACAGAAACCAACTTGAACAATATTAAGCCAAAAGGGGGCCTAACGATAAGGATAGTGGAGTGTCCCGTGAAAGAGCGACAGCTGGAACAAGGGGCCACTTGGCTGCCCCCTCCTCTTGTCTTGGCTGCTTTCCCATCACCCTCTCTCACCACTCCCCAGCTTTCTCCACAGAGTAGAAGAATGTGCTCTTCAGGGTGGCTCCTGACCTTTGCTTCTTAAAGTTGCTGTCACCTGAACTGAGATTTGCATCTATCCCAAATAAAAGCTCCTAAGGAACAGCTCTGAGGGGAGCAGGTGTCTCTGCCTCAAGCCAACTATCTATAGCAAAAGCGGAGCCATGTTGTACAAGATGGCTGCCCCTGCACAAAGTCTTGGTTTGGGCTTGGGGGATTATAATTTCCAGAGACACTCAACCTGCAGATGAAGTCCAAAGGTAGTCCACTGTAGAATTTCCTCTTGCTTGTGGAGACCTGTCTTTTTGTTCTATTAAGGCTTTCAACTCTTTGGAAGTTAGGGAAGGTAATCTGCTTTCCTCAATCTACCAATTTAAATACTAATTTCATCCAAAAACACCCTCAGAGAAATACCTAGAATAATGTTTGACTAAATATCTGGACACCCCAGGGCCCAGTCAAGTTGACACTACAACTGACCATCACAGATATCTTTTTTAATTGACATAAATATTTTATCTCCTATCTGAATCCCTAGCACCAAGCCACTCATCTGCCATATGGTAATAGCTCAGTAAATGTTGAAAGTGAATGAATGATCAATGATATTTTCAATGCCCAGAAAGAGAGGGCTTTGCCATTTAAAGGAACCTAAGATTAGCCCTCTACACTGGAATGTGGGGAATTACACCCTAATTCTTTCAATCTTTTGTTGGTTTTAAGTTTCTTTCCTCCTCGAATAACTGAGGCTATGATGGAAACACATACTTTTGTGAAAAAGACAAGAATTCCTCCCTCTATCTAGCTCTAAGCCTCAGAATTCCTAGCTCTCAAGGTTCCTGTGAAGATAGTCTGAGAACACTGAACCAAAACTCCCCCATACGAAGTCCAGAGGTAGACTGCACCTTTTGTGGCTGGAGTTGCTGTATGCCAGGTCGAATGCTCATCAAACCCGAAGTAGGAGCTTCCCACTCCAAGGCCTGGCACTTGCCTTTGGCCTAGCCAGGAGGGCTGGGGGCCACACATTTCCAAAGATACCAGTGATGAATTTTCTCTACTTGACAGCCTCATATAGAGAAAGTTCTTGGCTGACCACATTCAAAGGTGGCTGTAACACAAGTACATGAGAGAAGGCACTTGCAGCGATTCTTTGTTCAAATCCTAAAGTAGGGCATTCAAAATGTGAAGCGATTCTAAAATGTGGAAGTTGAAGAGGACAATCAGGAAGCCAGAAATTCTCCAGTTTACGCACTGGGCCTCAGTTGTCTCGTCTACCAAATGGACATGATCTAATGGTGCTGTGATTATTCAATAATATCATGAAGTTGTAGGAAGCACACAGAATTAGGAACCAGATAGGAACTCAAATCCTGGCTCTGCCTCTACCGGCTATCAGACCATAAGCCTTGGTTTCGCTGTTGTCAGGCTAGAAATGATGGTCCCCCCAGCGGACAGCTGGGGACAGGGGGATTAAAATGACACGCAGAACAGCACCGAGCACCCATGTGCAGTAGATGCTTTGCCAGTTTCATCTCTTCTCTTTTCCTATGGGCACCAGAGAAATGGATTGTCCCCTCCCGGAGACCAGTGGGTGACAGCATCAGCACTCACATCAGCATGTGGCACCCGTTTATGCCCTGCCTGGTGTCAGGTGCTGCCAGCAGCAGCCCCACCCCCCACCCCACCCCTGTCCCCAGGAGAGTCAGATAGAGGCTTTAAGGCAGGAGACACATGCAGAGATACCAGTAGGAAAAAGAAGTAGGAGGAGATGCTGAGGTACCCAGACACTAGGAACACCAGGGCACTATTACCACCCTTAGGGATAAGAGGAGGGAACAGTGTTATACGGGGCCCAGGGAGAGGTGAGACCTTGGAGGGGGCCTCCAGAGGAGCTGTAATAACTGAGGGGCATTGCCTTCCTCCTAGCAGCGAGGCAAGCAGGGAGGGAGCCAAGAAGAATACCCAGACCTCTTTCTCTCCTCCTGCCTCTGATCTCTTACTTTCAATTTGTTGGATCCAACTGAAGGTTGACCCTCTCATTGGCTGAATCCAACTGAGTGCTGGCCCACCCACTGAGCAAGCCCAGCTAAATGCTAACTGGCAAGGTAGCTGAGTGAAGCAGTCCACAGAGATTGGGCTCTGGAACTCAGGAAAATGGTTGAAACAAATCTTGGATGGCAAGCAGAGGACAAGAACATGCCTACACTATGATGTTTGCTCTGGACACTTCTGGACTTCAGCTGCTCCTTTCACTAGTCTTTGCTGTCCTCGGACTCCTATGCTCAAGTGATCTTCCTGCCTCAGCCTTCCATGTAGCTGGGACTACAGTGCACACCACTGTACCCTGCTAGTTGCACCTTTTCAGCCATGACTCTTCCACTTGAGTGTGCCTCAGAAGCCCTGGGAGTCCTTGCTAAACAGAGATGGCTGGGCTCACTCCAGAAAGTGGCTGATTCCATAGGTCCGGGGTGGGGTTGGAGAATGTACATTTCTAACAAGCTCCCAGGCAATGCTGATGCTGCTGATCTTGGGCCACCTGTGACAATCTGCTTTATCCCATGAGATTTCTGGAGAGCAGCTTCCCTTCTTCCTTACTCAGCGGTTAGCCAGGTACCTGGCCACCCGCAGGGCAGCTCCACCGCCAGCAGCACTTGGAGCTCTCCTAAGCAGCAGCGGGCAGACAACAGCCATGGGGCCACAAGCCCTTCCAGACATGCGGCCCTCACCCTGTCTCTGTCTCCTGCCTTCGCTGCCCTTCTCCTCTGCCCAGTGCTCATTCACGCTCCTGGCCATCTTACTGGCTGTCCCACGGCATGCCCATACACACGCACACGCACATACACAAACTTGAGGGTGCGCACGTGCACTCGCGCGCGCCCGTGCACACACACACACACACACGCACGCACGCACGCACACACACATGCACGCACGCGCACAAAGTCTCCAATTAACTGCTGCACCTGGATGCCTGGCCCATTTCCTAGGGGAAGATGAGTCAACCAACCGCTCCTTGGAGCCCTGCGACATCCTGTGCTCAGGCCAGGAAGTCACAATTCCTGGTCATGCGACATTGCCTCTCTGCAGGCAGCCCTGCCACTCTGTGATTTCCTCTAACATCTTTGTTTTAGGCGAAATGAACACAGAATGCTGCTGGGTCCCTGCCAGACTCAGGCCAACGATGCCCCCCCCCAGTCTCCTACTGGGCTGAGACCTGGCCAAGAGCTGCCTTCCTCTCCCCCTTAGAGTCCTCCCCCAGATCCTCCTCTGCCCCATTCCCTTCCTCTGCTTCCTGCCTTGAAAATGTCACTCCCACGGCAGCTCCTCTGTTCCGTCTTTACGAAGCAGCAGCTCGGGTCATAGATGAGAAGCCCCAGGGTGTTTCAGCAGTGGGAGAGGCATCCTATGAACCCATTATTTGGGCCCCTTCTTTTTGGTAACCCCCACTCATTTTCCTGCAGCTCGTGCCCCTTCCCCAGCCCCCACCAAAGGGCATCCAAGTGCTGACCAATGGACACAATCCCTTCCCCCAGCAGCACAGAGCTTTGGGCCAGGCTGTGGCTGCCTGCTGAGGAAGAGCGATCAAGCTGCCTTCCCTAATGGGCCTGCAGACATGGGAACGGAGGCCTGCTGGAGCCCCGTTCCCTGGCTCCGGAAAGCTGAACACATGCAGCATTGGGTAACTTGAAACTGACCACGGTGAGAATATTTGTGTCTTGGAGAAAGTAGCAAATGTGGTAAATCATGAGAAAGAGAAGCTGTTTCCCGTAAGTTGCTAAACTGGGAGGCAATGAAGGCAGCCACTTCTTGTGCTGCACAGAGAGACTTATGTGCTGCAGCAGCAGCAGCAGGAGCAGAGCATGAAAGCAGTACAGAGAGAAATCAAGTCCAAAACTAGCCAAAGAGAGAAAGAGAAAGAGAGAGCTGCCAGTATCCTGTGTGTTCCTGGATCCAGCCATGTCTGAACTCCTAGCCATCCCAGCAGCCTTAAGAGGGGCCTGGTGAGTGCAATCCTGAGGTGAAGCCTGCTCGCCTCTGCATGTCCGGACCCAGAGGTAGACACACATACGTCCATATTCACTCCACATGCACCCCCCCACACACTCCACATAAACATCACAAGGCACACCACATACACAGCACACACGCCACATATAAGCACACATCAACATATACCACGCATATACACACACCCCTAACCACACACCACAGACCCTCTGACACACACAGACATGCACATATACACAGTCACCCATATATACGCACATGTGTACACACGTATACACACATACACTTACAATCACGCGTGTGCACATTTATATACTCAAACATGCATAAACACACACATGCGTATGCATCTGGCTACAGCTCCTTGTAAGATGCCAGGTCATAAAGCAATCCCTGGGCACTGGCCCCCTTTCCCTCCTCACTAACTGATTACTGCTTTCCTCTCCCCACCACCGTCCCGGCCCAGGAGTTGGACCACTCTACCCACCCCTCCTCCCTCTGCAGGCTTGTTTTCTTTTCCCAAGCGATTTTAGGTTCTCGTCTGTCATCTTAGGTCATTAGTCCCGAGACAGAAGGCCAGAGAAGGATACCCCATACAGCCAGCCCATTAACTAATTGCAAAAGGTGCCTGTAGCGTATCATATTAATCCACGGAAGCAGCCCCTTCACCCGCACCTCACTTCCTGAGTTGTGCTGATAAAAACAACAAGCCACCTGCTACTGCTGTGAGTGACACGACCGTGATGGATGGTCCATGTCCTGAAAGGGTGGGGGTCAGCCATGGAGACTCATGTGTCAGGCCGAGAAGAGGGTTGAGGGGTGGACAGGAATGGGTGGCCAGCTGCCAGGGTAACTGCTCCCCACACCAAGCAGGATCCAAGACTTCCTGGGTCCCCAGACACCACTGCCAAGGCCTGGCCTCGAGAGATGACTGGCCCAGGATGACGGGGCCTGTGAGGACCAGGACAGGTGGGAAGCCCTGAAAGTTCACCAGCCACTCCCTCCAGCAACCATTCTTTTCGGCCTTTCAGCTGCTGGTCACTGAGTTAGCAAGTTCAAGAACACTGGCTTTCCACTGACCCCTCACGGGCTGCAGGCAAAGCCCTTCTGACAGAGAGCCTTGAATGAAGGGGGCTGCAGGAGCTCCCCCCTCCCCGGGGGGTGAGGCCATGCGTGCAGGAACTGTCTGATGGCCTATTTTGCAGCGAGTCTGCCAATGAGCCTGCTGTGAGCGTGCGCACACATCCCACTCCTCCACTTCCAAGATCGGAATAAATTGCCTGATTGACAAACCTCTGTAGTTCATGGGCACCGGGCCTGTGGGTGGGCCGTGGCTACAGTTATAATCAGCTGACCTAATCCATTTATCATATTTAGAACATATTCCATTTTCCATATTTGGAGTTGGGGCCTCCTCGATCTGCTATGCAAATTAGACATGATGGTTTGCAAATGAACAGAGGCCTGGCACTTTTCAAAAATTACCATTAAGAATGCGGCCATCCTGGCACTGGGTAGGAGGAGGGAAGTTGGAAGAAACAAAGGCATGTGATCCAGGGGTGACTGGCACACCTCTCTACTCCCAGCCTTCCCACACCCCCATGCGCTCTTCCCTCCGTCACTGGGGGCAAAGGGCTGCAAGAAATGCCTGGGGAGGGGAACAATGCCACCCGCCCGCAGGGTCCCATGGGCCGCTGCCTTCAGCAACAAAGGACAGCGGATCCACTGTGGGTAAGTGAGGTCTCCGTGTGGTGATGGCCCTGGGTGCTGTCTTTGGGGCAAAAAAGAACCTGTACCCTACCCTATGGGATAATCATGAATCGGGGGCCCCAAAACAAGCCTTCTGTGACCAGCCTTGAGCTTGAGTTGGAACAGCGAGCAGTATGTTATAACCCATGACCGTGCAACTTTGCAGAACCTTCTTTCTCCCTCATTCACTCCCCCAACCCCTCTCAGCCAGACAAGTGTATGCGGAATGACATCAAGCTGGGCCTAGCTCAGTCTTCAGCCATGACCCACAGCTCAGAAGCCACAGTGTGAGCTGGGTGTGGTGGTGTATGACTGGATTCCCAGAACTCTGGGAGGCTGAGGCGGGGAGATCACAAGTTCAAGCCCAGCCTGGACAGCTTAACAACTTAACGAGACCCTGCCTCAAAATAAAAAATAAAAAGACGGCTGGGGATACAGCTCAGCATTAAGGCCCTGAGTTCAATTCCTAGTACTATAGGGGAAAAAAGGTCACTGCCTGGATAAGACCAAGCAAGCTCATCGAACTGCATCTTCCTCAGGAACTCCCAACAGTACATTTAATGTGCAGGATATGGCAGTGCAAGGACGGTCCCACAAGGCATCCCGGAGAGTGAGTCACCTCCGACAGGCCATATGCGTGCCAGGAGGGAAAGCTGATGCAAGAAATGGCCAGGCATTGACACACAAGCCTCCTGCACACCATGATCGGGCCTCCTGCGCACCCTGCTCTGGCTTTTGGCAGCCTACTATGTTGTTTTCTAGGGTGGTATTGTGGAAATAAACCTCATTTTAGTTCAAAGTTCTGCAGATTAATTTGAAGCCAATTTCTTGCTCATTTTTTTTAATACACTAGAGAAAAGAACATGTAATCCCAGCTTTTCCAAAGGCAGAGCAGGAGACTTCAATAACAAAGTTGTATTTCACTTGGCAATCAGGGAAAGCCACCTTTTTTGTTTCCAAGTGTCCTTGTTTATTGTTCTGTTTCTAAGAATATGCAGAAGAGACATCTCCAGGGCAGCAGGCACTCTTTCTGTAGGAATGTCAAAAATGGCATTCAAAACATTTTGCCAATAGTTAGACAAAATGTGGGCCAATCCCCAACATGCAAATTGTGGTGTCTGACATCAGGAATGGGATGGCGTATTGTCCCAGAAAAATAAAACAATGTGTGCAGAGGTTTTAACAAAATTAAGTCCAAGATCCTGAAGAAGACAATGCAGATTTAACCCTACAGTGCCCAATTTGCATTAAGGACCCGTGCAACCCTGTGCCATCCATCCAGTTCTCAAGGAAGGCCCAGGTCCTCCTTTGATTCTTGTCTTAATGTGATGAAATGTGACCAGGCGATGTTTTTAATTACCATATTCCTGTTCATTTCTGTATGGTCCCGTTGTCATCCTTCCAGCAGACACTTACAAATATGACTTCTTCAGGGTTCCCTGTGATCCGCACAAGGATTGCAACTGCTAATGAGGGCCAGGCAGGCCCCCAGCCAAGAAGGCCGCAGATTATCAAGCCAAGAAACATCCAGACTCAGAAACTAATGAGCTGGCAGGGAGACCAAAACAAACTAAGAATGTGGAGCACAGCACAGAGGACACAGGCCACCAAGATGACCTTAGGAAGGAGCAGGAGTAGGGAGACTAACTTTCATTCTGTCAGAGCAGAGCATCCACTGTTGCTAACAAATAGGGTGGTGGTGGCAGTGGTGGTGGGAGCAAACTGAGCTGCTTATGTGGAAGTCTTTGTGATCTGGCTGCAGCCCATCAGGGAAGCAATGTGCAGCCATCAAGGGGTGCATTAGTTCCCTGGAGTCTCTTCTTCCTTAGGGAGCCAAAGGTAGAAAAACCAGCTCTCTCCCCTGCATTATTCTCCCTGACTGGCATGACCCCACCCGCCCGCCACTCCCAGGCCAGGGTGAAGTCCATCCCCTGCTCTGCACTCTCCCGACGGATGGTGCTTTCATTCACCCAGTCAGGCTTCCCTTCCTCCTAGGACGCAGGCACTGGGCCAGATGTGGGGAGCTGATTCCTTGAGGGTGGGCACTGCGCTGAAAGAAGAGCTGGGGAGACCCCAACAGAGATGGATGCTCCCAGGGAGCATGGTGGACTTCACTAGCACGAGAAATTCAAGTCATCGTGTTGTGCCTTGCCACCTGCTCTGGCAGAGTCGTCCTGATCTGAGATTTTATTCCAGAATTGCTTCAGACATATGCCTTGGGGCAGAGACGGGCAGCCACTCACAAGAACTGGTTCCTCTTCCTGGGTACACAGCGAAACCTAGTTGCAAAGCCCCCTTTCATCTTGATGACAGACTCATTTTCACAGCCACTTTCGGGTGAAGTGGGGGAGGGAGCTATGAGTGAATGTCTCTCTGTCTGTTTGTCTGTCTGTCTCTCTCTCTCTCTCCCTTCCTTCCTCCCTCCTTCCCCATCTGCTAGCTGGATGATCCACTAAGGTGAACTCGAAAGCATATTTAGAAGATGGTAGAGCTGCAACCCAACAGGAGCCTGAGTCCTAGGTCAGTGTCCCTGAAATCAGAGCCTCAGCGGAGAGTCCCCATGCAAGGAATTTAGGGACAGAATGCTTCAGGAGAAACCTACAAAGGAGGGGGAAAAGCATGAAAAAGCAAGGGAAGAATCTCAGCACATAGGTAGCTTGAGATGAAGTTTAGGCCCGGCTCCCACAGGGAGATCTGCCTAGAACTCCATTCGATGGCTCTGTGGAGCTGTACCCACTTAAGACTAAAGAGCCAGGCACTGGCGCCCCTGCACCAGTTAACCATTGGCTATGGGTGGCCCTCAGGCTACACATGCTCTTCGGCATGTGTGGGAGAGTCTGCCAACTCCAGGCAAGTGTCTGGGTAATGGTGCAGCTGTGAGCAATTAGCAGCTACGGGATGGGTGCATCTGCCTGGGAAAGTGAGAGCGAGGAAGGAGGCCAGGAGGAGCACCCACAACGGCCCCGAATGACTGTGTGGAGCTGAGCCGCCGCTGCTCTCCTCTGAGATATGAACGAGAAGGAATCCTTGTACTGTAGAAGCCTTGACTAGCCTTGAACTTGGGTGTTCAGAACGACAGCAAGCTAGGCCTAGCCCAGTCTCGAGCCATGACCCATAGCTCAGAAGTTGGTGTATTAGCCTGGCATGCATTTAGGGAAGTTGAGGCAGGAAGATCACAAGTTGGGTTCCCCCTGGGCAATTTAGCAAAACTCAAGTTAAAATATATATAAAGGGCTGGAGGGGCTGGGGATTTGGCTCAGTGGTTCCGCCGCCTGCTGCACAAGCAGAAGGATCTGAGTTCGATCCCCGGCACCAAAAAAAAAAAAAAAAAAGGGGGCTGGAGATGTAGCTCAGTGGTAGGAGGACACCCCTGGGTTTGAGCCCCAGGACCACCAAAAAGAAAAAAAATGAGCTATATTCAAATTAAAAACTCTTGCACCTCAGAGCCACTGTTTCTTAAGAAAAATGAAAATCAAAGCCACACACTGGGAAAGAATATTTTCAAATTACATATCTGATAAAAATCTTGTATCCAGTATATATGTGTATATAAATATATGTATTAGAAACTCTTAAAATTCAATAAAAAGAAGTTAACTCAAATTTTAAAAGCAGGTAAAAAATTTAATAATCACTTCATCAAAGAGCATATACAAATGACCTATAAGCATGTGAAAAGATATTCAACATCATTTAATTATCAGGGAAACACAACTCAAAACCACAAGACAGCACCTCACACCCAGGAGATGGCTCGAATCTTAAAGGGTGACAGTGACAGGGTTGGTGAGGATGGGGAGAAAGTGAAACCTTCATACAATGCTCATGGGGAACATAAAATGGTGCGGCCACTTTGGAAAACAATTTGGCAGCTCCTTAGAAAGCTACACATAAGTTTACCATTCCACCCAAAAATTCTACTCCTCCATATGTACCCAAGAGAAGTGAAAAGATATGTCAACACAAAGACTTGTACATGAATGTTCCTTGAAACATTATTTCTGGTAGCCTCGAAGTGGAAGCAACCCAAATATCCACCAACAGATGAATGTTAAATAAGATGTAGTCTAGCCACACAATGAAATATTATTCAGCAATAAAAAAGCACGAAGTACTGGTACATGCTCCAGTGTGGGCAATGCTTAAAAACATTATGTCTGTTAAAAGAAGACAGATAAAGGCCACATAGTGTGTGATTCCATGTGCATGAAACATTCACAAGAGGCAAACCTGTAGAGAGAAAAAGTAGGTTTAACATTTGTCTGGGTCTGGAGGAAGAAGTGGTCAGTGACAGCAAATGGGCACCAGGGATCCTCTGGAGTTGCTGTGGATGTTCTAAGGCTGGATGGCAGTGATGGTTGCACAAGTCAGTAAGTAAATTTACTAAAAAAACTCAGAACTATGCTTAAAACAGATGAATTATATTATAGTATGTAAATCATACTTTAATAAATGTGTTTTAATAAAAGCCTCCTGCATATATATCTCCATCTCCAAGTCTATTTCCAGGGAACCCAATTGAAGACAACATATATTGCACTTTAACAGAAATGCCTATTACCTTTTATCTCTAACCAAATTTGAGAAAATTGCAGTTTCACAATGAAAAGCCCAAAGTGCACACGAACACACAGAGCTCCTTCCACTTTCCAAGCTCCCCCTTTCCCTCAGAGCCACCGTTGCCATTGCCCTCCACCAGTACCACTTCTAGGACCCAGTACTGCAGTTCCCTCCCATGGAGAAAATAAGTGCTGCCCACACAAAGCAGAGTTAAGGGGACCCATCGCTTTTAATTAAGAATTGCTCTTTTAAATAGACATCTGTATTTGGTGCTGTCATACTTCTTTGATGGAAAAAGGCCAGATAGCTGGAGGTGTGGACAGGGCTGGTAGAAATGACCTGTATTTGGTGGGGAGTGAAAGGCGATGGGTTGGCAGGAATGAGCCCATGAGACAGGCTAGAAAACGGAGAAGGGAAGGGGGGGAAAGATGAGTTGATAAACAAAGACTCTGAGTTCATCCCCACAAGGCTGGTTGCGCATTGCTCAATGTTTCGAGACACTGACTTCTTAGAGGTTTGCAGTAACAGCTCGCTTGAGCTGGAAATGGCTATGAACAGGCATGCTACCCAAGGCTGAGCTTGTAAAAAGAGTTCTCTGGCATCCTTGCCTCGCTGAGAGGTCTGGGACATGGCGTGCTCCTTTGGGGTGGCTGAGTCTGAGCCCTGGCAACCCTGCCCCCAAGCTCTTGCCCACTGAACCAATCATCAGTAAGGGGTCCCATCTCCTCCCTCTCTCCCTACTCCCTCATGTCCAGAGTCCAGGGCCCAGGCATTACACCATCCCCTTCCCTCTGCTTGGAATGTCATTTTCCTGTTCACCCATTCCCCAAATATTTATTGAGCATCTACCAAGTGCTAACAGAGCTGCCCCAGGGCTAAGCTCTGGTACAAACAAGCCAGGAATAACAGTCCCCACCCACAAGAACCTCTCAGATGTCCAAATTAGGTCTCTGTTGTGCTGTGATGTTGTGTAAAGGAAAATGTTGGGAACAAAGATGAGACATGGACCAGAAGGAGAGTCCAGGAGGCTTCCGAGGAGAGGGGATGCTTACAGGGTCTCTTAAAAGGATAGTGCCCCAAAGGCCAGGTATTAGATCTCATGGGAAAGAGTGAAAGAAATGTAAGCAAAACTCCAGAGCACTGCTGTCCACCAGAAGACATTGTTCTATGTCCATGTGATCCAACACAGTAGTCACTATTAGGCACTTGAAATGTGGTTAGTGAGAAATGGAGTTTTAACTTTTATCGCATTTTAATTCATTTTCATTTAAATTGCAATCTGGGCAAGTGGCTAGCAGCTACTGGAGTGGAGAGCACAGCCCCTGAGGCATGACACAGCAGGGCCTTTTCGGATCAGTGTCAGCTGTTGCGTTGCTTGAGGAAGAAGCTTAGGGGGCCCAGGAGCTGCTGCTGGAAACAGAAAGAGGCCAAATCCCAGAGGAGCCTGGCAGCAGCACGAAAACAACACAATTCACCCACCAAGTGAGCTAACCATACCCTTCTCTGTCTTCCCACCATTCTTGAGTCCAAGAATTACAATGCCCGCTGCCTGTAGCTGGTGAGAAAGGGCACACATCCTGGACACCATGTGCAACTGGACAGGGGAAGCCCAGGGCAAGGGGGCGGTGCCACTTGTTTTATTGTTGTCTCCAAATGCAAGCCCAGAATTACCTGATCTTCGGATGTTTTAAGAGAAGCCAGAAATCATGAGATCTATTGTGAGATCTTTCAATGTTTGAATGTTGGATATATTTTTTAGTGCTCTGCAGGTCATAGAAACCTGGTGTTGGGGCCAGAATTTGGTCCTTGAACTTTAAGTGTGCAGCCAGTACTCTCCTTCCTACCTCTTTTGTAGCACCTCTCATTCTGTATAGCATGCACCTGCATTTATAAAGCCCATCTCTCCGCAATGGGTTCACCATGCCTCAAGGATATGGCCCAAAGTCTGACTCATTCATCATTCCTAGGACTCAGTACCACATCCCTACATGCACTGTGTTTTTTAGGTGTTTGTTGAATGAATGAATGACCTCATTCACTTGTGCATTGATTTTGCCAGGCCAGGTGGGGACTTAAAGAGGCAGCAGCAAAGGCGTTAAAAGGCAGGAAATGAACTAGGCTTTGGGATAAAGCCCCATTAATTGCCATCTTACCAGAAATCCTCCTCCCTGCAAATCTGCAGGCTGTAAATTAAGATCTGAATTGTTGTTTTGAGCGCAGCTTTCTCCAAACCACAGATTTGCAAACACTTCTCTTCTTGGTATTTTGAGGTCTCACAACAGTCTTGTGCTATTAAATCTTGCTGAACAGTGGACTGAGACCACTAGGTCTCTTATGAAAAGTAGCAGACTTGTGGATGGCTGGTGTGGGAGTTAGCATGATGCTTCTGCCCCTGTTGCCAGGGCACCAGGGGAGGAGAATCTCTGACCTTAAGTGACCTCCCCCAGAGCTGCAGCATGAGGGCAGGAGACCCAGGCTGGAGTCCACAGGTGGCCCCTGAAAGTAGAGGATCCAAGTCCATGACCCCTTGTTTGTTCCACTCCACATTCCTCCAGCTTAGGGGAAGTCATTTCAACTCTGTGCTCCACTTGCTCCAGGCACTGACTGGGAATAAATGTGCTCAGAGGCACACAGCTTCCTGAAGCCAGGTGGGCCTCCGTGCAGTCATTTCACAATTCAGGCTGAGCCAAGAAAAGCCACAAGGGGACTTCTAGAGGACCACAGGGTGGGGCCACAAGAGACACAACCATGCTGATCTACCCATGCCGCCAGCCAGCCCAGCAGAAGCCCACAACCCCTCACTGTAAAGGCACCGATGAGGAAACTGAAGCTCAGGGTCCTCAAGTGCTGTGTTCAAGGGCGCGCCCAGACTCCCCAGCCAGGCCTGAGCGCTCAGTCTTATCTCACACCATGGTGCCCTTCTCTAATCCATATATCTGAGCACACCACAGTGTTCTCTCCAAGTCACTGATGACAAAGGCCATTTTTCACAGAGGACATAATCTGCTAAAATCCTCTCCTGCATTCCAGGGTAAGAGCACCCATATTTCACCAAGTGGGTTAATCACAAATATCAACTGAGGCAGCAGCAAGACAGACAGAGGAGGGAAGGTAGCCTCACCAGCAGAGGAAACTTCTAGAGTTTGACCCGCTTTGCTTACTCTGTTCATCCAACAGCAAAAAGATCCTAAAAGCTTACAACATTCAGCACAACTCTTTTAAATACCTGGATACAAAATAATATTCTCCTTCAATCAATGGACAATTTATTTAGGGAAGATAATTAATGAATTATTTATATTAGTCCCCAGTGTCCAGCACCACCATCATTGAGATGAAATGCTGGGGACAGTGAGATCCCTTAATTACTCTCGCATGTGTGGCATGTTGCAGGGAAAGAAAACATAATGCAAAGTGCTTATATAGTTCAGCGGCATAATAGCTTGATGAAGATTTCCAAATTTTTCAAAATGTCATTTCTTTCCAAAAGATGGATTATTTCTGTTGGGGTTTAGTCTACCTAATTATTTCTGCCTTGATTACTTAACTACTCCAGATATTTCATCCCCTCCCCCCACGCTCTTACCGTGTTCAGTGTTAGAAGAACCGAGGCAGCTTATTAGCGCAGAGTAGATCAGTGAGGATGGGAGCGAGGGTTCCATTGGTCACTGGGAACCTCTCCAATCAGCACCCAGGCTGGCTGGCTGCACCTCTGCCCACTTGGAATAGCCGGGGCTGTTCAAGCCACCGGCAGGCAGAAGGCGATCGCATCTTCTAGGCCAGGGCCGGCCCCACCTCCACCTCGGGGTGTTCTGTCCCCTTTGCTCTGCACGCAATTCTTGAGTGAGGGCTCCTCCTGTCTCTAGAGGAGTACTTTTCCAACTGCAGCCTGGAGGGAGGGCTTGTTAAACTAAAGTGCCAGTGCCGGCGCCCCACCCTTGTATCTGAGCTGGAACCAGAGAAACTGCATTTCTAACCCGTTCCCGAGGAGGAATACCCGTGCTTCCCATGCCAGGACCACACTTGGAGCACACCACTCTAAGATTTGTTTTTCTTTTAAAAATAATTTACAGATTTAATGTTGTGGTTAGTGACTGTGTTACACAAGAAACTGGGACCTAAGAGCATTTATTTAACTTTGTGAATGGCTGTCCAGGCTCCAGATCTGGGTTCAGTGAGCAAAATAACTACCTGGGCAAAAGGCAAGGAGGAACTCACCGTGAAGGAGAGGGTGGAAAGAAAGCGGAAAGGAGGGAGGAAGGGAGGAGGAAGAGAGGAAAGGGAGAGGAAGAAAGAGGCAAAAGAGAAAGAGGGAGGGGTGGGAAGGGGAGAAAAGACGCCCAAGGAGGGAAAGGGCAGCTTCTAGAACACCCCTGGAAGATGTGCTTCTGGAGAGGATGGGAGAGGGCTGGACTAAAAGGACTGTGGCTTTTCTGCCCAAGCCCCTATCACGCGGATAGCAGGGGTCGTCATTCCTCCCTTCCTTGGGGCGCTGGGCACAGGGCAGGCGGGGAGCCCAGGGCCTGCCCCGGGCGCACCTGTCACGCCAGGGAGGGAGGCCCGCGCCCTTTGGCTGATCCCACTGCCTGGAAACGAGCCAGACTCCGCTGCCTTTGAAAGTCTGCTCCTTGGAGCAATCCCGGCTCGGCTCGCTAGGTTTAATTGTCTCGTCTCTGTTTTTCTGGTTTATGAAGCCGCCCCGCCTGAAGTCCGCCCCTTGCCCAGCGGCCCGGAAAGGTGGGAGGAGCGCAGGCAGCTCGCTCGGGGAGAGCCGGTTCCTATTTCTCCGTTATAAAGAAACATTTGTTGGGAGCTGATGAATTGCGGCGGGGCTGTGGCCGGCAGGACGTGCACCTGGGATGCTGTCCGTTTAGGCATCAAACGTGGCCACAGATTTTGCCTGGCGCTTGGGGAGACAAGGGGGAGGGGGAGGGGAGCGGGCAGCCCTTCGCCCCCTACGAGGTTGAAAGCCTCTGAGACCGTGCTACTCAAACCGTGGTCGGCAGCAGCAGCGTCACCTGGGAGCTTGTTAGAAATGCAAATCTCCGCTCTGCCCAGACCTAGGGAGATCAGAATCTTGCATTTTAATGAATCTTATTTAAAGGAAACAGAAGTAGGATTGAGGGATCTGTGGCACAAAATAGGTTAAGAGCCCTGGTCTCAAACAAGGAAAAGCAGGGGAGAAAGAATAAAGACTAGTCCAGTATTTGGAAGGGGGGTTGGAGGGTTGACGCTGAGGCTTGCTGGGGGAGCGGGGGTTGGAGGAAAGAGAAATTACCAAGTGGAATGAATAGCGGGAAGGTATTTGACCCTGGAAGTTACATAGGCAAAGGAGGGCCCAATTTGTCTGGGGAAGGGAGGGGTGGGAAGAGGACTGGGGTAAGTGGGTGCCACCCACAATCCCAGGGAAGGTGGGGTGTTGCCCGCTGTGATCTTTTGCTCTTCCTGCTGCACTGCTTCTGAGACCCAGACGTTGTGGCAGGGACAAAGGGCAGAGGAGAGGACGGCAGTGACTGCAGCTAAGACACAAAGTTGTGCAGGTAAGAAGCACCTGGGAATTTGATACATGACAAATAACAGTTTCATGCAGGAAAAGAGAGAGAAGTCACATGGTCATAAAAGGTGCCCTGATATCTGCATGGTCACCCCGAGAACACTCCTGTCCTGGAGTGCCTGGGAAGCGGCCTTGGCTTGGGTTGCAGCATCCTATCAAGCCCCAGGCAGTCCCCAAGAAACAGCCTGCTCTCCAGTTTCTGCACTCGTGGAGAGGACCCGAGGTGTGAAAGAGCAGGTAATCCACAAAGAAATTATTAGGATTTGCCATAAGCTCCTTTCTGGGCCCCATCTGAGCCTCTCTTGCTCTCACTTCCTGTCTGCCCTGCTGGAAGATGATGGCAGTGAGGAGGACAGGAGACTGGAGCTAGATGTCATAAAATCCAAAGGAAGGGACATGTTTGCAGACTCTCCTCCAGGGTTGCTCCTTCTGGCCCAGTCAGCAGTTTTAGGCATGGAGCAGAGCAACCCATGGCAGAGACACACCTATCGAACTCCTGCTTAGCCCAAGTTGCTAGGGCAATTACAAGGCTGGAAGATTTCACTGGGTGCCCCTGTCTCCACAGACTGTTCCAATCAAATGAGTCTGTCAAAACAGTGTGTATGTGTGTATGTATTTATGTGCTTCTTCGTCTTCTTCCATAAAGGTTTCCAAGTGATTTGCAGGAATTGTAGTAAGTTAAACTGAAATAGTAAAATAAAAATACGAAAGTCATGTTCAGTTCCTGCGTAGATGAAAATTAGTAGTCAAGAGTGGTAGGGATGGCTGCACGTAACAGGAAAGGCTCATCGAGTCCAGCCCTCAGCCTGGGAAGCAGAAGCCCAAGGACAGGACAAAAGAACCATGGGCTCAGCCACATCTTGGCTTCATGGCAGGGGTAGGGTGGAAGACAGTGGCTGCAGCCTAGGGCTACAGTCACAGATATAAACGTTTATGATGGTTCCACTTTGTTCCACTTCTGTCGGGACCACTCCAGTCACAGTTCTAAAAATCCCTTTGGAAATGTCACTGGCAAACAATGCCTTCAAAATGATCATGAACGCACAACTTAGAGCAGACTAGATGCCAGCCCTGTGTCCAGTACCAGAGGGACATAGTCACGGAAGATGTGGTACTGTCCTTCGGAAGCATGTGTCCTAATGAGTAAATCAGGTGGTGGCACATGCCTGTAATCCCAGAACTTGGGAGGCAGAGGCAGGAGGATCACCGTGAGTTCAAAGCCAGCCTGGGCTATATAGTGAGTTCAAGGCCAGTCTGAACTACATAGCGAGACCCAGTCTCAAAAAAAAGAAAAGAAAGAAAAGAAAAAGAAAGAAAACCACAGGGAGAGAGAAGCTTTCCACAACCTATGGCATATTGAAGGAAATTATGAAACAATTTGGACTGGGTAACATTCATTACTCTCAGCAGCTGAGAAATGAGAACCTCCATCTTAAAGGGGAAATCCAAGCAATCCATCACAGGCCCCCTATCTCCAAAATCCTGATAGCATAAAACAGAAGGTAGACATATATTCGTCCGAGAATGTCAGCACCTTAGTCTCTGTGATTCTCTTGACTCTTCCCTCATGATTACAAGATAGCTGCTACTGCTCTTGCCTCCATGTCTACATTCTCTAAAAGCTTTCCCAGGAACCCACAACAAAAGTCTGCTATCGGGCCGGAGATTTAGCTCAGTGGTTCCGCCGCCTGCTTTGCAGGTGCAAGGACCCGAGTTCGATCCCCGGTACCAAAAAGAAAAAAAATGTTTGGCAAAAGTCTGCTATGGCCCCACAATGTGGCCCATTATCTGGAATAAGGGTTGAGTCAGTCAATCAACGGTGTCTGCCATGGATGAATTTTAAGTTTCAGGTTTGGCTGATGAGGCTGTAGAGAAAAAGGAACTCTTCTACACTGTTGGTGGGAATGTAAACTAGTACAACCACTATGGCGATCATTATGGAGATTCCTTAAAAGATTAAACCTAGAAATTCCATTTGTCCCAGGTATACCTCTTCTGGATATCTTCCTAAAAGAGTTAAAGACATCATATCACAATGATACATGCACACCCATGTTTATGATGGCACAACTCACAATAGCTAGATCTTGGAAGCAGCCTATATGCCCATATGTCCATCAACAGATAAATGGATATATATATCCATTCATCTGTGATTCTTTATGACTTTATGACTATATGACCTTATATATACATACATACGTCAGTCATGAAGAATAAATTTGAGTCATTTGTAAGAAAATGGATGCACCTTTTAACCACAATGTTAAGTGAAATAAATTAGACACGGGTTAAATATCACATGGCTTCTCTTATAATAGTATAAATTATTTAAAGAGAATAATGAAAGACAGATGATAGGAAACAGGGAGGTAGACTATGTGGAGATGGGGGGAGGATTGGGGATGGAGGGGAGAGAAGAGGGAGGGAGGAGAAGGGGAAATAAAAAGGATCAAGATGCAATATGTATATGTACCAATTCCCCAGGTTAAATGTATTCATTATATATCACAAACATATACTAATAAAAAAGGAAAAATTGTCAGGTTTGGGAACTTGAATGGACGGTGGTACAATCCATAGAGACAAGAAATAGGAAGATTGGGTTTCCTGGGTGCCAGGTGGCGGTTGCTGAGTTCAGCCTTGGACATGTTGAGAAGCCTGTGAAATGTCTACAGAGAGGTCACGTGGAAAACTTCAACATGAAGTGTAACATTGCAGCTGGGGGATCCATGCCAAGCCATGGACTTAGGAGTCACTGGCAGATAAGTGGATATGGAAGCTCTAGTGAGGCTCCTCTGGGAGGCCATGCAGAGCCAGCAGGCCAGAAAAGCTGGAGGTGGGCACCAGTTGGGCTGTTAGGCAGGAACTTGGTGGAAAGAGAGAAGTATGGAGGAACAAAAAGAATTAACAGCCGGAGAGGCCAGTGGAAAACTGGGAGTGAATGTTGTGGACAGAGACTTTCAGGAGGCAGGGGAGGGGGCAGGAGGCAGCAGGCCATGCATTGGTGCCCCCACTCATCCCTGCCACCCACCTCTGAGCTCCCCTGCAACCCTAGGGCCATTCCAGTGTAAACCGGAAGCTTCCACCTTGAGTGCTGGGTCTCTGTCCTCCATGAGGCTTTCTCTGGGCCATGGGACACTGTTCCACCCAGCACCGGCACAAAGATGTCATCCTCCCCCCAACAGGCATCACTTGACCTGGGGAGACAGGAGCCATTGCATAAACAGGCACCAGCCCTGGCGTATGGGCACGATCCTTTGTGGTCCCCAAATGCTGCTCCCCTGTGAATAGCACCTTAGCAAGAAGCTTTCCTCGAAGTAGCCTCCTAGAGATGTTTGAACTCACTGTTTGCTTCTTGAAATCTGAGAGAAACTGAGCCAGAAGTTGGGAGTGGCCATCCCACAGCCTTCAGACAACAGGATGACTATATGATTCACCCAAAGTGCTGGGGCTCAGCCTATGCTAGCATCCATTCAACAAGCTTCTGATTATTCATAATTGCTTTGACCTTCCATCTTGCAGCTTCTTTGAGCTCAGTTGGATTCAGAGCTGATTCACACTGACCTTTGTGAGTTGAGCTTCTGAGCCTACAAAGAAGAGAGCCACACCAGGGTGTAGACAGACCACCAAGGTAAACATCCCCCTGAGGAAAGCTGAGACCAGCCAGCCCTGCTCTGGTCATGGTTCTGCCCCACTGTGTCTCATGCGCCATTTGAATTGCATGGACTCAGGCCTTGACATCAGTAGGATTCTGGACTCAAAGTGCTGGAAGGAGCCTTAGAGATTTCCTGCCCAGTCTGAGATCCTCATTTGAAAGTGAGATTGTGAAGGATCAAAAAGGCTGGAGAACCCACCTTCAGGTAGACAGAGAATGAATGGGTCACAACAAGTCTCCAGGGCAGTGTCCTTTGGACTACATCCCAGCACTGACCATTTATACCAGTGCATCTTGATTCAGAGGTTTGAGAGTCATCTCTGACTTCATGCTCTGCCTTCCAGGCACACTGGGCATGGATTGGGCCACCACAACTTTGCTGGGCACAGTCTAAACAGCTATGGTCCCACATTGGAGTCAAGCACCTGTGGCTCTTAGGCTGATGCTGCACTCTGGTGCCTCTCGGCTATGAGAGGTCTCAGGGGCAGCTGCTTTCTTACAGCCCCACTAAGCACTGTCCTAATGGGGTGCTCTGTGGTGGCCCCACCCCTCCAGCTCCACTGGGCACTGCCTTAGTGGGAACTCTCAATGGCAGCCCTGCCCCTGTGACAGTTCTGTCTTCCAGGGCTCCTGCACTCTATGTGCCTACAGAGTTAGCACCAGGCTGCTGCCACCAAGTTTACCCTGGTGCCCACTTGAATCCACTTGAGCCACAGCTGGTGTGACTAAGGAGCATGGCTCCAGAGTACAGGGAGCAAAACCTTGAAGTAGCCCTGGGCAACAAACCCAGAAGTTCTGTGGGCACCTGGTTCTCTCCTTGAAAACTATTCTGTCCTCAAGGCCCTGACAACCTGGGTCTGAGCATCTGAGAAATAGCTTCTTGACTATCTTTCCATTGTCTTAATGAGCAGTTCCTGGCTTCCACGTAGGCAAGCCCTGTCCCTGGCTACACCCTTCACGGCCTCACCAAAGCACATTCTTGTTCTTTACACAGCCAGGCTGAGAATTTTCCAAAGCTTTAAATTCTGCTTCCCTTTTGATTATAAAGGCCATTCTTAATTCTTTTCTCTCTTCTTACCCTTATTATAAATAATCAGCAGTACCCTGAACACGTTGCTTAGAGAATTTTCCTGCCAAATATCTTAGTTCATCACTCTTAAGTTCAGTCTTCTACAAAGTATCAGGACACAGACACAAAGCAGCTAAGTTTCTTGCCACTTTGTAACAAGAATGGCCTTTCCTGCAGTTTCTAATCACTTGCTACTCTTTTCCATCTGAGATCTCGTCAGAATGCCCTTTGCCTCCTGTATTCCGACCAACCTTCTGATCTTGGCTATCATGGCCTCATAGGAGCTGAGGAGAGGAGGGTTGTTTACAGAGGCTTCTCTTTAGGGATTAGAATACCAAAAGAGATGGATTGTTAAGGGGGAAAACAGGTTATGGAGGGAGGGAGCTCTGTTGAAAGCATTTCATTTTTCCTTAGAAAACAGATTGGTTACACCTACACCTCACTTCTCAGCACCAGTTTCTATCTTAGTCCATTTGTGCTGTTCTAACAAAAAAAAAAAAGGTTTTGGTGATTTATAAAGTTAGGTGATTTATAAAAAGCAGAAATTAATTGCTCACATTTCTGGAGGCAGGGAAGTTCAAGGTCAAGGTGCCCACAGTTCAGTGTCTGGTGAGGGCTTGGTCTCTACTTCCAAGATGGTGCCTTCTTGCTACACGTTCCAGAGGAAACAACAGCTGTGTGTCCTCATATGGTAGAAAGAATGGAAGCACAAAAGGGGTGAAAGGGACTAATGCTGTATCTCCTCACATGGCAGGAGGTGGAAGGGCCAAAAAGGCCAAACGCTACATGGAGCCTCTTTTATAAAAGCCTTAATCCCATTCATGGGAGAGTTCTCATGACCCTAGTTACCTCTGAACAGCTTGGCCTCTTAATACTATCGCATTGGAGAACAAGTTTCAGTATAAATTTGGGAGGACCATGAATATTCAGATCATAGCAAATATCTCCTATCGTGGTGTTATCATGAGGATAAAGTATGATATTACATGTGAACACTCAGCTCAGTATCTGACCAGGAGTAGGGACCAAGTAAATGTTACTTACAGTTCAATAGGTGTCTCAAAGTGTTCACCAGATGCAAGTTTAGTGCCTCACCCTCCACTCTGACCTTACTATCTTCCTGCGTCCTGACACAAAACCCTTTTAATGTCAAGAACAATGTAATAGGTGAAGCGAGTACCTCAGCCTACCCAGGGAGTTACATGTCAACTGCTCTTTCAGTCCCTCTCCCTGAGAGCTCTTTCTGGTATAGCAGCATGTTCCAGCCATGTCTGGGACAGGTTAGAATTGCCAAGTGCTTAACATCTTCCAGATCAGCCCTCAAGTAATGAAGGCCTAGGGCTGATGGAGAAATGCTCTGATTTCCTTAAGCTCAGTGGGACAGTTTTGAGGCATGCTCCACATGATCTCTGAGAAGGTCCCTCTCTGAGGGGTTAAGCCCCAATGCCCGAAGTAGACATCTCCCCAATAAAGCGCCTTTGCTAGACTTCCTACCTCTCCTATCTTACTTCTCACTATGCTTCCTTGGCTCACTTTCCAAATAAACTATTTGTACTGGTACTCTTATCTCAGGGTCTGCTGCTAGGGCAGCCCAAACTAAGACCAAGAACAGCAGGTGGAAGGGAACCACACAGAACTTGGCTGAGCCCAAGCTGGGATTCCCCTGCCTGCGCAGGCCCAGAGAGCTGGAGAGACTCGACACCAGGTGTCAGGGTGCTTCCTGGAGAGAATCAGCCTCAGGGAGCAAAGAATGGCGAGCAGCCAAGTGGCCCAGTGCCAGAGAGCAGAGCTGCTTCTGAGGACAGAGCAATCTGTCACTAAAACCAGCCTCCTCCTTGGCCCAGTGGAGAACAGTTTGTCCCACAGGCAAAGGGATTTAGAGAAAGAGCAAGGAAAATCTAAACTGCTGCAACAGTGAAGCACCTCACCTCACTACAGGTGCTGATGGCCATAGAGAAAAGAGATGAACCTATGGCTCTCTCAACCCTGGACACCATCAGACTGCTCTAGTGACAGTGCCTGGCCCCAACTGCTATCCCAGCTACATTGCAGGCAGACATGAGAGTAGTTTCTCAGGTGTCTATCTCCAAAAATATCTGCCCTTCACACCCATCATGATGCCTATTGTCAGAGAGAGAGAGCAAGAGAGAGTGAGAATAATGAGTGTTGAAAGGATGTGGAGAAACTAGGACCCTGTGCACCACTAGAGGAATATAAAAAGGTACAGCTACTGTGGAAAAGAGTGCTGCAGTTCCTTAAAAAAATGAAGCACAGAAGTGCCATAGGACCCAGCAATTCCATTTCTGGATGTATACCTGTGTTAGTCAGCTTCCTGTTACCATAACAAAATGCATGGGGTAATGAACTCACAAAAAGAAAAGGTTGGTTTTGGCTCACAGTTTTGGAGGTTGGACTCTAAAATTAGGCAGTCCAATTGCTTTGAGCCTCTTGTGGGCACAAGATGGCAATGGCAGGGAGCTTGTGGTAGAGCAAACTGCAGTTTGCTCACCTCACAGCCTGGAAGCAAAAAGAGAAAAAGGAAGTAGCTCAGGTCTCGCAGTCCCCTTGGAGGGCACACCTCCAATGACTTAAGGTCCTCCCACTAGGCCCCACTCCCAAGGGTTCCACCACTCGGAGGACACCACCCTAGGAACCAAGCCTTTCATACATGAGCCTTTGAGGCTCATTCAACAATCAAACTATAGCACTATCCAAAAGAATTAAAAACAGGGGTTTCAACAAATACTTGTACACTCATGTCCACAGTACTCACAATAGCTCAGATATAGAAATAATTCAGGTGTCTATTAGTGAACGAATGGATAAACAAAATGTGGTCTGTCCATATGATATTTAACCTTCAGAGCACATGAAATACTGCAGATATATGCTACAACATGGATGAACAGTGAAGGCATTATGCTAAGTGAAAAATCCAGATGCAAAAGGATAAATAGTGTATGATTCCACTTATCTGAGGTACCTAGAGTAGTCAGATTCATAGAGACAGATAGTAAAAGGGTACCTGCCAGAGGCAGGGGGGAATGGGGAGTCAGTGCTTAAGGGGTACAGAATATCAAGTTTGCAATTAAATAACAATGTTCAAAGAATAGAGAGTGGTGATGGTTGCACAACAGTGTAAATGTAGTTGGTGGCACTGAACTATACACTTAAAGTGGGTTAAAATGGTAAATTTTATGGTGTATATATTTTGCCACAGTTTGAAAAATTAAATACCTTCGGCATCCATGCCACCCAATTTCTCCTCCTGCCTCTTATTATGCCTGCTTTCCTGAAAATGTTGGCTCAACACTGGGATTCCTGATTCTCTCCCTGCACACAGGAATCATCAACCAGTTTGGAATCCAAATTGACTTTTTTTTTTTTTTGGTACCGGGGATGGAATTCAGGTCCTTGCACTTTCAAGGCAGGCAGCACAACCGCTGAGCTAAATCCTCAGCCCTCCAAATTGACTTTTAACACTTGTCTGGGTTGTATTCCCTTGACACAGAAGCCAAGGTAGGAATTCTTGTGCAAGGGAGTAAGGATATGCTTCTGGTAGGAACAAGGGAGGCAGGAGAAGATACTAAGCAGAGATGTGGGCTCATGGAGCGTATCAACTTGGTCCTATGGGAAGCTCTGGAATGTGGGGCTACTGTAGTAGCCTTACCCACCTTGAGTCAAGGGGGTGGTTTTTCTATGCCAGCATCAGCCAGCCATTGGCTATTGGCCACCAAAGAGTGAGGAGTAACTTCCCAGGCATTCCCTACTAGGTGGCACCTATGCAAATGAGCTCAATTGTTCAGAGAAGGGAGCAGCTAGGAATTGTTTTCAGCTAGTACTCCCAGCCACTAGGTGATGGGTGCACCAGCCCAGTAGAGGGAGCCTGGGGCATCAGGAACTTCTTCCACATCCTTCTGGAAAGAGGGTTCTGGTCTCTGCCTCTCTCCAAGCCTGCACACCTAGAGAAAAACCACCTCTGTTTAGCAGAACCAAGTGTCATGGCTGAGTCCTCCCTCTACCATGTATATCATCTGGACAACTGGATTTATCACTCAGGCTCAGTTTACACATCTGTGAATTTGAATGGAAAAGAGACAGTGGTGGTTATTCTTCCAGATTAACCAGGACTCTCCAAATAGAACTTTCTTCTTCCAGTAACAGGCCTGGCCTACTTGTTCCATGTGACACAGGACCAGGCAATTGAAGTATCTCCCTTGACCTCTCAGGAATACCGTTGTTACCCAAGTAGGCCAACCAGAGGCCTTCTCTGGGATTGGTCCAGCTGGACTCACCAGGGAAGACCCATCACCCCCCAGAGAGATGGAGCTGGAAAGATGCACAGCAGACACTGGTTGTGGCCACATTCTCCACCATCTGTAGGAGGTCTGTCTGCCAGAGGAAAGGGAAGCCCTCATGTAGAAAAGAGAGTGACAGAGAATGCAAAAGGGCTCAGCCCACACCCTTTGCCTCCCTAGACCCAATCATGCCTATGACCACATCCAGACCCAATCATGCCTATGACTAGATCCATTGCTCTGCTTCTCAGGTACAGTGACCAATAAATGCTCTTTTTGTCTAAGTTCATCTGAGCTTGCAAATAGAAGACAGATGACTAGTATAAGGAATGCCTGCCTTGCAGGGTTGTAGGGAGGATTAAATAAGGTAGTATATGCTCCAGGAGGTTTCCAGTAATGGTCATTGTAATTCTCAGGAGGGCAGTACAAAACAGGGCAGAGAGCTGCTTCCTCTGTCATCTGCTAACATTATCTCATTGGACCCTCAAGTGGTGAACAGACATCTTTCTCATTCACTGTCCAACTCAGAGTTTAACTCAAAAAACCCTTTCTGGTGCTCTGACATTGTTTAAGGCCAAATTTCCCCATTAGCCTTCCTGGCACTGCTCTTAGAGTTCTTTGCAATTGTTTTATGTTCCTCACTGCCTAGATGCCAACTTTTCTGCATGATTTTTTTTAATTCTGCACAATATGCTTCCCTATGTGGCAGTAGCTCTTCAGTACGTATATCTTTCCTTCCTCCTTGGGCTCCTTTGTGATGGTTGACTTGAAATTGCATTTTTAGTTCCTCCAGAATTCTGGATGGTACCTATAATTTCTCAAAGCACAAGTTCCTGCCTCTGTTTTCTCGAAAGCACTGCTCCAAGTGCTTCGGGGGGGGGGGGGGCTTTGCATTCAGAGCACCTGAGATTCCGGACTCCACTCCCAACCCAGCCAATCAGAACCTTGGAGACACAGCCCTTGGGGTGGAGTCTGTATCCACCTTTGGTAATGTGCATAATCCCCCACCCCCAGCTGAGAGCCACTCTTTCAAGCTTTTTGAAAGTGGAACAGCTCACTCCTGTGACCCTCATTCTGAGACGACAAATTCACATGCTTCCAAGATCCCATCCTGCTTCCTCACCATAGTTCCTTCTTGGTTTGAATTAAGTCAAGAGTAGCAGTTCCCCTTGTCACTCTTCCACCTTACAGGCAGTGAAACTGCCAACAAAGCAAGCCTTGACCTTTTCTGGATGCTCTGCTTGCAGCTGTCAGGAACTGAGCAAGCCATGCAGTTGGTGGTGTCCTCATCTGTACTTTTCTTGCCTCTGGGCCAGCTGTGTGGTCCCAGTCAGGAACCCATCATCAGTTTCCCCCATCTGGCTCAGCAGCCTATAATATGCTGCTCCAACAATATGACTTCTGTTCTTCTTGCGTTTGATCTCCACCCACATGGTTTCCAACACAGCCCCACCCTCAGGACTGTGGATTTCCATGTGGGTGTAAATCTTTTAATCATGTGTAGATGCTCCACCTCCCCTTCTAATGGTTTCTTTTTAACAAGGTCAACCTTCATATGTCTGCCCCACGCACAGTCCTCTGCTGAGGATGTTCCTTCTGCTCAAGTGACTTTGGCTACAGATAACTGGACTGGTATTTTAGTTTAGGTCCTCCCACAAGAAGAAAATGAGGCAAGGATTCACATGAAGTATTTAGGAGGTGACTCAAAGCTGCACCAGTAACAGAGTGCCAAAACGACACAAGGAAGGCAATCAGTGCACAGTGCATTGACAGCAAGACACCACTGTGCATAACTGGAGCTCAGTTTTACTGGAGAAAAGCCTAGAAGACAAACCTCGTGGTTATCCCACCCCAGAGGAAAAGAATTGAGGTGCTTGCACACTAACTCTTAACACACACTGGGCATTTATACCCAGCTCTTCTAGCCAGCTACACCTGCAAAGATACAGCAATGCCCAGAGTAGCCCTCTGGTAAAGAGATGTAGGGGCTGCCAGTTGGCAGTGTGACCTGCATGCACTGAAATGGGAAAGGCTAGGGGGCTATGGGCAAGGGCTCTATGCCAGCCTCTACTATAAAAGACATGAGTCCCCTGGCTGAAGGAAACACACACTGATGATAGAGTCTCAAAATACTTGAACCAAATGTCCTAGTCTGTTTATGCCACCATAAAAAGATACCTGAGACTGGCTAATTCATAAAGAACATAAATTTATTTTCTCACAGTTCTGGAGATTGGAAAGTTCAAAATCAGAGCACCAAACAGGTTTGGTGCCTCTGAGGGATGCTTTCTGCTTCCAAGGTGGCTGTGTCCTCACACAGCAGAAGGTGGACAATCAAAAAGGGATGAAAGTTTTGTCCTTACCTGGAAGGAGAGAGAGAAATAAGCAAAAGCATTTCTCAGGTCCTTTTATAAGAGCCCTAATTCCATCCTCAGAAGCAGAGCTCTCAAGATTTAGTCACCTTCGAAAGGACCCCTACCCCATACTACCACATTGGTTATGAAGTTTCAATATATGAATTTCAGGAGACACATTTAAGCCATAGCACTGAGAGACACAGACACTTCCATGTACAGTATGATTGCTTGAATTGAGAAGTTCCATCAAACTGAGATGGAGTGGCCAATTTCCACTACATGGATGCCGAGGAGTACACAGAAAAAACTCATAATCAAAGACATGGAAAGTACCAGGAAACTAAAATGGAAAAGGAGAAATAAAAGAAGGTGTTTTACCAAGATGGAGAAAGAAATCAGCATCCTTGCAGCTGTCAGCCTCTTAACACTGCCAGCGCCACACCTCTGTTCCTCACCATAAGATCCCCCTACATCTTTTTAATATGGGTCTCTTTAATTGATCCAGTGTAAGTAGACATATAACCCTTCCAACCAAAAAGCTTTGACTAAGAGCACCTGAGATATGTTGACACCTCAAATTTATGTTGTTTGTGCTCACACTCTGCACACAGCTATATGTGTTTCAAAGGCAATAGGACTGTGCCTTCTGCCTTCTCTAATCCCTCTCTTGAATCAATTCTAAAGGTATTTCTCCCCCACCATCACCCGTATGTCTCAAGTTAACATGTCTCAAGTTAACATGTCTCACTACTACATGAGTTCTTCTCTGTCCTCATGAGAAACATTGTCTCAGTCCCCCTAGTCCAGTGTTGGCAAATCTATGGCACGCATGCCACAGCCAGCTGTTTATTACCATTGAAAGCTCTAAAAGGTTCGCCATCACAGCTCCATCATGACAATGCCTTAAACCAAGATTACCATCACATTATCCATCTTATGTATGAAATCCATTCCTAACCCTGATCTAAGGATTTTACTATGGTCTGAGGAGGGTCTATTTCCCATTGCTTCTTTGCCGACAGTGCTTCTTTGCAGCAGGCAGGCTGATAATGTGACTTTCAGATGCCATATGATGCCATATGACCGTGTGGTTAACCAGACCCCAGGCGGGTGGGAGAGGGCCATATGAACTCAGAGTCTGAGTGGTTCCTGTGGGATCTCTGCTGCACTGGTCTGACAGATCTTGGGATTCAAAAGTAAAGCTGAAATTCTCTGTAGACCATGGTCTAGCTTCTCGGGCTCTGGGAGCCACGTGTCTATGAATAACAACTGATATTCAGCTATCCCAGGCCTGGGTCTTTTTTATTCTTAAAGGTTTTCATCTCCCGATTCACACACCCAGATCCTAGTCTTGATTCAAACTCTGTTCAGTGGATCTGAGCCAGAAGCTCTCGATGAAGTCAGATTCTGTGTTTTATTTTTCCAATTTGCAAATGTAGCGCTATGGTAATACAAGTTCTTTTAGTTGGCTAGAAATTCTGCCTTAGCAGCATTTAATTAATGCATTACTTTAGGAGTTTCAAATATTTCTTGGAAGTACGTGGGAAATTAATACAAAACTAAATAAATAAGCATTTTCTTTCGTTAAAGCCAGTATTTTTGACATGTAGCAAATGCTTACCAGAGTAAAAAGTCAATTCACTGGCGCCTACACAGATGAAAATCCTGAAGTAATCGGGATGTATTTTGGACACTGAGCTTTTAAGAAAAAAAACTACAAATGAAGCAAACAGCACAGCTCCTTCAAGTAGGCTCATACTCTTGAACCATCTGGTAATGGACTTTCTTAACTTACATCACAAAATCAATAGGTAATCATGATGAAGATTTCAAACTTGATATAAATAACAAATAAAAGTTCTTCCTATCCCTTTCCCCCTAGTCCCAGGCCAGAAATATCCTCTCTTAATAGTTTCTTCAGTGTTCTTCTATAATTTTCCATGTATACACACATATATTACTATAGGGAGGATCTTACCATGTTTCCCTGAAAATAAGACCTAACTGGAAAATAAGTGCTGGTTGTTACCATGGTGACAGCAAGTGTCATGCAGAAAATTATACCTCACTGTTCTCTTGCTCAATGGCTACTCTGTAAGGCAGGTAAGGCAAGAATAGGCTGATTAGAGCTGGCATTTTTGATCTCTAGTTTTCAAGACTGATTATTTTCCAGTTAGATTTTATTTGGGGAGAAACACAGTAAATATCTTCCCAAGGCCCATGTGTGAAAGCCTTAGTCCCCTGGGTGGTGCTCTAGGGAAGTTGTGGAACCTTTAGGACATAGAATGTCCTGGAAGGTCTTTAGTTCATTGGAGGCATGCCCTTGAAGGAGTTAGTAGGACTCTGACCCCTTTCTTTTATATTTTCTTTCTTGGCCGTGAGGTGAGCAGTTTTGCCCTACCACACACTCCCACCATGATGTGCTACCTGGCCCAAAATGATAGGACCAAACAATCATGGACTGAAACCTCTAGAACTATAAATCCAAAATAAGTCTTTTCTCTTTAGAAGCTGATATCTCAGATATTGTCATAGTAACAGAACACTAACACATATATACACACTATGAATGTAGTTGACCTAATGGCTTCATATTTGGCATGCTTTTCTAACCTTTGCATTCTGAACATAATATTCTATTGATTAACTTTTTGGGGAACAGAACTTAGGTATGTCTTTGGCTGTATATAAACTCAGCTTCTTTCTTTTAAATCTGTATGGAAAGAATTGATGTTCATTCTATAACCCCAAGAATTTCAAAAATGCTAACTCATCAAACATTCAGTAACATTTAGAACACTGGAATTTAGCTTTTTCTGCATAACCAACTAGCCCATAACTCAGTAACTGAATCAATATTTACTTAGCTAAGAGTCAGTAGAATGGCAATTTGGGCTGGGATCAGCCCAGTAGCTCTCCTGGTCTCAGGCAAGTTTACTCACATGTCTGTGGTCATCTGAGGTCACAGGAGTGACTAGGTCCCAGGGGTCCCATCACCCAGCAGACTGGCCCAGGGCCCATTCACGTGGCAGTGGCTGAAGAGCCCTCAGGAGCATGAGAGGGTGAGCTCTGGGTCACAAGCGCTTTGAAGGCCTCTACTCATGCCACGTTTACCAAGGTCCCATTGACCAAAACAAATTACATGGCCAAGGTCAGAGTTAAGGGGTAGAGAAGCTTCTCTGCCTCTTGATGTGAGCACTAGAATTTGCAGCCATTTTTTTTCAATCTGCCACATATATTTGGTAGGTGGGGTAACCAGGACCTCATTTCAACAGAAAACTAACCAAATTTCTACCCTCACTCTAAATGTTTTGAAGCCTTCAAGTTTTGTATGAGAAGCAGGAATGAGAACAGCCTGTTCTGCCGAGCTGGGTCAGTGTGGTTCCAGGATCCGGGCTCTGAGATATGCTCTGGTCTATGCTAGCAGTCACGAGCGATATACTCATGAGAAGCAGAAAAGGCCACAAGGCCCTGGGGTCTTCTAGTATATTTTTCCTGATGATGCCACAAACGGTATAATAAACACTTGGAGAGTACATAAAAACAGTACCCCAGCTACTGGCTTTTGAGATTTGGTGATTTCGTTGATAATTACAAAAAAAAATCATACTAGTATAATATCTTGAAATAATAACAGGATTTCACAGAGTTTTCTTTACTGCATTTTTCCTCTTACCTCTACAAGCCTTTGCAGTATGATGTCAGTGGCATTTGTGGCATATATCCACGTGGGAGGGGTGAGAAGAGAACTTAAAACAAAGAAGCCATTTGAATTTAGGCACAGAGTTGTAGAAAACTCAGCACAGAGGTCGAAGTTTGAAAGTTGGGGCTTTCAATGACATGCACAGAGATTTTGAGAGAGCAAAGATTTCTGCATGCCAAGAGAGTAAGAAAGTAGGGGCCCCGGAACAGACACTGAAGCTTCAAACAATAGAGCAAGAAGAAAGCATGCTCATGCCCCGTAGTAGATCAAGGTTAGGCCAGCTGGTGAGAGGTATCAGAGGGAAGAAATTTCAGCTTACATGCTTGTGGGTGCACCATCAGAAGAGCCCTTAGCTCATCAGCAGCTAACCCCAGCTGGTCTCTGGTGCCTGGGACAAGACAAGTGTCAGAGGAAAGAGCAGGTGAGTTTGGGTGAATCCCAGAACAGAAGAACCTCTAAGAGATGAGAGGTGGCAGAGGACCCATTGAGACAGTGCCCTGGAGTACGTGCGATGGTAGGGGCTGTCTTGGGGCTAGAAATGAGAATGATCTCAGACAGCCACCCATAGGTCAGGTTGGCCCAGAGTGGCTGGGAGGGTCTGGAGAGGTTCTACAACCAGACAAGGACACTGCCGGGTGACTGGGTGCACACTGCCAGCTGCCTAAAGGGTACAGATATTTTCCCACACAGGCAGTGGGGTGGGCACTTATGACCAAGCACCCATGGAGCCTGCATCTGCACCAACAACCAAAAAAGCAAGACAGAAACCAGCCTCATACCAGAGGCCTCCCTCCTATGGCAAGACTCACCCGAACTTAGAAGGACTGGAAGTTGAAGGCAGAACCCTATGTGGAGGACTAGATCGACTCTTCTACAATTGAGTAGAATGGAGCTCCAGGTCAATTTCAGTTCAATTTCATAAAAATAAAAATTTATTATACACCTAATTCAGTGATTATATAATTTGCACTAAAATCCCTTCACTCCCTAATACCCCAATTCACTGTTAGATTTGAAAGAGGGGTTATTTGACCATTGCTGGGTGATAAACAGGTATTTACTAACTGTGATTGTAATATAAGCAATGAAAATAAAAGTCATTCTGATTATTAACATGTTGGACATGTTTGGCCAGTGCTTTGAGAAGCCAAGTTCATCATGAACAGTATCCTTGTACCCCAGGCACATTCTAGCATCTTGGGTCTGAAAGTAATGGCATACTCAACAGGACCAGGGAGACGCGGTGGCCAGAGAAAAGAAGTGACTGAAAAGAGAGGATCAGTGACTCAAAGCTTGGTGGAAGACATGACCATGATTCTCCATCACTCATATCATGGCTGTCTTCCCAGCATGCATGGAGGTAGTCAGAAGCCAACTGGTTTCACACCACCATTGGATCTCCTTTGCGCATCGGGGCCAGATTTAACTTCTTTTGTTGTTGTTTCTTTGTTAGTTTGTTCAACACAGTTGCTACTGAGCCCCTCACCCCACTTCAGAGCCCATTTGTGGATCTCTATCGCTTAGCACTGTAGTCCTTGCTTCTTAGCAAAACCCTAGTAAGTAAAACAGATAAAGGAAGAGCTCTTCGCCTAGTTTACTGTCCTTCCATATTGGTTAGGATTATGTTGGCTGTAAGAGGAACTCAACAAAACACACAGAAAGAATTTTATTTCTTGCTAACACAAAAGAAATCCATGATAGTTATTGCACAACTAGTCTGGCACTCTGCATGGTCAGGGACCCAAGTTACTCCTATTGCCCTGCCATGAATGGCTTCCACTATCACTCCAGGTCAAAGAGCTGCATCCAACCAGCTAGAAGTGATGGATAAGTTTTTTGGGAAAAATCCCAAAATCCTTTTTCCTGATATTCAGATTTCTCATAATGTAAACCCAACTTCCCTTTCCAGCTTCCCTTCTCCTGTGGCCTCTCATCTCCCAGGGCTATCGTGAGCCTCCTTGTGCCTATGTAAAGTTTTCTCAGTACCCACTTATACACCCATACTTGCCCCCATCTGTCTCCTTCTGCCCTCTTATTCTAGAATGGCATTGTCCCATTTCCTCTCCAAATCCTACCTGTCCTTTATGGAAGCATAACAGGCATTCCACAAAGTCTCTTCACATCCCTGGAAACAAGATAGAGAAATGGAAGCTAGATGATGATTAAATTAGGTGCATTTCTAATGTTTAATGTGCCAGACCCAAGGAAGGCAGAATAATGCACGTCTGGCTACACAGAGGACAGTCTCCGACGGTGGAACATAGGTCTCTATTTATCTTCATCAAGTCAATTCACCTTGTTGTCATTGACACCAGTAAGAACCCTAGTGACATTGTGATGAAAACTGCAGATAACACAAGGCATGAAAGAAAAGGGCATGGGTTCCTTGAATATTTAGGAGCTCTGATTCCATCAAGACAAAATTGAATAGGAATAAATGCAATGTCCTGCATTTGGCTCTAATAGGTCAAGGGCACAGGTCCAGAGGTTGGCGAGCATGTGTAAAAAACTTTCGGTTTCTACTCATAGCAAGCTCACTGAAAGCTATCTAAAAGGATCGTTCAGTCTTACTTTGAATTAATAAAAACATGATGTCCAGAAAAAGAGAGGGAAGAAGCTAGCACTGTTTTGATCTGATCAGACCAGATCTATGACAGGCTGCATCAGTGGCCCTGTTTCTTCAGCCTGCCATCATGTACAGCCTCCTGCATGTCACTTTAAAGGCTCTCCCACAGAAGAGTCAGAGTCCTCTCCCCTTCTGGCTTTAGGTTTGGCCCTGTGACTTACGTTAGCAGGCTTGATGTGACCAAAAAAAATTTAAACACTTGTACAATTGGACTTGCTTTCTTTTGCATCTGCCATCCTCCTGAAAACATTCTGAGGCTAGCCCACTTGCCCTGGAAGATGAGAGACACATAATGCAGATGTAATGGCCACAGACAAACCCAGCCTAGATCAAATGACCTCAGAAATGTAAAGGAATCTGGTCAAGATCAGCAGAATTGCCTAGCTGAGCCCAGCCTGGATGAGCTGGCCTCTAGCTGGTCCAGGACTTCACGAGTTAGAAAATGATTATTGCTGCACTCCCCTAGGATTTTTGTGGTTGGTTGTTACACAGCACTAGCTAACTGAAACAAGAACCATGTGCAATTCTGACAGTCACAACTGAAGAGAGACATTGAAAAACTACAATGCATCTAAAAGAGGCAATGCCAGCCTCAAGGACATCACAAGGCCACAAGATACAGGGAACAGTTGACACTAATATAACATGCTAAAAAGAGGGAAAGACTCGTGGAGAATATGAACATGTTTTCCAAATATGAGAAAAACTGTCATACAAAAGAGTAGTTAGATTCTCCTATGATCCTAACATTTACCTCAAAGTTCACATTAAAACTTAATGGCCAGCAAGGCATGTAATCCCAACACTCGAGAGGCTGAGGCAGGAGGATCACTGTAAGCATGAGGCTAGCATGGACTACATAGTGAGTTCAAGACCAACCTGCACTATATAGCAGGACACTATCTCAAAAAAAAAAAAAACACTTAATGGCCAATGTTGGGGCAGGGGGCTCATCAAACTGTAGTCTGCTTGTGGTGGTTGGTGACTTTGTTCTTTGCTTGTTGTGTTTTTCTGTTTCCAATAATACACACAAGGTTTTTTTTTAAAAGAGGTGAAGGCTTTAAGAAATAATTTCTTGAGGGCACTTATGAAAGGATTTGAGCAAGTGAGTTTGCTCTCCTTTGCTTTTCAGCCAGAAAGTCCACCCAGACACCAAATGCTGGCACCTTGATCCTGGACTTCCCAGCCTCCAGAATTGTGAGCAATCAATTTCTATTGTTTATAAATTTATAAATTATAAATTTTCTATTGTTTATAAAGTCTCGGATATTTTGTTAGAGCAGTACAAGTAGACTAAGACAAATTTCCTCTTCCCAACACTGGGAGTTCTAAAACCTACTGAGAGTAATTACACAGGTGGATTCTACCTTTTGAGCTATGTGAGACTGAGACAAGAGTTCAAATGTTGTGGGTTCTTTGCTACAGATATTAAAGTAGAGGCAATAAGCCCTCCTGGGCCAGTTTGCTGTGGAGGACACCTAACAGCAGAGATGTTCTCTGAGGCTCCTTCCAACTTTGAAATACTTTTCAAGACTACCTGCCCCACAAACACATGTACTTCAATGCTGGCCTCCCCAAAGTGTTCATTGCTGGCTCATCTTCCTGCAGGTCCCTGGCTTCCTGCCTCTGCTATACAGCACCTGGCCCGGCCCCCTCTGGGACTGTGGCAGCTCCTCAGCAGCACCCTCCCCATGGCTGCAGCTGAGATCTACATTCTCCTTTTGCTGAGGAAGACAGCAGGCTGCTCACCACACTAGGTTCCCCATCCAGAACAGCTCCTGTGATTTTCCCAGAGCCACCAGAGGAAACCCCAATTTTGTGCAAGCTCTTGTCCCCACCAGCAATGGTATGACAAGCTCTCTTTCAACATCACACCCTGCCCTTGGTCAGCTGGCCCCTCGAGCAGATACTCCTTCCCCAGTCAAAGCCTGGCTAAGAAAGACTTGCTTTTTTGTTTTCCTTTTGTTCCCCAGTGCTTCAGTGGAACCCAGGGCCTTGCGAAGGCTCAGAAAGTCATCGGCCACTGAGCTGCACCCCCAGCCCTAAAAATGACTAATATTAGTGACCTGTAACTTAGCAGGAACTGGAGCCCACATCCTATCCCATTGCCCAGTGCCCTTATCTGAGTACTGTGTCTCACCTTGGAATGAAGCACAGTGGTTCTTGCATCTGGGGTGAAGAATTTAAGATAGGCCTGTTTTTCTCCCTTGGGAATCAGCCTGACTTAGGCTCCTCTAGCCTCCACCTTTACTTTCATAAGTAAGGATTTAAATAGAGTGGGACACTCCTCGTGTGACTTAGGGCCTCTGACACCAGCCCAAACAGGCAGCTGAAAACAGAAATATTAGTCAACAATCTGATATTTTGAAGTAATCCTACCTACTTAGTGGTAGGTAGAAATAGTCTTCAGCCTGGGTCTTATAAAAGGTCATTTTTTAAAGTCTGCTAACAGCTAAGCAAAATCAGGGTAGGGAGACAGACACCATGCCCCAAATTAGCAGCACAGCTCCTGTCAAGCTCCTGTGAGAAGCAAAGCCCAGTGGTCTCAGCAAGTGTGTGGCCCCAGCTTGTCAGAGCTATTGATTGACTGCTCGCAATATTGCAGGTGATTTAAAGAGTTCCCCGCCACCTTGTTTGTTTAATGTCACCTCCATATGAGAATGTCAGCCTCTGACATGTTTGACTTCTCCACAGGACAAATGCCAAGGCACGTGCGGTTGTCCCACCGACACAGATTTTTCCTTCCTCTCCATAACAACGATGATGACAATTTCAAAATGCTTTATTTAAAGGAAGCACTAACTAATTCTTTCTCCTCTCTTGATCGGTAGCCTAACATGACTCTGGCATGGGGCCAAGGAAGCCTATCCTGTTCATTTTTCTTCTCTATACTTTTAAAACCTTCCAACTCCATGTCACATTCAGTGGTACTCTGAGCTGCTGCTTTACAAGCACCAAGCAAGCGTGAGGTCGGAGGGGGCAGGGCTCGAGCTCAGAGAGGGACCAGAGACTGTCTGGGGCCAGAGGCCAAACTTGGCCGGCTCAAGACAAACACGCACTCCAGATAAAAAGAGGAGAGAAGGAGGAACAGCCAGAGATGGCAGAAACAAGAGAGCTGGGAAATAAACAGCACAAAAGGCTAGACGACCACGAATCAGTGCTACAGAGAGAGAGTGGGGGATGGGAAATGCGGGCTGAGGAGAAGAAGCAGGAAGGAGGTTGAGACGAGCAGAAGGGAGGGAAAAGGACAGAAGAGGAGAAAGATAGGGAAATAGGAAGCCAGCAGGGCACAGGGAAGAGTCTGGAAGACAAAGAAAAGAAAGAAGGAAGGATATGAGGGAGAAAATAGAGGCAGAGAGAGAAGAGAGGAGTAGAGAAGTGGAAGTAGCATAAGTACTTTGTGCCTGCTGGGGTTTGAATGTCTCCTCCAAAATTCATGTTGGAATTTAGTTGCCACTGTAACAGTATCAAAAGGTGGCAGAAGGCCACATGAGCACGCCAGAGACTGAGAGGAGATGAAGCCAAGCTTATCCTTATAACAAATTCAATCTCGAGATAACTAACCCAGTCCCATGATAATATCATTAATCCATTAACAAGTGTGGAGCCCTAGTGGCCTGTATTAGTCAGCTTTCCAATGGTGGGACAAAATAACAGACACCTGCAACTTAAAGGAGGAGAGGTTAATTTGGCTCATAGTTTCAGAGAATTCAGTCCATAGTCAGCTGACTTCAAGGCAGAAACATCTTGACAGAAGGGTGTAGTAGAGGAAAGCTGCTTAATTTATGACAGCCAGGAAGCAGAGAGAACTGGAAGAGAGACTCTAAAGAAGGAGCCAGGGACCAGATATAATCCCCAAAGGCACACCCCCATAACCCACCCAGACACACCTACAAGGGTGCTTTACTAATCTCCTAGGTGTCTCTTAAGCCAATCAAGTTGACAATAAAGATTAACCATCAAATGGCATAATCACTTCTTAGAAGTTCCACCATGTTATGAGACAGTACAAAGTTCAGCTGGCAGTGACATGTTCTGGGACTTTCCAGTCTCCAGAACTATGAGCCAAATAATCTCTTCTTTATAAATTACCCACTCTGTGACATTTTGTTATAGCCCCAGATAACAGACTAAGACATTACCCCAAAATGCCAGCCAGACATGACTGATTTTTTTCTGACAAAGAAAAGAAACCCTCCAACCACAACCTAGTCTGG
Source organism: Heterocephalus glaber (assembly GCF_000247695.1). The sequence goes on along the minus strand of NW_004624762.1, from coordinate 15,847,497 downwards.
TTTGGTGTTTTGTGGCTGTTGCTGTTGCTGCTTGGGGTCTTTGGGGGGGAGGGGGGTACCGGGGATCGAACTCAGGACCTTGCACTTTCTAGTCAGGTGACAGAACCACTGAGCTAAATCCCCGGCCCTGTTCGGAGTTTTTTGAGACAGTCTCCCTATGTAGTTCAGGCTGACCCTGAACTCACTATGTAGCCTTAGTGAGCCTCAAACTCACAGCAATCCTCCTGCCTCAGCCTCCCAAGTGCTGGGATTACAGGTGTGTGCCACCATGCCCAGTTTAGCCTAGTTTGCTGTTGAAACATCATACATTTTGGCATTTTTAGAGCAAATGTTGGAAGAAATTAAGCTCAGTTTTAAATTGAAGAGGGTTTTTGTTTTCTAAAGTAATATGTTCACACCTTGGTATAAAACAAAACAAGATCTTTGTTTCTAGACCAATAATGGGAAGGCAAGGGTAAGGGCAGGGGTAAGGAGAGGGATTTCATTTCCCAGAGAACATCTGGCAATGTCTGGAGACATTTTGGGTTGTAACAATTGGGGAGAGGAGTGACTACCACCATCCAAGAGTTAAAGGCCAGGATGGTAGTAAACAACCTATAATGCTCAGTCTAGAACCCCACACCAAAGAATTATCTGGCCCAAAATGCTAACCGGAAGTTGAGAATGTATCAGCTGGCAGGAGTAGCAACCCCAGGACCTACTGAGAAAGGTAGATTCTTGGTCTCAGCCCAGATCTGTGGAATCAGAAATTTTGAGGTGAGGCCCTGTATTCTGCTTTAAGCAGCCCTGCACAGGATTCAAAAGCACACTCAAGTGTGAGAAACCATGATCTGGACCTCCACAGTCCAGTGGCCCAGCCACTATTACATAGCTATTTAATTAAAACCAAATATTAAGATTTCAGTTTCTCCATCTCACAAGGTGATTTCAAGTGCTCGGTAGCCACACATGATCCGTGATGATCATATTGTGAACAGCAGACACAGACCATGTCTATGACCCTACAACATCCTAGAGCTTTGTTCACCAAGGCTTTGTTATAAACGGAAAGAGCCAACAAACACATGGGTTGAGGATGCTTTCCCATCGCACTACCTCTACACAGAAGCATCCTGAGGCTGAGCTATGGGAAAGACAGGACCATGTTGTGCGTATGATAGGACACCAGGCCAAGGTCAGGAGGACAAGATGGGGATTTTGGCATCAGATTTATGGATGAGTGGCACTATCGTGTGGAGATTTGGAGACAAGTTACCAGAATTTCTATTCTTTTGTGTCATAGATTCCTTTGGCAGTGTGGCCCACTGTCTTAGTCCATTTTCTGTTGCCGGAATAGAATACCTGAGGATTGGTGACATAGAAAGGAAAAAGGCTTATTTTGGCTCATGGTTCTGGAGCCTGGGAGGTCCAAGGGTATTGTGGCAAAGTCTGAAGAGGGAGTCCAAACATGGTAGGAGCTAGCAGGGCAGTGACCATGTGTGAGAAAGACAAAAACATGAGGGCATCCTCTGTAACCACTCCTTCTCATGGGAAAGATGTGAACCCCTCTTAACGACCCATCACCTCTTCAAGGCCCCACCTCCCAATACTGCCACGGTGGTAATGAAATTTCAACACAAATTACAGAGGAGACAAACCATATTCCAACCACAGCACCCATGGGCTGCTTTGCAGAAGAAGGCTTGTAAATGCACAAACCAAATGAAATTACAAAGAAAACCAGTTACACTGAAATGTAGTTATTAACATAAAAAAAGTTGTGATATTATGCGTTTCTTTATTAACACAGTAATTAATAAGATAGAGTGGCAGATCTAATAATCACTGTAATTTCAAAGAAGTGATAAGTGAAAATGATATTTTGAGATCTGCATAACAACGGTAATATGATATGAACTACCTGCGATTTCTATTGGAGACAAGGTCTCTGGTACTGCTAATACTTCCATGGTTTGTTGCCTGCATTCATGATTGAAGGAAATTCTAAATCTCATTAGAAAGTGAGTGAAATAAAGAAATATTTTTTTAACCACCCAAGTTTACAGCTCGATCTATGTGGAGCCCCTAGAGAAATGGCTCCACTGTTGCCCAAGGGAGAGATCCTCCTCATCCCACTGGTGGATGGTGAGCACAGAGAGGAGACGGGATCACAAGGGAAAGGCTAGGAGGCAGGCCTGGAAATGGCAGGGTGCATAGCACCTGTGCCCTCACTCCACTGGCCAGAACCATCCCAAAGTGCCGACTTGGATGGTAACCTTCAGTGTCCGGCACACCCAGCTACCTCAACCCCCAATGATGAAACAAGAAAATGGATATGAGAGCATTTGTGCTGGAAAAGGGGTTTGCAGTGCTGAAGGCAGAAGTATCCTGAGCCCTGGACACAAAGCCATAGAGGCCGTACCTCCTCCAGCAGAGCTGGGGAGACAAACACCAGCCCTCGGACAGGGGTCTAAGGGCATCTCCAAGACTTGAGATCCCCACTTTAACACCAAGAATATGTCTGCCCATTTCCACAGCAGACTACCTTCTCAGCCCTCCTCTCACCCCAGAAAAACCCAGGAAAGTTCCGAGAGTGCAGGCGCCCCCTCCCTCGGTCATTCACATGGAGGCCTGGCAGGCCCCCAGGAGGGAGGTAACAAAATCAAAAATAGCCTCTCCTCCAAGGAAAAAAAAATTAAAAATAGATTCCAACCCACATGAAAATTTGGGTGGAAAGAAAGGAAAGGAAAACAAAATGAATCATCTTTATGTGTTTTGCTGAGCGAGAGCCCGTTGCCATGGCTACGGGGCCCTGTGTGCTGGCCTGGTCTTTTCCAGCAAGTTCAAGGCCCGCCAAGGAGCCAGTGGGGGCAGTCCCATCCCCAATATGTTATAGCCATCGGATCTATGATCTCCCAACACAGTTGCTGCCACTGAGCAGGCTGTATTAATGACTGTCACAGTTAATTTAGTGTTTCCTTCCATTGTGATCTGTCTATCACTATAATTGAGCAAACGAGAGAACTTGTCTGAGTCTCCTGGGAGTTTAGGGAAATCTTGCCTGGTTTTGCAATCTAGACAGTCAGGGGAGGTTATGCGAACTTGTGGGGGAATAGGGTCTTAAATCACAGACTCGGAAAGCCTGCTTTCCAGCCGGCATCAGCTGCCTGCCTTCCTGGTGGGCTTGCTGTGCACATGAAAGCCCTCAAGAAAGCAAGAAAAGAAGCTCAGCGAGGTCCCATGACCTCCCACGGCCTCCTCCTCGATGGCTGTGCAACAACGCCAGTACTGGGGTCTGATTCTACGACAGGTGAGCCGCTTGAGAGACAGTGCCCCAGATTCAGAAGGGCTGAGTTCACGGGGTCCCCTTCTCAGAACTGGAGTTTAGGACCTTACCCTAAACTGGAAAAGACAGCTTAGGGCTTTGGTGAAACCTCTTGTCTCACATGCACTTTTCTAAAACAGCAGTGTTTTGCCTTTAAGAAAATCCAATATATTGGAAACTCAGACTTACTAAATAAACACAGTGAAAGGGGGAGGAAGGGAAGACTCGCATTATAAGGAATTCTTCACTTCAAAATAATTGACCTGGTAATGTTTCACATAGGAAGCTAAAAAGACATGTCTATTAAATGCTATATCTGAGTTTAGACCTTATACCACAGGGAGGGACGATGCTATTGGAAACATTGTTGGGACAACTGACAAAATTGGTCTATGAATTGGAGATAAAAATAAAATACTGTATTGATGATAAATTTACTTAAATTGGTAACTATATTTTTGGCAACTGTATTGTGATTATGTAAGATAATAATCTTAGGAAATATTGAAGTATCTCAGAATAAAGGGGCATGATATACACAACTTCTACGGTCTGAAGGTACGGCCCACACCCAATTCATATGTTGAAACCCTACCACTCAATGTGATAGTATTAGGTGGTGGGGCTTTGTGGAGGTGATGAGACCATGAGGGTGGACGCCCCAGGAATGGGAATAGTGCCCTTGCAAAAGAGACCCCAGCAGGCTAGCTTGTCCTTTCTGCCACATGAGAACATAGCTAGAAAGTGCTGTCTGTGAACTAGAAAACAGGTCCTCACAAACACCAAATCTGCCAGCACCTTCATCTTGGACTTTCCAACCTCCAGAACTATGAGAAATACATTTCAGTTATTTATAAACCACCCAGTCCATGGTATTGGAAGACTAAGACAGTAGAAATCACATTGTTAAAATTAAAAGAGTACCCTCAAACAGTATAGAAAAAATACATACATGGTTGTCCCTTGGTATCTGCAGGGGGCTTGTTCCGGGACTCCCCAGAGATACTGAAATCCATGGCTGCTCCTGTCTTTTATATAAAATGGCTTAGTATTTGTATATAACCTGTGCAATTCCTCCTGCATACTTTAAATTATCTCTAGATGACTCATAACACCTAATACAATGTAAATGTTATGTAAATAGTTGCCATGCTATTCTGTTTGGGGAATAGTGACAAGAAAAAATAAGTCCCTACATGTTCAATTCTGACACAACCATCCTAGGCCTAACTACATTTTCAATTGGCAATTGGTAGACTCCACAGATACAGAAGCCCTGGATACAAAGGGCTGGCTATACGAGTATTTACACATGTGTGGATGTGGATGGATACAGACAAATGATAAAGTGCACAAATGATAAAGCAAATGGAATGAAGTGCAAAATGTTAAAAAATTAAGGCAATATGAAGAAAGCACTTCCTATCAAGAGTCTGTCCCTGACTCCTCCTACCAATCGTGTTCAGCAGAAATGATACTGTGTGACTTCCAAGCTGAGTTTCAGCTTCTGCCTGGCTCCCTCTGGGAACACTAACTCTTGAAACCCAGTCACCATGCTGTGAGGAAGCCCAGACTACATGGAGGAAGAGGCCACAGCCAGCAAGGGTCTCAGGCACCCCATCCCTCAGCCTTTGAGTCTCCCCACAGAGGCTGCAGATATCCTGAAGCAAGGAAAATCCATTTCCACCATACTCTGTCCAAATTCCTGACCCGTAGAATCTGGGAGCACTTGTGAAAGGGTTTCAGGCCACTACATTTGAAGATGATTTATTTTGAAGCCCTGGTACCTAGAACATCCAGAGTGTGGCCAAGGTTTCCTGAAAGAGGGCAGCAGCTGCAATGAATGCATGCTAGGGCCTGGGGTTGGGGCCCAAGCAATAGCCACTTGTCACCAGCCTCTAGTACACTGTGGGACACATGCCAGCTGCTATCCCACTGTGAGCTTAGCATTTAGCAGCTGGTAGATGGTTCTCAATAGGGTTTTCTAGAATTAGCAGTGGCTTGGGGTAACTTTGTAGAGGATCAAATAAAATATAGAGCAGATTTAAAAGCACAAAGTTTGACATTAAATAAGTGTTAAAATATGTGTCATCTCTACTGTCTTTCAACTCTAGAGAACACCAATCATGACAATAATTAATATAATGGCTTAATTTATTGCCAGTTTTCCTCAGGATCATATTTATTTTATTATTTTAAAATGTCTGAATCACCCAGGCAGGCTGGCTATGATAAAAGATTTTGGAGAATATATTACCATAGCAAAGAGAAAGGGAGAGAGAGAGAGAGAAAGAGAGAGAGAGAGAGAGAGAGAGAGAGAGAGAGAAAGAGAGAGAGAGAGAGAGAGAGAGAGAGAGAGAGAGAAGACGGGAAGGGAAGGGTGAGTAAACATAAGCTAACACAGTTTATAAGATTAGTAACATAAAGAAAAACTGACTGTCGGTATCCTTGAAAAATAAATTCACTCTAGGCAATCTTGGGGGTGAGGTCAATTTTTAAAAACAGAAGAAACCAAGTGCTGGGCAACTAAAGCAGTCAGGCAGCACATTCTAATGAACTGGTTGCCAGTCTCCTGACCCAGTTTGCATTTACTAAAACCCCTGACAATGCCCGAAGGAAGAATCAGTCTTGTTGGCCTTACCAGCTTCAATAGTGTGGGGCAGGGAGTGGCATGCGCAGTCACCCACAAGCACACATTCTCTCCGCACCCTGCTCTGGGAAGAGCATATGCCCTCTTCTTGGACTAAATGTTCTTTTTCATCCCTACTAAAGCAAGCCACAGTGCTGGGGTGGAGAGAGGAGCACAGAAAACGGGCAAATCTAGAAAGCCAGGATGATGGAAAGAGCCATCTTTCCAAGTGACCAACCTCCAGAGTGGGAGAGGGAGGGAAAAGGAAAATGCTGGGAACTGTCACTGGGATGTTCCTCCATTCCCGAGAGTCATTTTTTGAAAATTCTTATGACAAGCATAAGAAGGAGATCTTTGTAATCCCCAGATTACAGATGACAAAACAGAAGCTCTGGGTTTAATTTCCCAAGACCACAAAAGGTAGAAAGCAGTCACAATCAGATATCAATAACTAATATTGTTCGAGTCCTTCTTCACCGTGATCCCAGGAAGTGTTTCTAACAACTTAACTTACATTATGTAGGTATCATCATTTGCAATTCAGAGATAGAAGAGTGAAGCTAAGAGGGATCACTGGTCCAAAGTCTTAAAGCTGCCCCCTAGCTAGGTGCTGTGGTGCACTCTGGGAGGCCGAGGCAGGAGGATCAAAAGTTCAAACCCAGCCTGGACAACTTAGCATCTTAGTGAGACCCTGTCTCAAATTTTTTATTTTTCTTTTAAATTTAAAATGATGGTATGGGGTGGGGGATTTAGCTCAGTGGCACCACGCCTGTGTTGCAAGTGTAAGGTCCTGAGTTCAATCCCCGGTACCAAAAAAATAAAATACAATGGTGGGATGTAGCTCAGTGTGAAGTTCATGCATTCAATCCCCTGTACACCATTCCCCTCGAAAAATAATAGCTACCCCTTGCATTCCCCCCAGATTCTCCCTGGGTCAGCACAAGAAATGGGAGGGGACTGCACCAGGGCTGTAGCTGAGGCTGTGGGTGGGTGGCCAGAGGAGTAGCTGGGCAAGGTATCTGGTGGGAGGCCAGTACTAATGGGTATAGTGCAGAGTGCCCCCTGAGACCCACACAGAGAGAAAACAAGCCAAAGCACAGTCTCTGTGGATGGTGGGCCCAGGGATTCACAGCCTAATGAACTAGATCATGAAAGCTCATTTGCGTGTTCGATAGCTCCTGCCATTTGCTCAGGTTCACTTAGGGCGAAAAGAACAGGGAAGCTGGGAGAAGGCTCATTTTTCCAGCTTTCAAAACCTGGGAAGATTGATGGGGAGAGAAATCCCAGAGGGCCCCCAGGGAGGCAGGCGTGGCTCAGGACGGCTGAGAGTAGGGAGCCCCGAGGGTCAGCACCAACAACTCGATGGATGGCCTCGGCCAGCCATAACCAGCACTGCCACCTGCGCCTGCGTGGAGCGGGCTGCTCTGCCGACTGTTCATAATTTAATTTAGTGAAGAAGTAGCTACATATAGTCTCCCATGATCTCCCAGCAGGATTACACTATAGGACCCCACAGAACAGCACATCTGAAACGATCTGTGGTGAAGGACCAGTTGTTTCTGATTTTTTTGTTTCTCCAATCTGTCATAGAGAAATCTTTGGTAAAATATAACCCAGAATTACTAGAGGGAAAATGAAATTTTAAAATCCCAAAGTTTTAGTGGTCTTTGGATTCAACAGACTAAAAATGACTCTGAAATATTGTTACAGAAGTTCTTAAATTCGTATTCTCAATTTCTGTACTACCTTGTCACTCGTAGGTAGCAAACTGTCGCCAAACCAACCCTCGTCTATGGACCACTCTCTGAGTAATGCTGCCGCAGAGAACTCTGGGATGAACTCTGAGAACCTCCCAGCTGCAGCTAGTTAGCCAGGCTAGGCAAGGATGGCTTCAAGATGAAACATCCTTGCTGAGTTAGGAGTGTAGTGAAGTGGTAGAGCATTTGTAGCATGAACAAGGCCCTGGGTTCCATCGCAAGTGCTGCGAGCAACAAAAAAAGATCCCCTTGAAGAGGACATCCCTGGCAACAGGTTTGTCAGGACAGGAATACATGAGTGTAACAGAACTACATGAGTGTTGTTGAGTACAACAGTGAAATGTTGGTGCATGGCACACTCTTACTCTTGAGAAACAGAGCTAGGACACTAGTACAACTGGTCTTCCTTAAATGGGAAAGCCAAGGCTCAGAGTAGGAATGGGAGCTTCTTAAATTCACAAAGAGTTTGTAAGCCCCAGGTTTTCCGCCAACCTGCTAAGTCTACTTCCCAATTCTCATGAGAGGATGCCATTGTCTCCAGGGAGGTGCCCCAAAGGGACACGTTCTCCTGTCAGGGCTTCCTCTTCTCTGTGGTTGCTGATGGCCTCAATAGGCATGACTCGGATTCCTCCTAACTCTTACCTGCCTCCTCACCTTCTTTTCTATAATGAAGGGGAGAGCTGAACAGGATGCCCAGGTCAGAGAAACTCTTCTTGTTGGCAACAGCAACCAAGAGGTCCATCTCAGATAGTTCCTCTCGCCCACTGGCAAATGGCACCTTCTGGAATTGAGAGGGTTCCAGAGCCACTGAGATCTGGACTCCCAAGCTTTTACTCCCACACCCACCATCTAAGCCTGTTTTCCTTATCACACTCAGAATGGAAGGGTCTGTGTGACTGTCTTTCTTGACTAAGCCATTCACAAGCCCATGATCTAGAGCCAGTGGTGGCAAACCTATGGCACATGTGCCACAGCCAGCTGTTTATTATCATGGAAAGCTCTAAAAGGTTCAACATCACTGAAGCCATCCCAGGGCCCAGAAGCTGCCAGCAACAGAAAACCCTGCTACGACCAGTTCTATCTTTGCCAGCAGATGTCACTGTAGCCTGACCTCAGGTTGCCAAAAAGGAGCCGCTAATTTGGATTTTGAAATTGTAAGAGAACCACGGACCAAAAGGCACCCAGAAGACACATTCCTTGCATGCTTTTTCTATGTACCAAACTTGCTGATTGTTGGAAAGGTGCTTGATAGATCTCTGCTTTACCATCTATAAAATGGGCACTTTCGCCACATACCCTCTCTTTCCTATAAGGAAGCATTGGGATTCTAGATTCCCCTCCCCACGGGACCTCAGTTATTTCCTTAAGCAGAGGATAAAGTTAGAGTATCCCAATGATAATTTGGCTTAACACGTACCCAGAACCACCTCTACCTATTCCCGTTTCCATAGTAACAGAAAGGTCCAACAAAAAAAAAAAACTCTAACAAAGTGAGACACCTAAGAGGCATAAACAAAATATGTGATGGTGTGGGAGGCTGTAAAGTTTTTATTGCACCTGTTTGGGAAGACCTGCATAATTCAATCGTGCTCCTGGCATTTGCAAGGGAAGCAATCACCCCAAAGTTGTGGCAATAAAGCCTTTATAGCCCCCCATGCTGGCACTCCTGCTTTCTAGGTACAAAGCCCCAGTTTGATAAACTTCCTCTTCTCACATTTGCATAATGGAAATGGACGAGATTTTAAAGCCAGGCTGTTGGGAGGCATAACTCGAAGCTTTCTTGGAAGTGAATCACAAGCTCGCCTGGGTGGAGGTGGCTGGGAGAGGCACCAAACTCTGCCAGCGGGACTGCCGGGTGGGGTAGGGGTTGCCAGGAAGCATTCTTTGTGTTCCCTCAGACTCGGGCCAGGCCAGGCTCTAGTTAAAGGTCACTGGACTCATGGGTCCAAGAATCTCAATGTCGAAATGCCCTCTTGGTGAGCACACTGGCAGAGAGGGCAAGTTTGGGGCAGAAAGGATGTTTCTGACCCAAGTTCACATCTGATGTGCTTTCCCTTCAGACCCTCCATGTCCCTGGCACCCTCCACTCTCCAGTACCTTCTCCTTCTGTCTGCAACCCACTGCCCACCGTTCCTACCATTCGTTGCAGAGCACAGCCCTTGCGGGCGGACAGCATAGCAGTGGCAGCGCTGGGCACCTCCCCCTCTGGGCAGATTACCGCAGCCCTGCCGGCACTCAGTGGTAAAAGTTTGAACTCGTCTGCAGAGTTTAATCAAATGCTAATTCCGTGTGGTGAAAGAATTTGCTGGAATCTGCAAGGGGGCTCCTGGCAGCAAGAAAATGCGTTGATTCACTCCCAAATCTGCTTTGCCCAAGCCGGGTGCGATTTAGACCGTAAAGCTGCATTAAATCACAAAGTGCTGTGTGGATCACACAGCCATCCTTTGTGTCGTTAATGAAGGGAAAAACAGGGCTTTATTCTGAAGCTTTGTGTATAATCAGATGCCATGTTGTAAAGCTCTGGAAAACACACCAGAAATCATAATTGGGAGGAAATAAAAGGGTTAGTCCAAAACAGCATATGATTTAAATAAGAAGGAAAAAGAAACTGCCCCCAAGATTTGTGCATTTCAAGAATCAACTTTTAATTCATTCACAGGGAGATTACACTAGGGGAGGAGCGGCCTTTAAACTAGTATGAAAAGCTAGTTTAGATGTAAATGAGAGATAATGGGCTTTCACCAGGAAATAAGCAAGGGAGCCAAGTTTGTACCCAGCACAGGGGAGGGGGCATCTTGGCCAGCAGGGCCTGAAGGCCTCTGGACCTCGATGTTGCTGCGGAGAACTCAGAGGTTTACAGCTTGGAGGAGGAGGGTAGGTTTTGTGGCCCAGGGTTTGGTCACCCTTAGAGGAAGAAGGAAAGATGCTGGTTGCCTGTGGTGGTCCCCAGGGGTCCCAGGGCTTGGCTGAGTTGGGGGAATGGGGCCTTGATTGTTGCTTTAGCACAGAAACTCTCCTTGGTGTGAACATTTTGAGATCCCTAAGGAAAGGGGTTGGGGTCTTTAGGCTTGTCTTACAGCTGGAGTTAAGGAGTGCTGCGTCCAGCCCTCCCCAGCCCTAATTCACTAATGATTTGCTTATTAGTTCGGATCAGGGAGCCAGCTTCTGGAGAGATGTGAATTGGCATTGATTTAATCCTCTTCCCAGCACGCTCTCCTGGCCCGGGTGGGGGTGGGCGGGCGGGGATGGGGGGCTGCCAGCCCGTTCAAGAACAAGTTGCCACTTCTCCTGCCTGGCTTTGTCTGTTTCCTGTACCATCTGCTCCCAGGCAGAGGAGCCCCGGATGAAGGAGCTGAGCCCAAGAGCCCAAGCCTGCCATCCAGACCTGCCTAACACTGGATGATGTCAACGCTGAGCTCAGTGGCCTCCTGGGGAAATACAGGGTGTGGCTAAGAAGCTGCAGAAGGTCCCTCAGCTCTAGTGTCTCTCAGTAGCTGGAGAGGGGCCTCTAGGACATTTGGGTGGCATAATTCTAGCCACCATTTTCTCAGTATTCTGTGAGCCAGGTGCTGCTCCATGTATGATATCACTTAAACCACACACAGGCTTCTCCCATAGATACTGTCATTGCATACGGGAGGAAGCTGAGCCTCGGAGAGGTTACATAGCCTGCCCAAGGTCACACAGGTAAACACTGGAACCCAAGCTGTGTAATTCAAGTCTTCAATCTTCACCACCTTGCTATGTGGCTTTTTCTGAGCTGTTTCAGGTGGGGCATGCTATCTTCTCATCTGATTATCCCCTTGTCAGCTAACATCAAAGCATTTTTCTCTGTCCTTTAACTAGGTGATTTGGCAAAGGGGGGGATGCTGGGGCTATTTTGAAAGCCAGGGCCTTGTGAATCCTGAGCACACACTCTACCATTGGGCTACAGTGGTAGTCAAGGACATAACGTTTGAAAACATACTGCCCATGGCCATCTCAATGACTGGGTGCCATTTTCTGAGCATAACAAGAAGCCCGACCCAGTGTTTGTTCCACCCTGAGTAGCCTAATGATAGTCCCACCTGCATACCTGTGTTCAGGTGGCGTCATACACTGCCCATCCTGTCCTTCTCTGCCTACCAAAGTCTATCATACCCCCAAGGCTTAATGTACTCAGCGGCAAGCTGATAGTCAACTTGTACTTCTCTACATCTCGGAACATAGTAAGCCCTTGAAAAATAATTCCCAGCTGACTAATGAAGAAAACATGGGGCTTGTGGTTACTTTGGAAATCTCTCATGGTATCTTTTTCAATCTCCACAAGCCTAGCTGCTCCTCAAAAGAGATCCATTATAGATTTTACTCAGTTTCAAAATGCTAAGAGGAGTCTAAATAGACTGAGAGTTTCCAAGAAATCCCTGTGGTTAACTGGTCTTCAAGTCAGTTCCAAAAGAGTCCAACCAGCATTTATTAAACTCCTAGTGTATGCCCAGCCACAGTGCTAGGCAATGAGTACCTCAAAAATGTATAAGGTAGAGGATCTATCTTTTTACCTGGAGTGCTATAAGTGGAAGCGGCACTGTGTGCATCTCGCCAGCTCGACAGTAAACCCTGTAAATGCTGAGATCATGCCCAGGGTTGCTCGCTATTCTGTCTCCATCCCGGAGCACAGTGGAAAGCATGCTCAGAAAATGTGTTGCATACAAACATGGAAAGAATGCTGCCATGTTACCTCATTTAAACTTTACACCAGTGCAGTAAATTGAGTACACTGATTCCACTCTAATGATGAAAACAGCTTAGTGATTTTATACAAGTTTCTAGAAACCATATGGAGGGAGGGAGGTGATCAGACTCATATCTGCCTGGCTCCAAACTCATTTACCATACCCCTCACCCTGGACTCCCAGGATGCCCTCCCGAGCCAGTAGAAGATGGGGCAGAAGAGTATGAGCCAATCCTGACTAAGTCTGGGTTACCACCTTAACAACCAATTTACAGCCCAGCTTTAAAAGAATTGCTCTGAATGAACCCACCTAGCCTTTGGTTTCTAAATACCATTTCCCATCAAAAGGAACCCGCCTCCTTGGAGAAAAAGATTAAAGGAGGCTAAACAGACATGACAACTAAATGCAATATTGATCCCAGATTGGATTCTGGATCAGGAAGAGAACATGCTACAAAGTACAGTATAGGGAACTACTGGAGGGAAACTGGAGTACAGATAATACATTAGATGATATTTTTGTATCAATACGAATTCCCTGGAAGTGCAAATGTTCCTGTGATTATGTAGGAGAGTGTTTTTGCTCTTAGGAAAATACAGGGGGAAGTGCCATGATGCTTGAAGTAAATTACTTTCAGGTGGGTTGGGGAACAGACAGATGAGCAAATATGGCAAATAATAATCCATATGACTCAAGACGTAGGGTTTATGGGTGCTCATTACACTTTTCCGTTTTTCTGAAGGTTTGAAATTTTTCAAAATAAAAATGCAAAAGGGAGAGAATTCCTCAGAAATGCCTCTGAAAATGTTGTCACCTCCACGGGGCAGGTGTAGAATGGAGGTGGGTGGCCACTGATCACACGTGTTGGGCCCAGTAAGGGCATAGCAGCTGCTGTCCATTCTTACAAGAAGCTTTTGTGGAAATCATCCATTGTTATAAATGTTTCCAAAGCTGAAAGCAAATTAACTTCTGCACAGTGTTCAATCCAGAGCTGTCCACGGGAAAGCTTGTGAGTGGTAAGCAGGGATGAATGAGGAGGGGGCAGGACTGAAGTATCCCGGCTCCACTTCAGAGACTGGAATCTGGGCCACTTATTACCTCGGGTAACACCTAAATGTCAAAAGGCAAAGACAAGCCAGAGCACAAAGCTTGCCTGTGAATACAAATGGGAATGGGCTTTAAAAATAAAGCCGGGGTTCAGGTTCCAATACTCCAAATGCCAATCAAAGGGTTCATTTATTTTTTTAAATATGTGGGGTGAGCATTGAGTTATATGTCTGAAAGCTGGCTATCCAGGAATAAGTACAGAATTATCCTGAAGATTCTGAAGTTGTCTGCCTCAGCTTTTGTTTAGTTTTGAGTTTCAGTTTGCTTCAGTTAGGTTTGGTTTGCTTTGCTTTGGTTTTTAAGAATGAAGGTGAGCTGGGGGATTTAGCTCAGTGGCGCCGCACCTGCATCACATTCCCAAGGTCCTGGAAAAAAAAAAATCAAGTGAAGAATAAAACAGAACCAGGTGCAGCTATAATAAGAGCATTCTGAGAGGCTGAGGCATGATCACAAGTTCAAGCCCAGCCTGGGCAACTTAGCAACTTAGAACTTGTTTCCAAATAAAAATTTTAAAAAGCGCTGGGGATGTAGCTCAGTGCAAAGGCCCTGGGTCCAATACCCAGTACATTAAAAAAAAAAAAAAAGGAGGGAGATCATTAATAAATTTGAAGTTTTTAAAATGAGCATACATTTATGAAATTCTCTTTCAAAATAAAAATTGTGGTGAAAGGAAATGGATTGCCCAGACATGGCCACAAAAATATCTGTCAAAGGTAAGTCTGGAGAGCAGAGATAGAAAGACTCTCTGTAATTAAGGAAAAGGAATAGGGACAGGGTGAATTTTTAAGTCTGGAATTTTGCCCTAATTGGAACAATGATTGATGACTGGATGAACTTTGATGTAAACAATTTGAGGGAGGGCCCAAACCTAGGAGGCTTTCTGAAGACAGCCTCCTTTCTAATAAAATTGCAATACATTGCCTTGGAGGCTTTTTTTTTCTTCCAGTACTGAGGATTGATCCCAGGGCCTGTACACTGAGCTGTACCCACAGGTTTTTATTTTGTATTTTGAGACAGAGCCTTGCTAACTGGCTAAGTTGCCCTGGTAGATCTCAAGCTTGTGATCTTCCTGCCTCAGCCTCCCAGAGTGCTGGAATCACAGGCATGCACCGCCAACCCAGGATGGTTTCTAATTTCTGCTGCTGAAGTTCTGGTGATGCCTTCAGTGCCTGATGGTGTTGCCAGTCGGGTGAGGGTTCTTTTGCTCGACTCAGAGAGAAATCATGAACCAGCAAAGTGCAAATCCATTTGTAGCAGTGATGCCACTGCTAGCGCCAGACACTGCCAATAGACTCTGCCAGCGGCTGCTCTCGGCTGCTTCCAGTGCCACTGTTCAGTGCCAGCTAGTGCAGGACACTGCCGGTCAACTCTGCTGATTACTGCTCTCTGCCAGCAGCTGCCACTCAACACCAGCTTGTGCCAGATGTCCCCAGTCCACTCTGCCAGTTGCTCGTCTCTGCCCCACCAGCCACCACTTTTCAACACTGGCTTGTGCCAGATGCCGCCAGTTGCTGCTCTGCTACTGCTGGCCGCCACTGTTTAATGCCAGCTGGTGCCAGATGCCACTGGTCAACTCTGTTGGCTGCTGCTCTCAGCTGCTGCTGTCCACTGCTGGCTGTGCTGCTCACTACCAGTTGACTCTGTTGGTTACTGCTCTCTACCAGCAGCTGCCATTTAATGTCAGCTTGTTCCAGATGCCACCAGTCATCTCTGCTGATTGCTGCTGTCTGCTGCTGCTGGCGGCCACTGTTCAATACTGCCAGTGCGGGACACTGCCAGTTGCTACTCTCTGCCCGAGTCCACAGTTCAACACCAGCTTGGGCTGGACACTCCCAGTCAACTCTACTGATTGCTGGTCTCTGCCCCTGCCATTCAATGCCAGCTTGTGTCAGATGCCACCGGTTGACTCTGCCAGTTGCTGCTCTTTGCTACTGCCAGCCTCTGCCAACTTATGCCAGACACCAGTCCCTGCCTCTGCCAGCTACTGCCAGCCACCACCATTTCACACCAGCTTGTGCCAATCACCACCAGTCAATTCTGCTCCTCTCTGTGGCTGATTTTTGTTGGCCACTGGTCTCTGGAGCTCATCAAGGATAACAGCCGCTAGTGTTTATACCTCATTCTTTTAGAAAGACCACTGTGTCCAAACTACTAAGGATAAGCATCCTGAGTAGACTTATAGGATCTTCCAGACACTGGTAGAGACACTATGTGAGAAATAAATCAGAGATAGATTTACAGGGCCACTGGAGCAAAGCTTAGCACAGGGGACCAGTACACCAGAGGCAACCCTGTTAGACTAATCCAAGAAGGTGTGAAGGGCAGGCTGCTTATATAGCAGCTCCAGGCCTGTGATTGGTTCAAATTGGTCTAAATTTCCAATCAAGTCTTCCGATCCAAGACTACTGATTGGTCCAAACTAAATTCTACTGCTCTGTTCAGATTCAACCAAAGCAAACCTTTTCCAGAATGTGTGCTGAATATCCAGAACAGCGGTGCCTGTCATGGCAGCAGTTGGGCAGTACTGTCTGATTGACAGCTGTCACGTCCCTATGAAAAATGGCAAGACAGAAACCAGGGAATCTTTGTAGGGGCTAGCTGTGTTAATCACAGCTTAGTATGGTTTGGGGAGGTTGGGGATGTTAGTAGTGGGCCCCATTCCTCCCTGATCTCTGCCATGTTAGGGGGTTTCCTGCTGCTTCTTCAAAGAGGAACAGTGGCTACAGCAGCAGAGGGGTGGAGGAGGGGCATCAAGGCTGACAACCAAACTGCACCTCCTATTGGAGCAGCCAGGAGAGCCGCCACAAGGTAATCTGAGGGGTGGTGGGAGGACCCTGAGGCAAGGTGTCCTCGTCCCTTCTTTTCCTCTGTCTCAGTGGCAGAATTTCCTCCTAAGACCTGGTGATTTCTGACAACGGAAGCCCAAAATGCAGATGACCTCGTTCTCAAATGGGAGGGTCCAGCTTACTGTGAAGGAAAATATTGCTGCCGCAACCACCCCTGCCACCTGCAGCAGCCAATTTGAGAGCCACCTATAGGCAGAAGTCCTGTTTGGAGTCAGGGGAGCAAAAGCCTCTCCTTCCCAGCTGGGCACCATTTCGATTCTCCTGAAGAGAAGCCAGAACAAGGGTAGGAACAGAACTGAAGAGAACCAGAAGCAGATCCTGCCAACAGAAGATGCTGCCATGTGGAACAATAAGGACAGTCCTATTCATTGCTTGGGCCTGTGGTCATTGGGATTTTGATTCTGCTTTTGCCTTCCAAAAGTTTTCACAGAAGATTGGGTAGACTGAAAGAAAAGGGTCTGGGTGGTGTTGAGGGTTTGGGATTTACTTAGAGTGTCTTTATGGTTGTTGTAGTCTCTTGTTTTGTAAATGTGCTATGTGTGTACAAAAAAATGTCATTTGTTGAGTGTCAGATCCTCCTCATAACCATTAGTTAATGTTTATTAATTGTGTGAGCCAAATCTCCAACAGCTTTTTTGTTATTGTTGTCTTTTTTTTTTTCCGTGCTGGGGACTGAACCCAGGGCCTCATATACTGGGCAAGTATACAATCCCATAGTTTTGGGGGGGGAGGGTACTGGGGATCGAACTCAGGACCTTGAGCTTGTGAGGCAGGCACCAGACCCACTGAGCTAAATCTCCGGCCCCCCAACACCTTTTTTAAAATTTTGAGATAGGGTCTCACTAAGTTGCCTAGGCTGGGGTTGAACTTGCAATCCTTCTGCCTCAACCTCCAAAGTAGCTGGGATTACAGATGTGTGCCATTTTTTGTCCTCTTCATTAATTTACAGAGAGAGAGAGAAATTTTAACATTTCCAACTAAACTTCCTGATTTATTTTATTCTGTAGTTCTACCCATTGTTGCTTTAAATACTTAAGGTTATGCTAATAATTGCATAAAATGTAAATTCTAATGAAGATAAGTATTTCTGTCTGTTTTGGTCCCTGATATATTTGTCAAACTAAGAATAATGCCTAGAGTGTTGTAAGACCTTAATGTTTTGCTACATGAATAAATAAATGTGTGTTCATAATTGTCATATATCCTAGAACTATTATTCCTTTTCCTAGTATGTATCATCCCTCTTTGTCCTTTATGGTGCTGTCATCTTGAATTCTGTCTTGTCTGATGTTAAAATTGTTATTCCAGCTGTATTTATTTTTTCTGATGTATCTTTTTTTTCCATTCATTTGTTTCAGCTATAGCAATCTCTCCTTATTGTTGGGGGATAGGTTTCCAGTTGATGCATGAAACTGCAGATTGTACCAAACCCTGTATTTTTTCACTATACATACATGCCATTGTAAGGTTTAATTTAGAAATTAAGCACATGTGAGATTAACATTACCTAACAATAAAATGGAACATGATAACAATGTGCTGTAATAAAGGTTACATGAATGTGCCCTCTCTCTCTAAATATTTTATTACATTGTGCTCTCCTTTCTCTTGTGATGAGATGACATAATGCCTACATAAAGAGATAAAGTGAGGTAAATGATGTAGGCATCACGACCTAGAATTAAGCTACCAACATAAGGGTCACTTGAACACAGGCACCACAGTTTGATGGCTGAGGCAGCCACTAAGTGACTAATGGACAGGTAGCATATAGTGTGGGTACACATATAGTGTGGGCAGAATGGAGCAGAGATTTCATCGTGCTATTCAGAATAATATGAAATTTAAAACATGTATTACTTATTCCTAGAATTTTCCATATAATATTGCCAGACCACAGTTTACTACATGTAACTAAACTCCAGAAAGTGAAACAATAAATAAGGAAGCACTGTTGTATTCTTTATTCTTTAGTTTTAAGAATAGAAAATATGGAAGCCAGACATTTAGCTCAGTGGTTCTGCCACCTGTTTCGCAAGCACAAGGACCCAAGTTCAATCCCCGGTACCAAAAAAAAAGAATACAAAATATTGAAAGTACACAATAGCAACCTTAGTCCTACTCATTGAGTTTGGTCCACTTATATTATGGTAACTACCATAAAGAATTCACTTTATCATCTAATTTCCCATTTTCTACTTACTGTAATTTCATTTGCTATTTCTTTTCTTATTTTCTGACTTTCATTGAAAATACCTAGTGTTA
Source organism: Heterocephalus glaber (assembly GCF_000247695.1). Next base: position 15,828,877 of record NW_004624762.1, on the reverse strand, counting down.
CTCAGACACCTTCAACAAAGGGGCCAAAGACCTTCAATGGAAGAAAGAGAGCCTCTTTAATAAATAGTGCTGGAAAAACTGGCTTTCCACATGCCAATGACTAAAATTAGACCCATGCCTCTCATCATGCACTAAACTAAAATCAAAATGGATCAAAGATCTAAATATTAAAACAGAAACACTAAATCTGCTGGAAGAGAGAATAGGTAGAACTCTTGAAGATAAAATGTAGGCAAAGACTTTATGAACAAAACTCCAATTGCACGGGAAATATTACAAAGAATCGACAACTAGTACCTCATCTTATTAAACAGCTTTTGCACAACAAAAGAAATCACCAACAGAATGAAGAGACAACCCACAGACTGGGAAAAAATTTTTACCAGCTGTTCTTCAGACAGCGACTAATATATAGAAGATATAAAGAACTCAAAAAGATCAGACCCCCCCCCAAATTTAAAGACCCAATCCAAAAATGGGTATCTGAATTGAATACACAGTTCTCAGATGAAAAAGTACAAATGGCAAGTAAACATATGAAAAAATGTTCAACATCACTGGTTGTTTGAAAGATGCAAGTTAAAACAAGGTTGAGATTCCATTTCACACCAGAAAGAATGGCTATTATCACAAAATCAACCCTTAATAAATGCTGGCGGGGCTATGGGGAAAAAGGAACCCTTCTCCACTGTTGGTGGGAATGTAGATTGGTGCAACCACTGTGGAAATCAGTGGGACAATTCTTCAAGAAACTAAAACTAGAGGTTCCACTTGACCCAGCTATACGCCTTCTTAATATCTTCCTGAAAGAATTAAAAGCATCATACCACAGTGATATATGCACATCTATATTTATAGCAGCAGAGTTTGTAATAGCTAACTCTTGGAAATAACTCAAATGCCCATCAACCAATGAATGGATAAAGAAGATGTGCTTTTTTATATACAACAGAGTACTACTCAGCCATAAAGAAGGATAAACTTGAGACATTTCTAGGTAAATGGATGCACCTTGAGACCATACTCTTAAGTGAAATAAATTGGACATGCATGTAAATATCACATTGTTTCTCTGGTGTGAGAAACTGAAAGTGTAAATAAGAACCAATATTTATATCAGATACCACGAAATAGGAAGAAAATGTTCAAATGGGAAGGTGATATAGGAAGGGGGAGAGGAAAAAGAAAGGAAAAGAAAAAAACAAGAGAAGAAGGGAAATATGGAAATGAAGGTTTTTTTAAATAAGGGAGGGGAAAAGGGAAAAGGGAAGGGAGGGCAATGGGGAAAAAAAAGAAGAATCAAGATATATCATGTACAGGTACAAATTCCCTATGATGAATGCTATCACTATATATATCTAAAATGCACCAATAAACTCAATTAATTTAAAAAAGAAAATACCTAGTGTTACTCTGTTATTCACTAATGTTTCTCTGCTAGTTTATTCACCTTCTAACTTTACTCTTCTGGTGATTACCTCTACTTCAATCAATTTATTAAACTTATCAATATCTACAGTTATCAACAGTTATTATTTATTAAACATATTAATATCTATAGTTATCAGCATGGTTATCTATAAGTTAATCAGCAGTTCTGCTTTCATCCTGAACATGTAAGGAGCTTAGAGCACTTTCATTCCAAATATCTTCCTCCATATTTCATGTTTTTCTTCTACTATTTTAGTGCTATCTTGTTTATATCCTTCAAATCAGCATTTATTTCACAATTCTGTGCTCCCCAATTTATTTATTTAACGTAACTTCCTATATCACTTAACTTCATGGATCATTTTTTTCTAGAGTATATTCTTTTTTTTTTGGCACATTTTAGGTATACAATATAATGACATTCATCACTGGAAATTTGCACCTTTACGTAATCTCTCTTGGTTCTTATTTTTTCCCCCTTCCCCTGCCCTCCCTTCAACCCCTCC
>NW_004624762.1:15791963-15821972 GCF_000247695.1 Heterocephalus glaber | reverse complement strand
TCCTCTCTAGATGTATTAATCATGACTTGCACTATGAGCACAATCTCTGATGTTATGTGAGAAATTATTTCTGATTTCACTTTTTCCAGATCCTCCTTTGTTGCCAGTTCAGGGAGTCCAGATGGTTGAGTGTCAGATTGTTTCATCTCGTTTCCCTTTGGGGTTGTTGTAGGTGATCTGGAAGTCTGGTTCTGAGGCTTGTTTACATGTCTTCTCATTTCAAAGGGGGGAGGGGTTGCTGCTGGAGCCCACACAGCTCACCTCCTCTGCACTGGGAGTGGGGGTAAGTTGGCCCGGAAGCCTCCTTCTCTGCACTGGGGGCTGTGGCACGTCAACCTAGAAGCTCCCTCTGTGCTGAGAGTGGTGGTAGGTTGGCCCGGAAGCCTCCTCCTCTGTACTGGGAGCTGTGGCACATCAACCTGGAAGCCTCCTCTAGAGTATATTCTTTATGAATCTTCTCAGCAATGATTTGATAGTGGTAAACATTTTCTGATTGTCAGAAAATGTCTTTATTTCACCTGGATTAGTCATTTAGCAAGGTATAGAATTTTAGATAAACTTTTCACTCAATATTTTGAAGATACCATTCTATCGTCTTCTGGCTTTTATTATTGCCAGTGAGAAATCTGCTGCCAGTTTTATGTTAATTCTTAGTAGGTAATTTATCTCTCCTCTCTGATTGCTTTTAAGCTGCTTTCTTTGTGTTAGGAATTTTACTCTGATATGGCTAGGTTTTACTTTTATTGATCTTGCTGGGGACTTATGCATTCTGAATCTGTGTTTCATTGGTTCTGGAAAATTCCTACCCACTAAGTAATGCTTTTCCCATATTGTCTTTGTTCTTTCTCTCTGAAAGTCCTACCAGTTATATATGGGAATTTTCTGTTCTATCCTCCACATCTTTTCATTTCCTTTTATTATTTATATGTTTTGTGCTGCATCCTGAGTAATTCTCTCATATTGCTCTAGTTTAGTGACTCCTGTTTAATACATTTTATTTCTAAAATTCCTATGTAATTTTTTATACATATGCATGTTCTTTTTAATAGGGTTCATTATTTTCTTCTGTTTTTGTTTCTATGCTTTTAATAATTTTAAATACACTAATTACATGGTTGCTAATACATTGTATTGCTATCTAAAACTATTGGATATCTAATTTTGTTGCTCTTGTTCCTAGTTGATTGTTTCTTCTACTCTTTTTTTTTTTTTTTTTTTGGTACTGGGGATCGAACTCGGGTCCTTTCGCTTGCAAGGCAGGCGGTGGAACCACTGAGCTAAATCCCCGGCCCTTCTACTCTTTTTTTTAATTGTGTGCTCATCATAAGCATGTCTTTATGTATAGGAATTCTATGAGGCTTAATTGACAGGATATCCTGTGAAGTTTTGTCCTGTTTTGTTTCTCACAAGTTCTCCAGGAATTTCCTTATCATTCATACAACAATTCCTTAGCTTGGGGCTACCTAGACCTCACAAGTAATATATATTCAATTCCACATCATAAGATACAGAAAGTCAAAATTTCTCATGAGACACTTTTTCCTCTCAGCACTTATACCAAGACAGACAAGCCCCTATAGGTCAATAGGAAGATCTTTTTTCTCTCTCTTCTGCTTTCACATGGAGGGTTCCAGCTTTATGGCTGTATCTCAAGTCCAACTTTTGGCTGACAGAAACTGAACACATCAGTTCCTGTTCCTCAAGTGGACACTAAGTTGTCCAAGGCTTAGAGTACTGAGTCAATGTCTCTCTCCTTTCACTCCCACCCTCAGGCATTCATATCATCATTCACAAATTCACTGCCTTCGTTTTCTGTACCCTTTGCATTCACAGTCCCTGTCAATTTCCTGTGTGCTCATCTATTCATTCAAATAAATATTTGTTTATTTCTAGATAACTGTGGAAAATGGGTTTTCAGGTTATCTTGATCATAGTATTGGCAGAACTAGAAGCTGAAATTTATTTATATAAGCAAATATAAAATCCACCAGTTGCTGAGATTCCTGGCTGTGATATTGATATTCTTTCCTTATGTATCTCTGATAGATAAATATAGTGGTTTACATTTTTGCACATACTTTAAATATTGTAATCATAAAGGGTAGCTACTGCTCTAAGTTTCATCATATGATGTCTTAAAACTTCTGAAAGAATATTTAGCCTGCTGGATGGAATTATTCCTTCATAATCAGGACTGTTATTAGTGCCTCTTTTTCTTGGTCTTTATCTAAAAATACTCTTGCTTTTATATTTAAGTAGTATTATTAAGTTATTAACCAGAAAGCCAGTGGAGAATATGAAAAAATTATTCATGGAATGTAGAATCAGGAAGACATGGCTCCATTACTTTCCAGTTGGTTGTCTCTGGGCAATAGTTCTATCTGAGTCTCAGGGCTCTGAAGTGATAACTACTCAGGGTTCTCCAGAGAAACAGATTCGTTAGGGGAATGGGGACAGAAGGAGATGATAGATAGATAGATAGATAGATAGATAGATAGATAGATAGATAGATAGGGATGAAAGGGGCCTATGAAGGAAATTGGCTCATGCAATTATGGGGGCTGAGAAACCCCACAATTTGCCACCTGAATGGAGGAGCAGGAAGGCTGGTGATGTGACTCAGTGCAACTCCAAAGGCCTCAAAGCCAAGGAAGTCTGTGTAACTCTCAGTCCAAGACAAAAAGCCTGAATAGGAGGCTGCTGGTGCAAGTCCTGGAGTCCAGAGGCCGGAGAACCCGGCGTTCTGATGTCCAAGAATAGGTGAAGAAGGTGGTTCCAGTTGCAGAAGAAGAAGAGAATAAATGTACCATTACTCTGCCTTGTTTTCTATCCTGACACCCTGTTGATTGGATGGTACCCACCCACATTGAGGGTAGAGCTTCCTTACTCAGTCTGTCCACTGACAAGCAGAAACACCCTCACAGGCACACCCAGAATTAAGGCTTTACCACCTGTCTAGGTATACCTCAACCCAGTCAAACTGACACTTAACATTATCACAAAAGGGGTTGACGTTAGAATTAGAGGCGATGTTTACAAAGCACCCCGCAAAAATGGGCTTTTGAATTATTATTCAATCCGCCCTTTAGGTTCTCTCCTTTTATCACATAAATATGCCCCACTTAGCATTGTTCACAATGGCTAAGAGGGTTACTTCGGTTATTAGTTCCTTTGCCTCACTGGCCACCATCTATTTCATTTTCTTAATATTAATAAAATTCTCCTTTCTTTTTGCTTCTGGAAATTTAGGCAGCAGTCACGTTCACTTGAATTGCCTTAAATAAGCCTCTATACCCAATAAATATGCCTTATTTCAGCCATAAAGTAAACCATGGCTTTGTCTGAATGTTTGTAGCTGGGATGATGTAAGTAGGAAAGGTGAGGTCATTTGTAAATTTCTAGTTGGAATGTACCTGATCCAGAGTGTGTCAGGGCCGAAAAGATCCTTAGAAGTCCCCAACATGAGGAGTATAAGGGTCAGCAAAGAATGTCAACCTGCCCTGGCTCACCCAACCACGGAGTGACAAAGCTAAGCTCAAAAGTCTGGCTTCCTGATGCCAGGAGCACACTCTAACTGGAGTCGTTTTCACTGACCATGTTGCAAAAGTTGTGCCTAACCTTCTGGTATAATCAGTCTATAATCTGGAAGCATGCCAAATCATCACAGTTAATCATTTCCCTTCCATTTTGTTTGTGTAGCCCTCTAAACCTATCAATTGTAGCTTTCCAGGGAGTCTTGTGACTCAGCGTATATAACAGAGCTGAAAAACTGTGCTCAATGAAGTAACGAAAACTGTCTTGCCACTGTGTGACATTATGTGCCATGAAATCGAAGCCTAAATTGTACTCTCTTACATTCTAGATACCTATCAGAGGTGGCCTTTATTGTTCTTCGGACATTACTATTTTTATGTGTTTTTAATATTTTTCTCACATAAATGAAAACATACCTACCTTTCATTCCTGAGTGGTTAATCCCTCTCACACAGGAAGTTGGAGACCCTTCCATGATGAGTGATGGTCTCCAGAATGTACTCTGGGTGATGACCATTTGAAGGACGGATGCCACTTGTCAACAAGAAATTAGATTGAGGTGGGATCAGGAGGCCCTCAGTTGAGACCCATGGCCCTCATGAGAAAATTTAAATATTGTTTTACAAACAGTGGGTTGGGAATGTGGTAGATCTAGACAGAGGTGTGTGGTCCCCCAAAGCTCAGCCGGGTGCTTAGAAGGTTGTGTGAAGAATAGAAACTTGAGGCAAATAGAGCTAGAACATGTACCCCAGACTGAGGACAGCATCATCATGATGAACCACAGCAGCAGCGGGGGACAGGCCCAGCAGTCCTGTGATCTTCGTGAGTGGGGGCAGACACCAACACCGATGCACCTTTGACATCTGTCTGGTCGATCTGGTCTGGCCATTGGTTTGGGGTTATGTCCTGAAAAACAGGTGGGCTGCTCTCTAAAGTGAAGAGACATTTGTCCTTCAAAACTGGGAGCTAAAGTGTGGGTCTCAGTAGGATTTTGCTGGGTCTGGTGGGCTCATAGTCAGGCTGTGTCCCATTGAAATAGCTATGCCATGGAAGTCCCTGGTGCAAAATCCACTGTTCTGTCCTTGAGCTTTGAGCCTTGGCAGTGTCCACTTGAGTCATCTGGGCTACAAGACTCACAATGGGCCTAACTTGGGTGGTGATACAGAGGCAGCCAGCTATTCCACCAAAAGTTGTGCCCCTCCCCATGCCTAGTGTGGAGTTGGCATTGATATGCAGGTGTTTAGCCAGGGACTACATTTCCCAGCTACCCTTGTATTCTTGAATGGCCATGTGACTAGTTCTCTCATCTGCTGAATGAGAGACAAAGGCAAACAAGCATACATGCCTATCTTCTCCATGTTCACTTTTTCCTTTTCCTTTAGACTGGAAACTAAGGACACCAAAGCCCTGCAGAGTCTGCAACATCTAGAAACTCATTCAAGATACACATTCTTAGGCACCCCCCAAGACTTCCTAAATCAGACACTCTGGGGCTTAGACCCAGAGCTCCATTTTAACAAGCCTTCCAGTGGAGTCCCATGCTCCCTAAAGTTTGGGAACCAATGTCACTAGGTGATGGCAGAGCCACAAGATTTTTTTTTAAAGCCCTAGGATCCTAAATCATCACATGGAGAAGGACTACCCACCCACCAAAAAGAGGCTACATCACACGATTACTATTCTATGAATTAGAAATGAATTGTGGTCATGTTAAGCCACTGAGATTTGATGGCTTACTTGTTATAGCAGCTACTGTTGCATTAATACAGGTGGGAGAACCAAATCTATACCAAATACAACCAGAATGTAGGGGAAAGGTACTGAATATCACTGGATTCCTAACACTTAAGAGGGAGTACCAAAGTGTCTTCATGCATCTTATGGTTAGTGGTGGTGGCGGCAGGTATAGAAGTTCAGGGTCTAGAGGCCACAAGTAAAGGATCATGCTACTCAAACCTGCAAGCCTCAAAGACCACCAGGAAGAGTAAGAGAAATGACTAGTGCTGAACTGTTTCTCTTCTGCCATCTCACACAGATGGTTTCCACAGGAAATGTGACAGGGACCAACGGTTATCTGCCAATCATTGGCCAACTATCTAACTGCTGTAGGACAAGGTCCAGGATTTTTCCAATGCCCACGATCCTACCAGTGCCTGGATATGAAGTAGCTACTATCATGCTACTCATTTTGCTAGTTTCACTGCAGAATATCTGCAAAGAGTTGGGGTCTGGTAGAAAGAATTCTAAGATCCCACCCCTGCCCAGTGATGCTCATCCTTGTATGATCCCTTCTCCCTTGAGTATGGGCAGAACCTGTGGATATCAACTACAAGGTACGGCAAAAGTGAGGTCAGCCTGGGCAGAATTGACCAAATCCAGTGAGCTGTTTTAAAGGAGGGAAGGAGGGAGGGAGGAAGGGAGGAAAGCAGGAAGGAAGGAAAGAAAACAGAGCTCCAGTCCCATAACCCGAACAAACTGATTCCTGCTAACCCCCAGGAGCTTGGAAGAGGACTCCAAGCCTCGGATTAGAACCACAGCCCCTGCCAACACCTTGATGCCAGGCTGGTGAGACTTTGAACAGAAAATCCTAGCACCCTGTGCCAGAACTACAAATTCACAGAACTGCGAGATACAGTCACACATCACTTAACAATGGAGACACGATCTGAGAAATGCGTTGTTAGGTGATTTTATCATTGTGCAAACATCATAAAGTGTATTTACACAGCCTAAGATGGCCACAATGTCACTAGGTAATCTTGTGGGACTACCACTGAATATGCTGTCATTGACCAAAACATTAATATGCAGCTCATGACTGTAATAAACTTGAGGCATGTTAAGCTTCTAAGTTTGTGGCAATTTGTTATGCAGCAATAGACAAGTAAAACATAGAGGTGCCGTGAGTCTGCCAGTGGAGCGAAAAGGGTCCATGCTTGGCACAGATACCCTCAGCTCCTTTGATGGCTTCCGTGTGCCCTTCCCCATCTGCTGTGTGCTTAGTTCAAACAGCCCACACCTGCAAGTCTCTTTAGCCAGCTGGCCTGGGCCTTCTAGAGCTGCTTTCCTGAGCCTGTGCAGAGCTGCAGTTGCCTGGGAGTTTACGCTCCCCTAAGGAGACACTTAGTCAGAAACCAACTGGTATGAAAGCGGAAAGCCCAGCTTCTCTGCCTCACATTGGGATAGACTTGGGGGTGTGACTCACGCTCCGCAGCTCCCCTGTGAAGTGGGGCTGAGGCTGAGACTTGGCCTGAGATGCCACCTGCCTCCCTCACCCTTCTTCTGCCACTCCCTTAGGAGCCCTTCCTTAATAAATCCTTCACACTTGAAATCTTACTTCACACTCTTCTCCTGATAATCCCCCGTATCAGTCCAGTTTTTGTGGCTGTAACAAAATACTTGAAGCTGGACACTTACAGAGAAAGGAAGTTTATTTAGCTCAGAGTTTAGGAGGCTGAAAGTCCAGAATCCGGTGGCTCCATTCATTTGAATACATCACACCGTAGCAGAGGAACAGAGAGAAATAGCCATGTGCCAGCAGAAGAGGCTGCACACACAATGTGACCCTGTTTTATAATCCACTCCCATTGAAACTAACCAGGGTCCCACAAGAACTACAGTAAGCTCTTCCAAGGGTGATAGCTTCGCAATGACCTAATTACCTGTCACTAAGTCCCACCTCTTAAAGGTCCCACTGCCTCTCAACACTGCCACGCTGGTGACCAAGCTGCCAACAGATGAACCCTTGGACGATGGACCACATACTAACTATAGCAACTCCCAGAGGCCCCGCCTCCTAAGTCTGTCACCTTAAAGGTTAGATTTCCACATATGTATGACACAAACATTCATACTGCAGCTTTTGGAGAACCCCAAAATGTTCAAGCTTTACACCCCACCCCAGCCTTCAGCCCCACCCATTGGATTTCATGTGGAAATGGGTGGGAACACCTCCTTGGTTTTAATGAAGATGCTGAACTCCAAGCCCAATGCTGTGAGTCCTGACTGAAAGTTTCTTTCAAAGCCTCTTGAGCCTCACTCAACTGACAACAAAAGACCTCTTGTTTGTACCACACATACAACACAAAATGTAAACATGGAATGCATACAACACACATAAACACAATGCACACAGACAGCGTTCATACAATACAAATAGGGAATGTACACAACACACAAATCACATGATCGTGATACAAAATACAGACAACATACAACACAACACTAATCACACAATACAATACAGACATGTGTGACATATGTGACATAATGCACACAGACATGGTACACAACACACAAAGAGCTTATAGGACACAGACAACCCACAATACAAATACAACACACACACACACACACACATGCACAACCTCTTTTGTCCCCAGTCCCTTGTCCACCTAGGCAGGAGGCGATTTCTGAAATGGGCATGGTGCCAGCTGTGACCTCATCAGTGCCAAGCTGAAGATAGGGTTGTTCCAACTCATTTCCACTAGGCCTTCTAAGTGACTTTCTCCTTCTTCCTCATGCCTCAGCATTAATCAGCCCCAGGATTTAAATCTGACACATTAGGCAAAAACAATTCTAAATGCTTTTGGAGAAACAAATTCCAAATTAGCTGTAGCTGAGCATGCATCTCTTTGAAAGGCAGGCACCATGAACACCGTCACTGTAAAACACAGAAGTGAAGCACCCTAGGAGCGCAGGAGGTGGGTGGCTGCCCAGTCCACAGCTAGGACCTGGCAGAGGCCGGAAGTTCTTGAGCCACAGGAGGGTTGGAAGGAAAAGAGAAGTTCGCAGCTGGGTCACAGATGCGTGAGTGAAAGCAGTCCCTCCCCTTCTATTTCCCCCTCCCCGGCCTTGTCTCTGGAATGGTCCTACCTACAAGTCCACGGAGACAGGTCCTCCTAAAGCATGAAGCCGGTTCTCCCAGAGCTGCTTTCTCTCTGCCCCAAGTGGTCCTCTTCCTGCACCTGCCTGTCCCCTTCTGAGTGGTCCCTGGGGTGTGGTACTGGGGTGGACCCCCCGGGTATTGAATGCTTCACACCAGTTTCTGATGGGTTCATGAAGTGCTGTCTTTTCTCTTCCGTAAGTCTTTAAGTTCCTTAAATGCAGAGATGTGGCTCTTTTGTGGTTAGGGATACCAGTCCTGCAAATGTGTTTTGTGCACAGTTGCCTAACTGGTTGTTTCACTTGAAGTTTGGTCAGGGAAGCAGAACCACTCTGGGTGATGTAACAAAGAGGGAGTTGTCACTGAGATTGGCCCTGATGCACTGGAGCAAGCCACTGTGAAGTCTGGGGAAGGATACCACTTCTGTTCCTGGTGAGGAAGAAGCTATGGACTTGAGGGGCAGGGGGGCCAAGGACAACTGAACACGCCAGGACAACATAGAGACCTGCATTGACCTTGCACTATGTCCAACCTCAAAGACATACGCAACCTGCAGGCTAGACCAGTGTCCTCGACCACACGGCAGCACACATGCCAGCCCCGGACTCCAAGAGCCAGGGGGAGGCCTGATGGGCACTGGTGGTACTGGCCAGTGGGCATGGCTGCCACTCCTACCTACAAGTCCACGGAGACAGGTGAACCCACAGATCAGTGATGATATGTGTGAGCCACAAAGATGCCGCCAGACCGCCTCCCAACTGTCAGACCTAAGGAATAACTGCTCTTTCACTCCCACCTTCCAATTACATACCAATTTCTCTTCCAGCCAACCCAACTCCAACCCAGAAGCATACCAGGGAAGAAAATTCTGGGTGACTTAAATCAATCCAGTTAGGTGGACACAGCACAAAGCTACCAAAATTGAATAATCACTTTTCTATCTATCCAATACCACCCAGTCATTACCAGTTGCTCCAGATAGTAAATAATCTGGACTGCCAGTGTACCGGTCAACTCCTGCTGTGTAACAATCTCCAAATCATAGCAACACCAACCAATGAGCATGTATGTATTACGTAGCTGTGGGTCAGTGGGGGGGGGGTCCATAAGGCTCTCATCCTCCTCCTGGGGCACCTTTTCCCCTACCAAGGACAGAAACTCAACAGAATGAGTAGAAACTCATGCATTCTCCTAAGGCCTCCTCTCTAAACCAGAACACTGTAGGTCAAGCAAGTCATGTGGCCAAGCCCAAAGTCAGGGGTGGGAATATAAGCTTCCCCATGGTGAAACCATGGCAAGGATGTGTGTGCAGGGAGGGACTGGGGCCAATGATTCGGTGCACCACAAGGGAAAAATTCCCATTTGGATGGGTCTCCTCTGCCACTCCATTCCCACCCCAAGGAGAGCTCATATCTCTTGTTACCTCTTGTTATTCAACTTTGACCACTCGGTTGTTGAAACTTGGCCTACTTCTGTCTCCCTTTTACCCCTATCTTGTGACTTTCTTCCAAATCAGGTCTGGTAATGACAGGAAGGTAAAAAAAAAATTTTTGTTTGTTTGTTTGGTTGGTTGGTTGTTTGGTTGTTTTGAGACAGGGTCTTGCTATGTCGTTCAGGCTGGCCTGGAAGCCAATATGTAGCCCAGGCTGACCTCAAGCTTACAATGATCCTCCTGCCTCAACCTCTCGAGTACTAGGATTACAGGCATGCACCACTGCACCTGACCAAAAAAAAGTCTTTTTCTTTCTCATCATTCCATATCTGAGGCAAAACCGAGGTGATACCACATGCAATTCTACGACAGATATGACTGAACCAAGGAAAAGAAAGACTATTAGTTTTGAAGTAAAATTAGATAAAGAGTCAATGCCATCAATCTCTAACAACACTTGAAATTGTCTAGAAGTGCCATCCATAATCACTGCAAAGTCTCCATGTGCCTCCTCAGATCTAGCTAATTAGTACATTTCCCTTCAAGCCCCACTATTGAGCTAAAAGAAACTTTCTCCATTTAAAGTTGCTGTTTGTGGCATTCATTTCTAAGCACTACAGTTGCTTACCACTGCATTTGTCTCCCTGGCTACTTTTGAGGAGGGACTCAGTAACTCCACAGAAGGCACTTAGCATAGTGCCAGGCACGAAGCAAGATCTCGCCACCATTAGTCACTGTCAGCCATGGTCATAGTTCTTGTCACACAGGCATGATCCTGTGCACAGCTACTGCCGTGTAACAAACAAACCCAAAATATGGTGTGGGGGAAAATGAGCGACCGTATTAAGCTCACAGATTCCATGGTCAGAGATTCCGATAGGGAACAGCAGGAGTGGCTCCTCTCTGGCCCTCAATGTCTGTGGTCTCAGCTGAGAAGGGTCTAATGGTGAAGAATAATTTTGATGACTGTGGACTCACAGAAGGCCCCTCTGCCTCTCCCTCTCCCTCTCCCTAGATCTCTCCACACGGCCTCTTCAGCATGGCGGACTCTGGTTTGCCAGGCATCTTACATGTCAGTTCAGGCCTCCAAGAGTTAGTGTTCCAGCCAACACAGAAGCTGTATAACCTTTTGTGGCCAATCTCTGAATTCACATTTGTCCCTCTGCCATCCTCTGAGAACTGAAGCTGCCACAGGCCCACTGGGATTCAAAGGGGAAGAGAAACAGAGCCCAGCTCGCATGAGAAAAATGTAAAAAAAATTTTTGCCATGTTTTAAAGCCACCCCTCCATTATTTCTGCCATATCTATGGTTGAATAGGCTTTTGTGGGTTAACTGGGAGCCTCAAGCCTTTTCTTAGAGTGTTTCTATGGGAACTGTGTGTTTGGTCCAGATAACAGACTTCCCGGTTAACTTTGGAACACAAGTCATTCATAAGGTGGGACTTACTGAATTTTCATTTCCCCCCAAAACATCTAACACCATGACCACAGCCCCCACTATTAAGTGTTACTTAGCAGTGTGTGGGGAACACTTCCTATGCACCAGGCTGCATGCTATGCACCCTGTGAGGGGTGTATCATTTGATCCGCCCAAGCACCATATACATGCTATGGATATTTCAATTTACAGATGAGAAGAGTAGGCTTGGAGAAGGCAAATGACAAGCCAATGGTCACACAGCCAGAACTGTGACACAGATTTTGAAAGCAGGTCTGATTCCCAAGCCCATGCTTAACCAGCCAGAGTGCACTGACTCTGTAAATAATTTTTGTGGAAATGAAAACCTCTGGAGATTTGTAAAGTCTGAAATGCTCTCTCTGGAAACTCGTAGTTGGAGCCAAACACCGCCCCCCACCGTTGATCTGTTCTTGTGCCAGCAGGTCAAGGGACAATAAAGGGACTGCCTTCCTTGCTGGGTGGAACTGGGTCACACAGTCCTTTCACATGGCTACAGATAATTTGTGTCCTCTAGCCATCTCTGCCTTGAGTTCCCAGCTTTCTCTGTCCCCACCCTTCCTTAACCAGAGCAAATGCAGCCACACTCGGCTTTTTGTCCCCTGGAGTGGATGGGTAATGAAGGGATGTTTTTGTCCCTGACTGTACAATGCCATTCGTGCAGGGGCGGCGCCGAGGTGGGGGGGGGGGAGGCAAACACAACGCCCATTCTCTGGAGCTGGTTAACAGACAGTCACTGCACACACAGCGGGAGGCCAGGGTCCGGTTGCCGGCCCTGGGCCTCGGGCTGCTAGAGAGGAAAAGAGGTCGCTGCTCTGGTGGACCTTCCCCAGAGGTTTCACAGTCAAGTGTCTGTGTCACCCGCTCCTTGTTTCCCAGCATCCCTCCTCCACCCCCATCCCGCAGTTGAGAATGAGAAAACCCCCTTGTTTGGGATCTTTGCAATAACGATGAAAGCCTTTTTTTTTCCTTTTTAAGAATTCATCTTTGCATTCCAGAGGGGGCATTTATCACCCCGTGCCCAGGCTGCAGACGTCTCCCTCCTTCAGATCCTCCTGCCCAGAAAGGCAGCCTTGTCAGACACATGAAACCAGCCCCTCTGGACATCTGGACAAGGCGAAGCCCTTTGGCTGAGCACGAGGCTGTCCTGAATGCCACAGTCAAAGGACAGCCCTTGTTCCTGGTCCAAATAGCCCCACTAAATGCATGCAGCTGGGCACCGCGGGGGCGGCCGGGTGAGAGAGGAGCCAGGCCCTCTTGGCTGGCGGCCCCAGGCACCTCCACAGGACACTCAGAAAGCAAGTTTGCTTGCAGGAGAAGCTTCTGGAGCTGCTTTAGAAATACCCTTCCACTAATAGTTAAGAAGATTTTATAGGTAACCGACAGTGGGTAACTTGCTTTTGTCTGCAAAGCACCCCATCTCCTACTGAAAGAGCCTCTTTCCTACAGGGAGCCAATTGCATTAAGTGGTCTGAGCCTTCCACCACAACCACCACCACTGCCATCCACAAGACTGTGTGACCCCACCCTGGCCAACCCATCAGCATGCTCTAATACCCAGGCACAGTCATTGGGCATCAGAGCCCCCCATGGGACTTTTCTCTCAGAAATAAGGCCTCTTTTTCCACAGGGTGGGATGAGGCTGGCAGCTGCCAGCAGCCATCTTGCTCGCCATGTGACTTATGGCTGGAAAGGAAAATGAAATGATAGAGCCCTAAATTATGGTTGGAGCCCCTAGCTCCTCCTATGTCAGAAGCTATTTGCTGGACATCTGCAGTCCCTATACCAGGTCTATGCTTTACTCTAGTTGATTTTAGTTTCTGTCATTTGCATCCTGAAAAGATTGATTCACTGTTCCTCTTCAACCAAATATAAAGTCCTCAGCCTGGTGTTTGGGCTTTCTGTGAAGTAACCATAGCACAACTACCTCAGGTCCCCTAGGCAGCTAAGCCCAGCCTTGTCCCTGCTCTGGGCACACAGCTGGCACCAAATTGATTCAAACCTGCTTGCAGCCCCATGCTCTGGTGCTCCCGATGAGGGTGGCACTACCCGAGGATGTCCAAGGACGGCCTGGGGGCCTGCTGCTCTCAGGAACCCTTCTTTGGGAAGAGGGGTGCTACCAGTCCCTCCAGAGGAAAAAGCTGCAGCTAACATCCGGGTGGTGAGTACCCTGTTTCCCTGGCATTTCTCCCTGAGCCTCCCTCCTCAACCACTGCCCTCTCTGCTGGCTCTCCTGTCTAGTGAACACATATCTGTGTGTGTATGTGTGTGAGTGTGTTGAGCTTGCCTTTTGTGTGTACCTGAGCATGTGAGGAACCAGGCATAAAATCAGTCTTAGTGGGTACATTTCACTCGCCCTCTTCCCCTCCAGGTCCTTCCCCAATCCCTTCCTAACCCCCATCCACCTTCTCTAATGCTCTTCCCTTAATGACCACACTTGACAAAAACACTACTTTTTGCCAAACACCTCACCTGCAGTAGTAGGTACTGTCACCCTCATTTTACAGAAGAAATTAAACCCACCTCCAATGTAGTTCCATGCAGAAAAAGCTGCTTTTAGTGCTGCTCTTTGGAGCCATTCTAAAAGAGGTTTACCTCTCCTTTCCTACCTGGATTAGAAGCTGCCATACCCAGAGACTTAATTCTTTCTCTCTCCTTTAGCCCTGTCTCCCTCCAGTGCTGGCATTATTTGGGTACTCAGTCAATGTTGATTCAATTGAATATCACAAGATGCACAGAACTAAGCCAGGTGGCCAGGAGGGCAGCAAATCTTTTGAAAATAGCTACCTGTGGACATGTGCTTATCCTAAGAGGAATAATAATAGTTATCTACTTCACAGGTTTGTTTTCAAGGTCACATGTAAAAAACTATGTAGAGTACATGGCACAGGGCTGGTACACAGTATATGCTCAATAAGTATTAGATAAAATTATTGTTGTTTATTATTCCCATCCACTGGTCCAAGCTTGATGCAAGCTTTTTAATTTCCTTTACTACAAGACATTGCTGCCAATGGCTTCATTCAATGTGGGAAACAAGCAAGATGATAGAGCTATACAATCCAGCTACTATCGCCCCGGTCTCATGGCAGGGTCTGAGCTGCTTTTAAGGTCCCTCACAAATGCACTGATCTACTGAGGCTGGGGAAAAGGTGCCGAGTGAGCCATTCGTTGTCCTCTTCAGGAGCAGTCCTGCACACTGCAGTAAAGGTTGCTGTGATGTGCCTCACATGACTGAGCCTGTGCTCGGCGAAAGTCTGTGCCCAGGATCCACTGTTGGACGTTTTCTTGCTTCCTGCAGGTCACCGAGCACAGAGCTGCCACGTGCCTGAATGCCAAAACCACTTAATGATTTAAAAAGATCGAGATCAATGGCTTCAGCAATTTCTGGGAAGCGGTAACTCAGCGAGCTGTGGAAGGTTCTCATTTTGCTGTCTCCAGCCTGGCCCTGTGGCAGGATTTATGCTGAATGGGATCCACGAGGCAAATATATCCTAGGATCGGGCCCCATCCAATCACCCCGCCCAGGAAGCGCTGGCATACTGACATCACCCTCACAGCTGCCAACTCCCCCTTGCTCCGAGGGGCACTCTCTCATTTCACATTAATTAGAAGGCCATTTTCCAAGCATTTTCATCCCATAATGAAGGGCTTTCTGCAGTGGCTCAGTGAAATATTACGACATCCAACTTGGAATCTTAAAAGAAAAAAAAAATCTATCCTGCCTGCTTAGTCTATATATTGTCTAACCCTTCCCAATTCATGGGAGAAAATAAGTTCAGCCTGTCTTGATGCTGGTGCAGGAGGTGGGGAGCAGTAGGGAAAAAGGCCACCCCACTGCCATGGGGCACTGACCACTGCACTGTCCTCTTCCCTTCACATCTGCCTCTGATGGAGACTTGGAAGAACGGGAGAAAGGAAAAGATGAGAGAATCTGAAACACAAAATGGAGGACGGATGGAGCAGTCCTCCTATGATGGGTGGCTATTTTAGTGGCTCCTGGTGCACTACCCCTCCCAGTATTCACCTCCTTGTGTAGTCCTCTCCCATACTGCTCTGGGCCTGGTCATGTGACCAGGGGCCTTGGCAAGAGTGATGCAGGCAGAGGCTGGATAGGCTTGTAAATATTGTTCTCTTGGAATGCTCACCCTTAGGGTCCAGCCACCATGTAAAGCAGCCCCAGCTAGCCATGTGGAAAGACCATGTGGAGATATCATGTGGAAGGCCACAGCCTTCCATCCACTCAAGTGACAGCCACGAGAGATACCCCAAGCAAGACCAGCACGAGATCCACCCAGCTGAGCCCTAATCAAGCCACAGAATCATGAAAAATAATAAAATCATCCTGCTTTAAGCCAAGTTCTGTTAAGCAGCAATGAAGAACCAAAGTATTTCATTATTCTCCACTAGCCCCAAGGTCAAGACCACATTTCCTGGTGTCCTTCATGAAAGTTGCCCATATCTGCTGATCTACCGTAGGCTCTCACTGACTGTCACCTTTCTCCTATCCTGCTGTCAGCTAAAGCTGGGTTTCTATTAAACCACAGCATCTACATTTCTCACGCACTAAATCGTGATTATCAAGTGCCTCACTCAATCATGTACCTTTACTAATCATAAACCAAGAATCCAGGGTTAAAGGGCTGTAGAATACAATCTCTTTTGATCCACCCTGTGTAGCAAAGGGTGTGTTTGTGTAAGGCTCAGTGTGGATGCTGAGAAGTGAAGTTCAAATTACTAATGACTCTAAATTTTGCAAATATATACACACATATAGTGAATATATGTACGTAATTTCTTAGCTCATGCTGTATCACAAACTAAGTATTGAAAGGCTGTTATACTATGAAAATACTTGCTATAATGAATTAATAAGAATGCTGTGCAATCAACATATTAATTGTATGTAAATGGTGTTTTTTAAATGCTTTAAAACAATTTATTCCCCTGAGCATTTTAAATAGGCCCCCTGGAAAGTTGTTTATGTAGTCATTTGCTTGGTGAACTTCTCTCTTGAAGCAGGTTACTTTACCCACAATGAATGGGAGGAAACCGAGCTGCCCCCTTCCTCTTCATTTCTAGGACCCAGCAGCAAGGGTCCTGAGGGTGGTGGTCCAGCATCTGCCCTTGTGGTTCTGAAATCTGATTGCTTGTTCTTTGTCTCCAATGTCTCTTGTCCTTTCTGTCAATTAATGTCTACCCTGCATGGGGTTTGCATAACATTAACACATCGGTAACTACCAGGGACCAAAGAGAATCAATCAGCCCACTAACAATGGCTCACTGGGCTCTGCCATGTCCCCACCTTGGTATAGAAGGAGAAAATTGCTCAAGCCAGACATCCCATACGTTCCCAAGGCAACCATCAACATTCAAATGCCACAGTCACTCTCTACCTTCCCATCAAGCTAAAATAGTAAACCAGGAATAATACACCACCAAAGCAAGAGATTCGATAAAGAAAATGTGTGGATTTAAGACACAGAAAGAGAGCCAAGCATGGTGGCTCATGCCTGTGATCCCAGCACTCAAGAGGCTGAGGCAGGAAGATTATAAATTCAAGCCCAGACTGGGTAACTTAGCAAGACCCTGTCTCAAAATAAAAAATTAAAAGAATTGGAGCTGTAGCTCAGTGTGAAAGCTTTGAGTTCAATCCTCAGTCACACATACACATACACAAAGTCATGGACAGAGCCACTTTTCTGCTTTATTTTCAGTTGGGCATCAAACAAACTAACCCAATTTCCAAATTAACCCAACTTCCCCAGGGACTTTTATAAGCAAGACTTCCGATAAGGCCTGGTTTAAGACAGCCCTGTTGTCCATCTAGAATTGTCCTTCAAGCCCTCATAGAAGTATACTACTATTTAGTTTCTTGAGACACATTTGAGCTGAGTAGAGGAAGTGCACAAGGTTCCCTGTGTGAGGAATGTTTAGAATTCAGTGCCTCTCACTGGAATGTTTCAGAGTGGTCTCCAGGAAGTTGTCCTAAACCTTTCTTTTCCCCACTAATACATCTTGGGCTGACTCCACTGATTTTCCCCAGGTTCCCAGAGAGCAGGACCATGAAGCTTGAGGGAACCATTAATGAAGCCACTGCACATCATGACCTGGGGCACACATCCCAATTGCAGCTGCCTTGGCAACAAGGGTGACATTTGCAATGTTCTGGCCAGGAGGAGCTTGTAGGAAAATGGAGATGGAAATGTGGCATCCCTGTGGGCTGTTCTTGTGCACTCCAGGATAAATACAAGACTCTTGTCACCTGTTGCCGGGGATGAACTCAGCTTAATGAAGTTCATAAAGGCCTCAGGTCACTAGGTTTGAGCCATGGCAGTAGGCCTGCAGCCAAGCCTGGTCCTTGGATGGGCCAGATAGCAGTTTTCCCTATACCCATGCTTCTCCTGGCCTCCTCTGGACTGCAGGGAGTCACCACCCCTCACTCTCTGACCCTCAGGCTTCTACTTGGCCAATGGGAAGCACTGGCAGACTAAGGACAGGCGGGAAAGAGAGACCATGGTATTTCTACCCTTCTTTTTCCTGTGATCCACCCAGCTCTAGCAGTGGCTGTATTGTAGCTCTACCTCTAGCAAGATGGCCCCTTCCTTTGAGGCCCAACCTGGCAGGTGGACTTGACTTCCCGCTCCAGTGACACTGTCTCCTCCCTCAGCCTTCCTACCCTTACGTGGCAGCAACTTCCTGCTAGTAGGACTCTCTGGACAGCCTTGCCTGCTTCTCAGCCCTTCCACCACCTGTGTGGCCAGCTCCTTCTATTCCATCCTTTCTGTTGAAAGACCTAGTGTGGTGTCCATCACTCTGCCCTCTCCCTTGCCTAACTGAACCTAAACTATCTCTGATTTCTCCCACAGCCAAGGTTATTGCATTGAGTTCAGGCCCCCAGGGCAAACCATCCATGGGGAAGTATGGCCAGCTTCGAATTCCAAAGCTCAGGAAACCTAAGGAGTGTAGGTGTACGAGGGAAGGTGACAGGAGTCAGATGCTGCTGTCAACAGTCACTCACAGCTGGCCATAGCCATGCCCTAAACAGGAGTGTGGAAACAGCTCCGGATTTCCCAAGGCACCTTGTCCAGCATTCTGAGAACTAGGTTGGCCCATTCTGCCCTTCTGTGAGACTCTAACCTCAGTCCCTCCAGCCCCTCCCCACAAGGCTCTCTCAGACAAATAGCAGCATTTGTATCTTCCAGCTGGGCAGGCTGGTATGCCATTCCTTCCATCTTGGCAGCCCCTCCACCCTTGCTGCCCTGTACCCAGGCCCCAGGATTTGCAAAACTTAAGATGTAAAGAACATTTGAAAACAGGACCACAGGGAAGACCAAAGCTTAGCACAAGAACAATGAAATCATGGGAGAGTTATTTGAAGTCTCTACATAAGGGACATTGGAAAGTAAAGTGTCTCAAGTTCACCAACAGGTCACCAACTGGTCACCTAATGCTTTTTGTAAAAGCCAGTTGCTTTGGATCCCCGCTGACCAGTCGGAAGGGAAGCAGGCTGGCACAGTGTCCTGAAGTCCCCCTGCTGCACCTACCAGAAACCTTTTCACTGCTGGGTGGAAGAGGGAGGGTACAGCCTGGAAGATGGGTATTTGGGGAGTCAGCTGGCTGCTATGCAAGGAGCACAGAGGGAATTTTGATATTTTATCATCAGCTAAGACCTTGCTGGAGCAGGTGAGCTGTGTATGACCCAGGACAGGGCCTCCTGGTGGGAAGACACAGGGACAGATGGCTGCTCACTAAGGCATTCTCCAGGTACCTGGGGAGGCGTCCACATGCAACAGAGGATCCCTTCCAGAGCAGACACTGCAGACGCATGGCCGGGCTTGTGGAGATGTCTTCCCCGCAGGGAGGACAGAATGATTTGCACCAGCAGGTTCGCTCTCTCCCTGGCCCTATGCCTGCTCTCTGAGGTGCATTTGTGAGCAGAGGGAGGAGGTCTAGGCCCCCGCTGGCTATTCTGTGCAAAGCTAAGTAGCCTGGGGGGCTGGGAGGAAGACCTTGACCTCGGAGCCCTATAAACCGTGGCTGACAGCAGACAGCAAGAGGGGCCCTTGGGAATGGCACTTTATTGAGGGACATTTGTCTTCATTTGGAGCAGTCTACATCTCATCCCACAGGCATGCCCTGAGGTTTGAGTCTCCCTGACCCCTACCCAGACTGTCCCTGCACTGCACTGTCCCCACGCTGCATTGAAGGGGAAGCTGCCTCTTAAAGTCCCTCAGAGCCAGGGACACAGATGTCAGCGAAGAATAACAGGAAATTCCCTGTGGCATCCAGAAGGCTCCCAGGACCCTCCCCTAGGAAAGGAGACCCTGGGCAGGGGCAGGCACCTCACAAACTCAGCCCTCAAAACCTGAATCCTCCTGGGCCAATGAGTCTGGAAATTCAAAACTTTAGGCAACATAATAATCATAGATTTCGATAATGAAAAAATATGTGCCTATGGTTTTCAGGATGCAAACTAAAGAACTGAATCTTCTGGAAATCCCTGTGGCTGGTCAGGAGGGCCCACACTCTGTCTTCTCATGGGAAGAGACTCTGGTGGGAAGGACTCTGCAAAGGCGCTGTAGTATCTGAAAATATCAATGCACAAGATTTAGGTGAGTTTTTGTTGTCGCTGTTGTTTGTCGGGGAAAAGTCTGTATTTAAAACAGCCTACATGCTGCCACTAATCTCCAGAGTTGTAAGTCAATCATTTCACCTCTCTGTGCGTCATTTTCCAAATATTAACAAAACAAAACAAAAACAGCAGCCAGACTGCCTGATCATCAAAGGTGACCGGAGGACCAGAAGCAGAGAGGCCCGATGCTGACTACATGCCCACCTTTCTGACCCAGATTTCTAATACGGTGGCCTGGGGGGCAGCCTGGCAGGCTGCAGTTAGCTACCTGGTGCTGGGCATGACCCTTCTTGGGCCAGGTTTAAGGCTCTGCGGAGGCGGGAGGCACGAGACACGCGGTGCGCCTCGCTCCAGCACTTGGCAAAGGCGCCCGCGCAGGAGGAGGACGGCTGGCACCCAGGGGTGGGGGCAGCAGGGGACTGGATGCCCCCCATCTGGAGGCGGGGTGGACGGGTCGTCGCGCTAAAACCCAGGACCTAAGGGAACCGGCCGCCGCGCTCACCGGCCCCGCTCCCAAGATTCATTTCCATCCGGAGCGCTGGCGCTCCCGCCACCCTTATCTCGCCGCCCCGGCTCTGCAGGCGCGGGCGCCCCAGGTGCCCCTCCCCCTCCCTCCCCTCCCCCGCCCGTCGCCGCCGCCGCCGCCGCCGCCCGCGCCTTTGTCTGGCCCGGCGGCGCGCTTGGAGCCAGTAGGGCGGGTAATTGGCGGCCGGAGGAGGCGAACGGGCCGGCCGGGCCTCCGCTAATGAGCGGGAGGAGCCGCGGGGAGGCTGCGGCGCGGCCGGGACGCTGAGCCGGGAGGGGGCTTTGGTGGCCGCGCGGTGCTGGGGATTACGGCCCTGCGGTTCTCGGCTGCCCCCCTCCCCGGCTGTGGCGGTGACCGGTGCCCCAAGGGACATCCCTTCCTCCTAGCCGGTCTCTGGCGCACTCCAATTACCCTGCGGCCGTGCCAAGGCCTCCGGCTGCCCCCGGGCCGCAACCCATGTCCCCGGAGAAGCCCGGGGGACTGAAGGCTCCGGCGGGAGGGAAGGGGTCCCTGGGGGCTTGGCTGCGCTGCGGCGGACCTGGGGAGCCCAGGCGCCCCTTCCCTCCGGGCACGGCCATTGGGGGAGGGGGCGCCTCGGGGTCAGATACCCGGGGGCTCTCTAAGGAAAGCCCACAGGCAGCAGCGAAACCTGCTCCGGCGGCGGCGGAGATGGTGATAAAATCCTCCCGGTTTCTAAATTAATTACACTGAACCCGCAGCGCTCTTCGTCCCGGCTAGGGCGGGCTGGGAGTAGTCGGAAGGAAAGGGCGCGGTGGCCCCCAGCGCTGGGGGCGGGACGCTCCAGCTGCTGACTCTGAGAAAACCCTCTCCCAGACCGTGTGCAGGGAGTGACCGAGCCCCTCCGAGCTTTAAGGAGGAGAGAGGCGGGGAGAGGGGGCAGAAGGAAGCTTTTTTCCAGCCTGTCGTCCCCCTGGGGGGAAGCTTGGCCGCCTGCCACCACTGGCTGAGGCCGGAGGTCTCCTGCTCCGCTCCGGGAGCGGTCCTGTGGTCCAGTCCCCATCTGTCAGGAAACCTGCAGCCAACTGGCCCTGTGGCCCTTGTTCAACTTCCACTGGTCTCCATTAAGCCCGGGTCCTCTGTGCTCCTGCCTGCGCACTCCGGCTTCTTGAGGTCACTGAGGCTTGGTGTTGACAGTATTTTTCATGGCTGCCCCTTCGGGCTGGTTTCTCACACTTGGAGGCCTAGGCCCTGCCTGTGGAAAGAAAGGCTCAGCCTGAGCGACTTGGGAGTCCACAAAGGAGTGCCTAGCCGGTCTTAGCACAGCCTTAGAGAACCACAACCAGCTCAGGACACATGGCTTAAAGGGACTGCCAACCCCTCAAGGGGACAGAGGACGTTTGTTTTTGAAGACTTCACACCTGGAACCCTTGACTTTACTTCCCAATCTCCCCCAACAGTGGCCGCCTAGGAGCAGCCCACTTGCAGAGCACACCGCCCCCCTTACTCACTTTTCTATTGAAGTCTGTCTTTGTCAGGGCCAAAAGGTGTGATTCCTCACCCATCATAACAATCACAGTGGTCACAACCACACTCCTAGAGCAAAAGACAGGTAACAAGAAAAACGAATAATAAACTTATTTAATCAGAGTTTTCCTTGACACCAGAGCCTTCACAAATGAAGACTCGCAGACACAGTGCTTAGGTTCAGTGAAGAATGGACAGCGTGTAGAAGGGGGTCAGACAAAAGGTATCAGGCTGAGGGGGGAACCTGGCAAGGCCTGCTCGTGAGGGTTCTTCTTGGCCTCTCTGGGTAGCATTTCTTCCTCCTGAATACAAGACAAGACCCTTCTGGAATAAGAATCTTCAAAGGAGAAGGGAGAGAGTGATCTTTCTAGGTTTTATGCCTTGCTTTGGGGGATAGGAATTCTAGTTTCTGTGACCCATCTTGTGGGGGATGAGGGATTCTGGTTTTGGGGTCTTACTTCAGGGGAGAAAGTGGGACAGGAGCCAGGAGGGCCAGAGAAGGTCAAGAGAGACCTTGCTTCACATGCCTTCCCATCTGTTTTAGTTCAAAGTTTTTAGCACAAGAAACACTGTACTTTGGGGTGCTGTGCCCTGAGACCCAACAACTTAGATACAGTGCAGTGCACACATCTTAATGTTTTACGTATAAATTAATTTTCCACATGAATATACTTTCATTATCACCACCCAGGTCAAGATATGGAACATTGCCAAAAGCCCAGAAGGTTCCCTCACAGCCCTTTTCTGTCAACACGCCCCAGCTATCCTGATCTCCACCACTGTAGATTAGTTTTACCTGTTTTTGTAAATGGGCTCATGCAGCAGGTGCTCCTTGGTGTGTGGCTTCCTCCACTCATTCTCCATGAGCTCCATCCCTTCTATTGCAGGAAACCATAGCCCATCCTTTTTAATTACCAAATCGTATTCCATTATATGAATATACCACAATTTACTTATCCATTTGACTCTTGATGAACATTTGGATTGTCTCCAGCTTGGAGTTATTATGAATAAAGCATTTGGGAACATTGTCCTATACGTGTTTTGGTGGATACAAAGGTCCAATTTTGCTGAGTATACAGTACTCTCAGGAGTAGAATTTCTGAGTCATAAGGTAGGTATATGTTTAACTTTATTGCCAAATAGTTCTCCAAAGGAGTTGTAACTGGTTAGTTTTTAAAGCTGCCATCAGGGTATAAGTGTTACTCAGAGAAATAGGTGGCACCCACAGCATAGTAATGGCCACAGACATATATTGAGCACTTAGAATGTGCTACATACTGGTGTAAGAGATTTCCATATAATTAACATTTACTTCCACACATTTATAGACATTTTCAGTGCCTGGTTTCATCTTAGAATGAGCATGATGTCTGCCCTAATTGGGACCCAAATAAAATAGTCTGAATTTATGGAAAGAATCATCTCCATTCTACAGATGAGGAGAAAAAGAGCTGTTGACTTACTAAAGACTCCAGGTCTAGTGGGTGGCCAGGGCAAGTCTGAAACTAAATCTCTGGGCTCCTGGCATTGCTGACATTTTTATGAATAGAAGCTTGACTCCACTTGAAGGCTCCTTCAATTTCCTCCCTCCTGTACCCCTGGTTGGCACCCTCAGCAATCCAATCCTGGCCTTTAATCTTTTGAGGCCCTTGTCTATCTTTTTTCCAGTATCTCTTCTTATATACAAGCCACCCTAAGACTTAGTGACTTAAAACAATTCTTACTGTTTCGTGAGTCCTACGAATTGAGTGGATTGAGCCAGATGGCTCTTGCTTGGGGTCTCTGGAGCAACTACAGCTGCAGTCATCTGTAGACTGCCCTAGGCTGAGCATCCAAGGTGGCGCATGTGGTTGGTGCTGGCCTGACCAGCAACTCATCAGGACTGTCAGGTGGAGCACGTCCATGTGGCTTGAGCTTCTCATACCACAGCGGCTGGGTGCTGAGATGCTGGAAGAGGAAGCCACCCAGCCCATTAAGGGCTACACCAGGAATAGGGCTATATCTACTTCCACTGTATTCTATAGATCAAAGGAGCCACTTGCCATATTCATAAGCGTGGAGACATAGACTTGATGGATGAGTGGCAGGTCACACTGCAGAAGACCATGTGGGTGGTCTTTTAGAATTGTAGAATCTTTGTGAAATATACACCTTCCTTACCTACTTAGCTTGTTCCCAGCAAGGCCAAAAACATTCCTTTACTGCTTTGGTTCTTGAAGACAGAAGGTTCCCAGGACTCCTTCCATTTCAGGTCAAAACGACCACACAGAGTCAACTCAACATCAGTCCCTTGGGATGCCCCAACTGTGCCTGCCATGCCCTATCCTTTGAGCCAGCTCACCACTCCTCTCTGGGTCCCTGTGCATATGCACAAGCTCTTCACCGAGCTTCACCCCCAAAGTGATCCAATGTGAACCTTGACATCCTGGCCACCAGCCCCAGCTGGCACCTGCCCAGGCCTTCATCTCCTGACAATCATGTGTCAGACAAGCACAGAACCCTCTCGGACCCCCCACCAAACTGGGATTCTCTTACAGCCCTCTAAGGGCATGGGGGTGGAGATTGGGCTCTACTCTTGGCAAAACTTGAAAAAGCACAGACTCTAGTTGGAAGACCTGGGTTTGAATCCCTGCTCTGCTGCTAACTGGCTGTGTGGTCTTGGGCAAGAAGTCAGACCTGTCTGTGACTCGGTATCCACATCTGCAGAATGGACATAACTACTAGGCCTACCTCCTAGGGCTGCTGTGAGGATTGGAAGCAGTAATACTTACACGGACACACACACACACACACACACACACACACACATACACACACACACTGGTGCAGTAAAAGGAAAAGAGCAGACACTTACAGAATCACATCTTCTTGTCCCAGACTCCAAAGCTACTTTTTGAAAGTAAGCTTTTTGCACATGATCAGTTTTTATATTTGATGAGTTTTCACAAAGTAAACCACATCAGCACCCAGCCTGAGAGACAGAACATTACCAGCACCCCCAGAAAGTCCCTGCTCCTTACAGTCCCTACCTGCTCCCAAGACTCTCTGACTTCTAACAACCTAATTACTATCTGACCACATTTGTGGCACCCAACTGGCCCTGCACAATTGGCAAACTAGATAGTCATCTATCTGATGTGATCTGAAAGAAAGGAATCAGAAAACCCAGCTCCCATTTTGCCTAAATTTCCTCCGTTAGGGAGCCATTCTTCTGTGGTAAGCGTTGCTCCCCACCTGCAGTTCTCTTTTAAAATGCAAGTCCAGGGCAGGGAATGGACCTCAGTGGCACCGCACCTACCTGGTAAGAGCAAGGTCCTGAGTTCAGTCCCCGGTACTAGTACTGGAAAAGAATGCAAATGCACCTGTTTGGGGTAACAGAAATTCCCGAGTCCCAAGGGGGCCATATTGGGTCCCTGGACAATGGAACCTTGTTAGCCAGCCAAAGAAATTTGGAAAGGGGGCAACCACGGAAGGAGGCAGCTTCCAGGCCTCACCTAGTTCACCGTTTTGCCCAAAGCCAGTTCAGGTGTTTTTTTCTTTTGGTGCTTAAGCCACATTTAAGCCACTTGGTGCTCCGCCACCAGCAACCAGAGCAATGCCATCAAATCATCCAGCACAGAAGAGAAGCAGGTGATAATAAATACATGTACTGTGGGTGACCTGGGTTGTGGCTGCACTGCTCCCTCAACACACCTTGTCTAAATGGGGCACTTGAGTGTGCTGCCGCTATGACGTCATCAGTTGCCAGGCTTTTGACAAATGAGTCCAGCCCGCAGCTGGAGCCTTTGATAAGCCATTTGCAGGTGTCTGGGAGACATCCACGCTGGTCTCGGGAATGCATCCTAGCCCCATCTCAAATTCACATCTTTTCATGTTTTTTTTTTTTAAAAGCATGCCGTGCATCTGTGAAGATTCATGGCTTAAAATATTTTTCCTTTTCTCTGACATTTCCCCTTTTCTTCTTATTTTATTTTTCTAAGGGAAAAGAAAATATTCACTCCAAGGTTCATTTAGTTTCTGGGTAATAACTGTCAGATATTAACAGATAGCCCCATACATCCAGCATAAAATAATAGAATTTGTTGAGTGCATTAGACATCCAATAACGGGCATGGCGGACAGCGTGTGGAGCTGAAGGGAGGCTTCTCTTGGTAAAAGGGAACACATGCTATGAAAACCAAGACAGAGAAGAACATTTGTCAGAATGCCTTCTTGTGTCTTCTGACATTTGCACATGTAAGTGCCCTACCCACTTTCCCAGGCATCTCCTCCTTATCCTGCAGACTCAGATGGATTTGTCCCTTCCAGGAAGCATGCCTTCCCTCCCTCTCCTCCAGCCTCTCACTGTCATGCCCTGTCCGCATGGCTTCCCAAGTTTGCTTGTGCAATATCCTGCCAAATCCAGGCTCCTTGAGCTGAGCACCGTATGAGACCCAAGGAAGCAGATGCCAGTGGTGGCCACCTGTGGCCCCACGCCTTGCCACTTTGGTGCCCCTCTCTCCAGTTCCAACAGGCAGCACCTGTACCTCCACCTGACTGCTTATTCTTCCATCCGGAGCTCACTTTGCTGTTGCTATCACTGGCTGCAAGTGCTAAGGAGTTAAAGCTTTTCCTCAGGGCCCTCTAATGATGCCTGCAGGAGTTGGGGGTCACCCTGCCCAGCCCTGGATGGGAAAGATGAGGCTTATATTCAACACTGAATTCAAAATTCCTCAGTGGCATTAAAGTCCATTTGCCCTTAGTAGTAAACCATAGTCATGAGTCACTTAATAATAGGAACATGGGGCTGGGGATTTAGCTCAGTGGTTCCAGCGTCTGCCTCGCAAGTGCAAGAGCCCGAGTTCTATCCCCAGTACCAAAATCATAATAATAATAATAATAATAATAGGAACATGTTCTCATAAATGTGTTATCCAATCTCATCATTGTGTGAATATAAGAGAATGTACTTACTCAAACTAAGGTGACTATGACATCACTAAGTGATATAATCTTATGGGGCCACCATCATATATACAACCCATTGTTGATCAAAACATTGTGTTCTACTGAATTTACTTGCATTCAAAGTAATGTCTAAGGTTAGCTTCTGGAGAAACCAAACTGAGACAGAGCCACATAATAGATGCTCAATAAACTATTTTTAATAAATTAATAAATAAATGGAATTTTTGTAGCATAAATACCCAGAGGAGCCCTTTTTTATTTTGAGGCAGTGCAAAGGGTCTGTATTATCCCTTTTAAGTGAGCACGTTTTAAGTTGAATTGAAAACCTACTTGAAAAGTCCTGCTTCACTTTGTACAAAGCAAGCAGGCCAAGTGCCACAGAACTGGGAAGATTGCATGCTGTATAATGAGGTTTGTGGTTGTACCTGTCTTAATCTGTTTTCTGCTGCTATCACAAAACACCAGAGACCAGGAAATGTATAAAGCATAGATATTTAGTTGGCTCACTGTTCTGGAGGCTGGAAGTCCAAGAGCAAGGTGCTAACATCTGCTTGGCTTCCAGTAAGAGCTCTCTTTCTGCATCATGACACAAGGACAAAAGGACAGGAGTAAAAGAGAGCTGAGGAAGCTGAACTCACTTCCAGTACTAGGGATGGAACCCAGGAGGTTGTGCATGCTAGGCAAGTGCTTTGTCACTGAGCTGCATCCCAACCCTCCAACTTCCTGTTATAACAACCTGCTCCCATGAGAACCAACCCACCCCTGTGAGAACTAGCTCACTCCGTCGAGAACAAGAGTAATCCATTCATGAAGGTGGAGTCTTCATGACCTAAATACCTCCTATTAGGCCGGACCTCCCAACATTGCTGCACTGGGAATTAAGGTTCCAGCATATGAGCCTCTGGGGGATAAATTCAAACCATAGATTGACTTGAATATTGGAGCACAGGGGAACCTTGTCAATGTGATTTTGATTTGGGGCTCCTAACTACACTGGCTCCTTCTTTTCCCTCACCTGTGATCAATTAGATGGCAGCTTCAACTGGTCTTGGGGTTCTGTTTAAGGACAAATCTGGCAGCCTGTGTGTGCTGTCCTCCCTTCAGGGAAACGTCCTCCTTACTGTTTCTCAGTCCCTTTAAGCTAACCCAAAGGTCTGGGAAATAAGGAAACTGGTGAAGGCGTTGTCAATAGCGCACGGCCTGATTTTGCTAATTACGTTTTCCCCCAAGGAACATTTGTCCCTTAGACTCCAGCTTCGTTCTAAGAGACCATTTCCTGTCCAGATTGATGTTTTGGCCATTTATGTGGTTCAGAGGACTCTTGGGTTTTTTGGTTTGCTTTGCTTTTTGGTTTTGCTTTTGGTTTATGCAATGCTGGGGATTAAACCCAGGACCTTCATACTGAACTGTATCCCCAGCCCTTTTTATTTTTTATTTTGAGACAAGATCTCACTAAATTGCTAAATTGCCCAGACTGGACTTGAACTTGCAATCCTCCTACTTCAGCCTCCCAGAGTTCTGGGATTACAGGCATATTTCATTGCCCCTGGCTTCAGGGGACTCTTTCTGGAAGTACTTGAGCTTATGTGATACAAAGGTGACCACTGATACTCTTTCTACTTGAAAAATTCTTTGAAATTTTTAGATGTCCATATTTGTAATAAACAGATTTACTTGCCATTATCATCTCATTATGTTTCTTGATGGGATTTCAGAATTAAGATTTTTTTTTCTTTTTCACTCTTTCTTCTAAGCAAAAGAGTCTGGAATACCCACTTAGCCCACAGGTAGGATAAAGAACCTAACAAAAATAACTACTATTTGTTGAGTCTTATAATGAAGAGCTCCATGTATATATTTACTTATGTGTTTATTTTGCAGTACTGGGGATTGAATGCAGGGCCTTGCACAGAACTACATCCCCAGCCCTTTTATTTTTTATCTTGAGACAAGGTCTCCCCAAGTTGTCCAGGCTGGTCTCAAACTTGCAATCCTCCTGCCTTAGCCTCCCAAGTAACTGGGATTACTGGCGTACACCAATGGGCCAAGTGAGCTTCATGTATATTATTTCCTTTAACCCTCACACAACCTATGGGACATTATGATATGTCCATATGACTGATGAGAAAAGTGAAGTCCAGAAAGACTACAGAGCTGGCCCAGAGTTATTTGGTTAGTAAATGGCAGCCCAGGGCACGCACCATTGGCCCCCATTCCTAGGCACCACATCCAACATTTACTAAGCACCAGTTGTTGCTTGGGGTTGCAATGGAAATTTACCAGGCCTCTATTGTTTAGTCTTTGATTCAGAATGCTCTATTCAGTAGATTAGTCCTCTTTCAGGGTTCCCCAAAAGGAGACCATGAAATAAGCCACAGATTTGGCAGAGGATTCCAGAAAGAACCAGCAGGAGAGTGGGACAGTGAGGCAGGGCAGAGAAGGCAGCCACAAAACGGTGTGTTCCAAGAAAGTTACAGCGCTGGACAACTGCAGCTCCATCCTGCTGGGGACCTTGGGGTGCATCATAGAACAAACACCTTGACTTCCCTGTTCAGGGGGCAAGGAGGGTACAGTCTTTATCTACCAGCTTGCATGGTCCAGCTGAGGGCTGCCCCTAGCCTGCTGCCTGTGGGCAGGTGGGGTTTGGTGCCAGGGGAAGCCAAGAGATGGAGATGGTAGCAGCTGGAAGACAGGACCATGTGCATTGAAGGACCAGAGAGTAGGGGCTACGAGCAAGGTGCCGATTGTGCCTGCAGCAGTGTTCTCAACCTCACTATGAGGATGAAGAAACAAAAGCTTTATCATGCATGACAGATGTCTGATTACTCTACGTGGAGGCTTTACCAACCAGAAATCTCAGGATAATCCAGGCAGGCATATATGTACCAGTACCCTGAGATGATTGTAATTATTATTTACCACCAACATGTAACTATAATATACACAAATTAAGGACAGACAGCACTATTTCTACTTTTTTTTTGTATTAAATTCTTTTATTGGTACATTGTAGGTATACAACACGATTACATTTCTCATTGGGAATTGTACCTTTACATAATGCATCCTGGTTCTTATTTTTTCCCCATTCCTAGCCCTCCCTTCA
>NW_004624762.1:15742897-15786873 GCF_000247695.1 Heterocephalus glaber | reverse complement strand
CATAGGGGCACAATTTCTCCTGTTATCTGAGAAATTATTTCTGATTTCATTTTTTCCAGATCCCCTTTTGTTGGCAGTTCAGTGGGTCCAGGTGGTTGAGTATCAGAGTATTCCATCTCATTTCCATTTGGGGTTGCTGTAGGTGATCTGGAAGTCTGGTTTTTAGACTTATTTATGTGTTTTCTCATTTCAACTGGGCCAGGGGGCTGTTAGCTCCTTGATCTGGTGGTCTGGTGTCCTCTGTGTCTTTGTAGAGTGGAACCAGGTGGCTGCCTGTCTGCAGTGGGGTGACTTGGCTTCCTCCATGTGACCCAGGACCTCAGATGAAGAGCCAGAGGCAGACAGCTCTATGAGTAGAGAGATGGATACAGAGGAGGTCAACCGTGTTCAAAACGCCGTGAAGAGTCTGGCTACCTCCTTCATGATAATTCATCATCCAGAGTCAACCCTCGACCCAAGATTAGTCCATCTGGAACTGAGTGGCCCTAAGGGGGGCAAGGCCTCTCCCCTCAACAAGCCGGAACAAGCCTCTCTGCCATCTTCCTCGGCTTCCGAAAGTCTTCTGCTTCCCTCAGTTCCTGAGGCTGAGGCCAAAGTAGGCAACACGGTGCAACCTGCCCCTATGGCCAGCCATATGCCTGCCAAAATGCCAGAAGAGCCAGTAGGCCAAGGTCTCACTACCGATGTTCAGGCTGACCAGCAGTCTAGGAAGCCAGTACTATTTCTGCTTTTAAAATTTTCTCACATTAAACTAGAGCAAGGGGACTCCCCACTCCAGGATTACATTGTTGGGAGGCTACTGAGTCTCCTTGAGATCCCCCAAGAAATACAGAAAGAAAAGACAAATGTAACAGATGAAACAGTAATAACAAAATTGGAGAGATTCTCATTGTGCTTGTCTGTGTGCTATGATGTGACAAAGTCCTACATGAAAAAAAATTCCAGACTACCAGAGCAATGTTTTAAAAATCTTTTGATTACTTAAACAACAACAAAATGACCTGTGCTTAACGAGTTGTCTCCAGGTTTGAGAAAGAAAAAGACATGACATCAAACGACCTTCCATTGGAGAACTCCCTGCTCTCACACCGTGTCCAGTGGCCACAAACCCACCTTTGCCCAACCACAGGAAAGAGTAGTGGACTCAAAGGAGAGCCCTCCTTGGAACTGGTCTGATCCCCAAAGAAGTGGTACTCTCAGCATATTGTTCTGGGAAAACTCACTTATCCCAAGGGAGAAAAGCCAATTCAACTAA
This sequence comes from Heterocephalus glaber, assembly GCF_000247695.1. The sequence goes on along the minus strand of NW_004624762.1, from coordinate 15,785,618 downwards.
GAGAATGGCTCTTGAACCATAAAAGTTCTAGTCATTTCTTTTATGACTTGTAACTGCTACATTGCCAGGTGTGGCAGACAGAACATCAGGCCCCCAAAGATGTCCATGCCCTAATCCCTGGAACCTGGGAATATGTCACCCTACACAACAGAAGGGACTTTGAGGGTGTAATTAAGTTAAGGACTTTGAAATAGGGAGATCATCCTGGATCACTGGGGTGATCTCGGGGTAATCACAAAAAATCTTATAAGGAAAAGGGGAAAGCAGGAGAGGAGGCCACAGTAATGCCATGTTAGAAGGATTCTACCTGTTATTTTTGGCTTGGTAGGTGCGGGAAAGGAGTCACGAGCCAAGAAATCTGGGAAGCTTCTAGAAGGTCAAAAAGTCAGGGAGACAGAGTCTTCTGTGGAGCTTCCAGAAGGAAACACAGACAGCCAGTCCGCCTCTGATTTTGACCCAGTGAGACCCACTTTTACATCTAACCCCCAAAACTGTAAGATGAGTTTGTGTTGCTTTAAGCTACTACGTTTGTGGTGACTTGTTACCACACCAATACACCAGGGTACCCTGGGGGTCCCCAAGGAGGCAGGCTGCATAGTTCCTCCATGAATGCTGGGGGCAGGAGAATGGAGGAAGCTCACAGTTATCCCCTTGAGAGGTCTCAGGGAAAACTGCAGCAGGTTCCCAGTTCTTGGGCGACAGGCAACAGTGATCCACCAGAATTCCCAGGCCCTGTGTCCATTTGAGAGCTAAACAGCACAGGAATTGGCAAGCAATTGCCCTCACAGAAGTTTACTGAGTGAACCCAAAACTCTACCTCAGCTGCTTTTCACTATCTTCAGAGGACTTTCATTGCATCTAGAACCATAATCCAGTGGTTCTCAAACCTGTATGGGCCCCAGGATTACCTGGAGGCACTCACTAAAGAAGCCCAAGGTGACACTGTCTCTAAACTGAGGTGCTTCATCCCAGGCCTCCTAAACCAGAATCTCTGAGGGTGGGGTCTGGAAATCTGTTTTTGGCAAGCATCTCAAGGGGATTTGGGTACCTGTCTATGAACCAGGGCTTAGGAAACACTGTCCAAACTGCTCAGTTTCAGAGCTCATGGGCTGCTTCAACCAGCTGAGAGAGCTGGATTTCAAGACCCCGGGGAGACCTGCATTAATGAACAGGTTTTGCCATGAGAATGTAGATTTGCAACCTAAGTGGCTTTTACTTGGGCAATCTTTGGCTGAAGGCTGGTTCCAGAGCTGAAAGTCTACTACATCAGCAAAGCTGTCTGAGCGGAGTATCCAGGCTCCAGTTCTACCATTTTTCCCACATCCCTGGCCTCCACCCAGATGTTCTACTGCTCCAAGACCTCGGTTATCTTCTAGTCTCCAAAGTCACTTCTTTGATGTAAGACAAACTTGGGCAATATCCAACATGGCAGACCCCATTCGCTGGCTACTCAGCAGCTGCTCTGCCCTTTTTCTTCGCTACTGGCAGCTTGTTTGGAGGCTTCTGAAAGTAGGGAAGCAACTGGGTAGGAAAGAAGAGTCTCTCCCCCAACTTCAGATGGCCATTGCTCTAATCTAGCCATGGGAATCCCAATCCTCTTTGCCAATGATTGGGAAAGAAATACTCCCATGACCCAATTTTGAATAAGGAGTCATATTTGAATGTCTTCTCAGTATTTTGGAAGATAGTGTTTCTTCCTCCTGATAGAATAGAAAGCATTTCAGGAAGTTTTTGTTTGTTTCATTTTGTTCATTTGATTTGTTTTGTTTGCGGTGCTAGGGATAAAACCCAGGCCCTCATGTGTGATAGGCAAGCATTTCCTACTACTCAGCTACATCCCCAGTCCTTTTTCTTTATTTTATTTTGAGACAGGGTCTCTCTAAGTTGCCCAGGCTGGCCTTGAACTTGTGATCCTCTTGTCTCAGCCTCCTGAGTAGCTGGAATTATAAGTGTATACAACCATGCCTGGCTAGAAGATGTTTTTTTCTACCCACTCTCTTCTTGCCTGCTTGGGACACTGTTATGTGGGGACACAAAGATTCATGCTGTAACTGCCATCTTAGGACTGTAAGGTGATGTATTTAAGGGTTAACAGAACATGTTAAAGATTGCAAAAGGATGAATAATAGCCCTTGATAGAAATCACTGGACAACCCGTTCAATCTTGTAAGCACCTAACTTCAGACTTCTTAGCATTAGTGAGTAAATAAAAGTCTATATTGCTTAGGCCCCTGTCATGTGACCCACACACAGATGAATGGCTAAAGGAAATGTGGTATACATACACAATGGAATATTAGTTAGCCTTTAAAAGAAGGAAATCTGTCATTTGTGATGAATTAATGGATGGATGGATCCAGAAGACATTATGCTAAGTGAAATAAGCCAGGCACAGAAAGATAAATACAGCATGATCTCACTTATATATGAAATCTAATAAAGTTGAACTCATAGAAGTAGAGAGTAGAATGATGGCTACCAGAGACAAGGAAAGTGAGGCAGGAGGGAATGAAAAGTTTTCAATCAAAGGGTCCAAAAGTTTCAGACAGATAAGTGGAATAGGTTTTGAGATGCGTTGCACAGTGGAGTGACTATAGATAATAGTGTAGTGCATATTGAAAAGTAACTAAGAGCAAACTTCAGATGTGTCACCCAAAAAAATGAAAGGTAAGCAAAGTATTGGATCTATTAGCTTGATTTAATCATTCCACATTGTAATATATATCAAAACATCACATTGTACCCATAAATACAGACAACTGTGATTTGTCAGTCAGAATAATAGTAATAATAATTGTTTGAAAAACATGACCCTTCTTTCATTTTTTTTTAGCTCCCTTCCATTGAAAGGTTGGGCCTAAGTGTCCTCCCCTTGAATCTGGGTTCTGTAACTACTTGATCAGTGGAATATAGTGGGTGCCTGTTTCAGTTTCTGGACCCAAGCCCCAAGAAACAGGTGGTTGTTTCCTACCTGTCTCTTGGGACATTTGCCCTTAGAACACAGACTCTAGGCTGTGAGGAAATCTGAGCAACCTGAAGAGAGTGGAAAGGAACCAAGGTCTGGGGCCTTTGGTCTGGCTGAGCTCCCAGCCAGCAGGCAGCTCCAGCTTACCAGCCATTTGAGTGAACCTTCTTGAAAGTGGGTCCTCCAGCCCCAAGCTGAGCAGTTCTAGCTGGCATCACATGGAGAAGCAATAAGCCTTCCCCTCTGAGCTTTGCTCAAATTGCTGGTTCATGAAGCCACTGGGTTTGGGGGTATTTTGTTATACAACAACAGGTTACGGGAACATGCTGTTTCTTGCAAACTGAGCTATATGCAACTAGGTGCAGAGCCATTCTGTAGACCAGAGGTGTTACCTTGCTTCTGTAAAGGTCCAGGCAGTAGGTACTCTTGGCTTTGCAGAAATACGATCTCAATTGCAACTACTCAACTCTCCATTGCAGTATGTAGGCAGGCAGAGTCAGTAAGTAAAGGAATGGTTATGATAATATTCCAAAAAATTGTTATTTACTGAAAACAGGGAGTGGGCAGGATTTGACCATTGAGTCATAGCTTGCCAACCTCTCCTGTAGAGCAAGGCTACAAATTCTTCTTCCTCCCAAACCCAATTCTTTCTCTTAGTCCTTTCCTTCCTCCTCCTGTCCTCCTGAAAGAGACCACCAGGCCTATTTTTGCCATCCGTCGTGATGTTTCAACCAGCCTGTGACAAAGTGGAAAGACTCACCCCTCTCCTGTGCACTGAACCTGAGGCCTGACCAAAAAGCCTTCCAAAAGCCTGTGGCTCCTCCTAGGGTGCCCAGATGTCTAAACCATAAAGACTTCCCTAGGCAAATCGTTACCCCCACTTGACACTCTATTTAATGGAAAATCTTTCTCAGCAATAAGTATGTTAAAATAAGCTTTGCATTTTTTACATTAACTGAAATTTGATGCAAATTGATAATAAATTACCTTCCCCCTACTCATTCATTTGGGAATCACATAAACTAGTTTACAGTTATGTATTATTACATTTCACATTAATATAGCCATAGGAGGCTAGGCTTTGGAGAAATTTGCTTCCCAGCAAACCATCAGACATGGAGAAAGTAAAAGTGGGATTTGGTGGGGTAGCTGACTCCCCTAATGTGCTAGCCACTGAGAACCATAAGGAGTAAGGCATCAGTGCACCGCTTGAGGCTCAGCTAATTCATCAAATGATCACCGTTGGTCTTATTTATCTGACATAATTTTCCCACTTTAAGATCTTATAGTCTTCCTTTCTTCCTCCTTCCCTTCTTCCTTCCTTCCCTCTTGCCTTCCCTTCCTTCCACTAACTCTATATGAGTACTTTTGGGACCACTAGTACTACCTCTGGATGGCAAAAACTAAGTTAGAGGGCCAGGGATTTAGCTCAGTGGTTCCGCTGCCTACCTTGAAAGCACAAGGTTCTGAGTTCGATCCCCAGTACCAAAAAAAAACAAACCTAAGTTAGAGAATGCAAAAGATGCACCACTTGGTAGAAATTAAAAAATAAGACAAAAGTACAAAGTGACTGAAGGTAGTAAGGCAGAATTTCTATGTATATCATGTAGTTAGAAGAAAAGTTCAAGTCAGGTATGTGTGTATATACCTGTAATCCCAGCACCCAGGAGGATAACAAGTTCCAGAACAGCCTGGGTTACATAATAAGACCTTGATGCAAAGGATGGGGGGAGGAAAGAAAAGTTCAACGGAGACTTCTGTTTAAAGATGAAAGCAGAACACACGTTTAGCTCTGATTCTTTTTGAAACATCACTATACAAAATAAAGTGAATTTTTATGAAGACGAACCCACACAGGCAGAGAAAAGAGAGAGGTGGCAAAACATCAAAATTTTAGGACATAGATTACAAGTGAATGAAGAGTAACTGACTTCTCAGACTTGAAAGTTAACAGTAGCAGGCGGCAGGGTGAGAGAGACCTTAGAACCTCATCTACACCATAGAACTGCCCACAGGCCAGGCATGGTTGACAATGGGTGTATCTAGAAGTAAAGGGGCATGTGGGGCTGAACATAAAGAATTGGTTGAAAGTCTGTTTAATAGACCACTTCAGGTTCCCTATTACACTTTACACAGATAAACTACAATCCTTCCCGTGCGATGCATGGACCCTAGAAAGCATAACAATGAAGATCTCTGGATAGGGGTCTCCAGATAGAGGATAAGGTGTGGGCACCTTCTGAAAGACGAGTCAAAGACAGTGAACATTCTGAATGTCAGGAATACTTCTTCTCTTCCTCACCAGCTCCCAGCATGACAGGCAGGCCTACGCCCCGCCCCCACCTCAGGCAGGAAACTGGAGTGGATTCTAGTCAGCTCAAGAGAAAAGTCTGGAAATCTTGAGTCCACCCTCCCAAATGTAAGCCCATACACAAGGGTCACCAAGCACCTGCTGGAAGTCTCTAATTTGAAATTTAAAAAGACATGGCAGCGAGGAGTGTAAATGTAGGATGTAGCTCAATGGTAAAGATCTTGCCAAGCATGCATGAGGCTGTGGGTGCCATCCCACACATAGCAAAGAACAAGAGGGAGAGAGAAAGAGTCAAAAGGTAATCGGCAAAAAGGAATACATTGCAAGAGATAAATATTATGCAAGGAAAAGAAACTTGAGAAAAGAAAAATTTGTAAATACTGTAAGAGAAATAAGATGGTGACAATAGCTAAAATTTCAGTGTTTGCACCATACAGTTATTGTTCTAAGCCCTTTACATGAATTATTTCATTTAATCCTCTCAATAAGCCTATAAGGTAAATAGAATTATTATCTCCATTTTAGAGTTAAGAAAACCAAGGTCCAAAGAGATTAAAGAAGTTGTCTGTATTTGTGCAATTGCAGTAGTAGTTGGATTTAAACCCAAGCAATCTGGCTGCAGAGTGTATATTCTAACTACCGAACAATTTTCCATACCTGAAGCAAAGGTAGGATGGTATTTAAAAGGAATATTTGAGGGGAAAAACAAAAAAGTTCCTACAGAAAAAATTAAAAAGTCAATAGGATTTCTGGAAGATAAACATGAGGAAAGTTGGCAAAAAGTAGGGCCCCAAAAAAGCCAAATAGATGGAAATTTTGAGAGAAGTGAAAGGAAAATTAACAGATCAGTCCAGGAGGTCAATGATCTGAATAATAGCCTTTCCAGAAAAAAAAGGAGAGAAAATAAAAGGAGTGATAGCATCAAAGAAAAAAATTCAAGGAAATTTCTTAGAACTGAAAAATATGAACTTCCAGGTTGAAAGAGTCATTTAAGTCCTGATGGAAATAGATTTACATGAAGGCACACCATTGTGAAAGTTTAGAACTCAGGACAAAGAAAAGGCCCTAAGGGCTTTCAAAGAGAAAAAACATGAATTGTATCAAAAAGTTGAAGAATCAGAATTGTATTCATTCTCAAGAGCAACCAGAAGCTAAAAGATGATGAAAAAATACTGTTAATCAGTTTCCCATTGCTGTGACAAAATACCTGAGATAAATCAACCTAAAAGGAAGAAAGGTTTGGGGGTTTTTTGGCCACAGTTTCAGATGCTTCAGTCCATGGTTGATTAATTTCATTGGTTTTGGGCCTGTGGTGAGGCAGGACATTATGGTGGTATATATGTGGTGGGACAAAGCTGCTTGCCTCATGGCAGCCAGGAAGTAAAAGAGAGAGATAGAAGGGTCCAGGGTTCCAATATCCCCTCCGGGAATATGCTCCCAATGAAATGGAATATGCTCTCTTCAACTAGATCCTATCTTTTAAAGGTTCCACCACCTCCCAGTAGTGCCACAGGCTGGGAACCAACCCTTCACACATGGGCTTTGAGGGGACATTTAAGTCTAAACCATAGCAAGTATTTTCAAAATGGTATGACTAAATTATCTCAAGCTCAGTATCCTATATCTAGAAAAAAATAAAAATATAGATGATTCTTCCTCAACTGATGATGGGGTTACCTTCCAATAAACCCATCATAAGTTGAAAATATTGTAAGTCAAAAATCCATGTAATCCACCAGACCTACCATGCTTCGTGGCTTAGCAACATAGCACACTGTAGAGGATTGGTTATCTACTCTTATGACTGTGGGGCTGATCAGGAGCTGTGGATGCCTATCATCTTGAGAAAGTATTGTACTGCATATTGGTAGCCTGGGAGAAGACCCAAGTTTAAAAATTGAAGTATGGTTTCTACTCGATGCATATTGGTTTGCACCATCATAAAGTAGAAAACTCCTAAGTTGAACCACAGATAAGTCAAGGACTATCTGTGTAGTAATATGAGGAAGTATGTACAAAGCACTTGTTATCATGAAGATCCTTAAAAGTTTCAGTTCTGTACTACCTCCTGAGGAAGCTAACCAAGGACATGCTCCACCAAAACAAGGGAGTAATCCAAACAAGAGGAAGGCATCAGACCTAGGAAGCAGGAAATCCAATATAGAACAAAAAAGGGGAATCTCAGTAAATGGTAGAGATTGACGAGGACGCTTGTAGAGTAGAAGGAAGAAGGGAGTGCAGATTAGAATAAGCCAAAAGATCCTATAAGTGATGTCTGCAAGATGATGGAATTAATAGAATATCATATATCCTTGATTATATTAAGAGATTTAGATAGCAAGGGGAGATTTAGGAGTTGAATTAGCAATAGGTATACAGAAAAATATCTCAGTTATCTATAGCTGTCTAACCACTCAAAAATGTAATGATTTTTTTAAAACCACCACTTTATTTGTTCATAACTTTGTGGATCAACAACTTGGACTGGGTTTATCTGAATGGTTCTTACCTAAGTCACTTATATGGCTGCAGCATTCTGGTTGCTCAGCTGAGGCTGGATGGTCTAAGACAGCCTCACTCACATGTCTGGTGGTTGTTAGGCTGTTAGCTGGGAAGACTCAGTTTCCTCCATGTTAGCCTCATCAGCAGAATAGCTCAGAGTGAATCACATCATAGTCTCAAGCTGAATAAGGACCCCCCTCCAAATATGTCCACATCGTAATCCTCAGAACCTGTAATTATGACTTTATGTGGCAAAAAAGATTTTGCAGATGTGATTAAATTAAAGATCTTAAGATGGAGAGGTTGTCCTGGATTATCCAGGATAGGACTTGTGTTATCACAATTGTCCTCATAAGGAGGAGGCAAGGTCAGAGGAGAAGAGATGTGTTGATAGAAGCAGAGATTGGAGTGGTGCACTTTCAATACAGAGGGAGGGCTACAAGTCAAGGAACACAGAGAGCCACTAGAAATTGAGAAAGAGAGAAACTAGATTGTCCTCTCTAAGCCTCCGAAAGAAACCACTCCTGCTGACCTTTTGGCTTTAGCCCAATGAAACCAATTTCAGACTTCTGACTTCCAGAACTATAACAGAATGAAATTATGTTATTGTAGACCATTAAGTTGGTGGTCATTTGTTATAGCAGCAATAGGAAGTAAACTGGCCAAAGCCATTCACATGACTGAGCGCAGATTCAAGAAGTGGAGAGACCAACGGAGACGTTGTAGAGCAACAAAGTCAAACTGCAAAAGGGCACGCATCCAGGGGAGGGATTGCTGCAGTCATATTTGCTAATCAGCTACCACAAGGAGAAAGCAAGAAAAGACAATAATAGTGTACTACATGCCTCAGCTGTGAATGTTGTTGGCATAGTCATAACATAGTCAACCCCCAACCGTATCCCCAGGTTCTCCACCCACAGATTCAACCAACCAAAGCATTAACATATTGTGGAGAAAATTGCATCTATATTGAACATGTACAGACATTTCTCTTGTCATTTTTCCCTAAACAATATGGTATAAGGACTATTTACATAGCATTTACATTATATTAGTATTATAAGTAACCTGGAGATGATTTAAACTACTCTGGGAGGAGAAGTGTAGATTCTATGCAAATACTACTCCATTTCATGTAAGGGACTTGAACATCTGAAGATTTGGGTGTCTGGGGGTGGGTTGGAGGCTGGAACTAATGGCCCCCAGGGATACTAAGGAACGATTGCAATGCAAATGCTGAATATTGATCTAACCTAAATTATAACACAAGTATTTTGAGAGCAAGACAGGAAAGAATGCATATAGGTGAGTGTGGTGAGGGAGAATTAAGCACTCGTAATCCAGCACAGGAAGTCAGTAGGAATCAAAAGATAATGCCTAAAACAGAAGCATCCTGCAGAAGAAGTAAAAGTGTTTTATTTCCGGTTAGAGAGGTAGATACCTCAAGAGATAGACAAAGCAAATGAAAGGGAAAAGGGGCCAGGCTTGCCAGAGACTTCTGTGTATTCGTCAAAAGCCTGTAGAACTACTTCACTGTTTAAATTATATGCATGTTTCGTATGACAAAAATAGAAACTAGTATTTTGAAAGGAAGGTGAACTACCTCTCTTTTTGTTGTTGTTGTAATGATTTCCTTTCACTTAGAACTACCTCTCTTATATAACAATACAATCTCTCATTTATAACCCAAACCCAATGCTAAAAGCTATGGTTTTGCCTCACTAATAAACAAATGCAAATACATTTCAGAGGCCACATTTTATACAAATGCCTGTAGATAAACCTGAAAGGCCTCCCAAGCAAGTGAAGACTCCAAGCTCTGTGGCCTGTAGGCTGATGAAAGGCCACCCTAATGTTAACAGGCACTTGCCTGATAGTTACAAAGGTAATTTATACTCAGAACATTTCCACCCATGTGAGAGAATGACCCTCCATTTTACTACATGTTGTATTAATGTCAATCAATATATGTTTGAGGGCTTTATACATTATGGATAATAATGTTGGAGCTTTGCAAACCATTCCTCTTGGGGGAGCTACACAAAATTCTGCAGGAGAGAGCAAAGCAGTCAAGCTCTGCGTGGCCACTCTCTCCTTGGGTTCTGTAAAGTTTCGTCAGCTCAGCTCTGCAAACGAGACAGAGCAGGAGGACTCTCCACTGAAAACAGGAAATACCCTGGTGGGTGAGGTCATCTAAAACAGGAAAGTGGACATATCCAGGGAGGAGACTGCCTGGACAGGGCACTTGCTCCCAGACCACTGTGCTGTGCAGAGGGAAGATAGCCAAGTGGATGGGCTGGGGGACTTGGCTAAGTCACTCAGGTACTTTATGCATCTGTGCATACTGATCACCTACACTTGGAGTTGTGCGGATCAGACAATGTATAGAGATCCTCTCTGATGCGAGACTGGGTTACATACAGATAAACCTGCTGCAAGTTGAAAATATCATAAGTTGAAAATGCATTTAGTACACCTACTGCATATCTTAACTTAGCCACACAGCACACATCACTTGTTTCCCCTTGTGATCTCGGGGCTGAAGGGAGCTATAGTTGCTGTCACTGCCTAGCATTGCCAGAGAGAGTGGAACCACATATCACCAGCCCAGGAAAAGATCCAAAGTCAAGTGTCAAAGTACAGCTCCTTCTAAATGTGCATTGCTTTTGCGCCATGGTAAAGTTCAAAAATTATTAGTCAAACCATCATAAGTTGGGAACCATCTGCATACAGTACCATACATTCATTTTTGAACTTTCTATTTCCCCTAGTGATAAATTCTTAAACCCAATTCTTCCCCTTTCCCTGCATCCACACCCATTGTCATACAACGTGGTAGTCCATTCTACTTCCTCTAGCCTGCCTTTGAACTTGGTCACATGACTTGTTTCCGTGGGTAGACCGTAGCTAGAAGGAAGTGTATCTGTTCTGAATTTAGACTAAAGGCCTCCCTTGTTTCCGCTTGCCTTTTTGTACCTCTGCCACTGCCATCAGAAGAACATGTCCCCAGCTTTCCTGCTGAATCAAAAAGGATGAGAAATGTGTGCAGCCAATCTGGACCCAATCTGCAGCTTAGAGTCAAACCCAGGTGAGCCGATCTAGATTAAAAAAAGCCACTCCTCCAGCTCACATGTGCTAGAGAAATAAGTGCTTATGAGTGTGCCACTGGCATGCTGTGGTACTCTTTACACGGCAATAGCTGACTATTATACATGCCCAAGCCAAGGGACTGTAAGGACAAGACACTCAGGAGCTGAAAGGGGAGGAAGCCAGGAAGCCCGCTCATGGGCAGTGCACATCTGGAAAGTATCTAGAGTGACAGAACCTTAGGAGAAAGACATTCTGTATGCAGAGATACTCAGAATATTTTACCAGAATTCTTGGGCTAGGGAATTCTCACTCCATAAACAATCTTATGCATTTTTAAATATGGACGTTTTAGGATGTCTTTTTTGTCCTTAGCTTTTGTGGTGAGCTCCCCACTTTTGCCAAAGGGGAAAGAGAAAGATCTGTGCTCACAATAGGCCTGAAGAGAAAGAGAAATAAAATGCACCCAGGGTCCAGGCACAGTCGTGGAAATGAGCATAAAAACAATACTGAGAAAAAGACAGAAACTCAGAGATGAACTCGGGAACATAGATGGCTCTTTTGCTCTGGAGTTCTCTCTACTCTAGGGTCTTTTCTCACTCACTGGAATTCTCAGCACTGTGTTAAGTTTAAGCATGTTATTCTTGCATGCAACCAAAACTTACCAGGTTTAAATTGAAGGCATAATTCAAAGTTGTTTCACAAGACTTTGGACTTACTGAGGATGAGAATGTCTTACTCCTCTGTGCATCTCCTGTGTCTAGTACAGTGTCTGGCCCATGTTACATGGATGGATGGATGGATGGATGGATGATGAATGGATGGCTAAATGGTTGCATTGTCAGATGATAGAGGGATGGATAGTTGGATGTTCAGATGATGGATGGTTGAATAGTTGGATGAATGAATGGATGGATGGATGAATGGATAAATGCATGAAAAGGTGGGCAGATGAGTAAATGTGTGAATATTCACTTCTTAGGGTTTATGGGGTTGTAAAACTATACAGCATAGACACATTTTTGCTTGAAGATAATCTATTGAGCAAGGACTTCATCTAAAGTTCTTAAGTTATTTTATACACTTTAAATGCTCAAATATCTTTAACACCATTGCCATCATTTAATAATATTTAGAGCCTCCCCCACTCACTAATAACTAACAGAACTCATTTAAAAACAAGCTCTCTGACATCTAGGACCTTCCTGTGTAATGGAATGTTAATGTCATCTTTAAATTGCAACAGTATTCGTACCTTTGATTATATGTCATTTCTCAATCTCATTAACTTACATTTTTTGCAGCCTAAATGCTAAGGTGTCGATTGCTGCAGGCACGTTACGACTGAGAGCCAGGTGAGCCAGATGGCTTGGAAAACAGCTTCTCTGCCTCATGATGACAGAGCACATTGGAGCTCCAGCCAGCCTGCTTTCAGATTGGAACCACTGGTCACAAAGAAGACAGGGTGCAGTGAAAATTCACACACTGAGCACATCCACATGATGATGACTGCCTGCGACATCGCAGATCGTGGGCAGGGTATGTGTTCTCTAACACTAGTTGCCTCTGAATAGCTTTCTGGCACCACCTCTTACCTCTCTGATGCCCACGACTTCCCCCACTGCCACCTGGATCCTGCCCCCAGGCTCTGAACACTCTCACCTGCCTGATGTTGCTCATTTCCACTATCTGCCCTCCCTCCCCTCCATTCCTGCCTCTATCCTTAACCTCAGCGCCCTACCTACCCAAGGACAGGATCCTCCCAGACCCTGGACCTCCCATTGGCAAGAGCAAGAGCCAAAAGTGGAATTTGCTGGAGCTGCTGCTGATGGCTGCATTGCTAATGTGGCTGTGAAGAATACCTGCAAATGTTGAGCCACTTATTTCTGTTCATTGATTTCAATTTGCAGTGCAGTCATTTCCGGGGCTCCCATTGGCCCGAGCGCTCTGAGCCCTCTGCAAGGTGCAGCTGAGAGGCTCGAGGAGGAGTTCGTGGGCCAGGCCTGTCCTTCACCTCAGGGCACAACCCAGAGCACGGTGGCGGAGGCAGCAGCAATGTGCAGGCCAGTGCCGAGCAAGTGGGAAAACATTCTGAAGCCGCAGGCTTCTCCTGAATTAAATATTTACTCATTTCATGCCTCTCCCTCTGTCCACAGAGAATCCAGCTCAAACTAAATAACAAAGGAGGTCAGGCTTGTGATCCTCGCAAAAATACTTACCCTGCAATTATAGGAATATTGGGCCTTACAATTAATGCCAGGCCTGTGGAACTTGGAGAGGGTCCAAGGAACAGCAACAGAAATGATGAAGGGGCAGAAAGATAAAGCTGGTAGGAAAAGCGGGAGAGGTAGGGCTTGTTTTGAATGGAAAAGACCTTGGGGGTGGCCTAATTACAGTCTTCAGCACATTCCGAGGCTGGAAAATGGCACTGTGGGGTCTCCAGTCCCACTAAAGACATGCTTAACTTCTACCACCAGCTTTGGCCACCTCTTGTGTCAAAACAGTTTTGTGCTTCATTTTGTTTTGTATTGTTATGCATGGCTGGGGATGGAACCCAGGGCCTCATGCATGCTAGGCAAGTGCTCTACAACTGAGCTACACGCCCCCAGCCCTGTCGTGGTTGTGTGTGTGCACATGTGTGAGTGTGTGTGTTTGTGTGTGTGAGTGTGTGTGTGTGGTGACGAGAATTGAACCCAGGGACTTCTCACTGAGCTACATCCCCAGCCCTTTTTTATTTTTTATTTTGAGACAGGGTCTCATTAAATTGCTAAGTTGCCCAGGCTGGGCTTGAATTTGCAGTCCTCCTGCCTTTTGATCTCACTTATCTGCTAATAAAAACATATTGGAGTGTAGCATGGTGGCACACACTTATAATGCCAGTACTCTGGGAAGTTGAGGCAGGAGGATAGAAAATTTGAGCCAGCCTGGGCAACTTAGCAAGACTGTGTCTCAAAATAAAAAAGTCCAAGGATGTTGTAGCTCCAGGCAAAGATTGTAGGTTCAGCCCCCAGTACCATACCACACACACACACACACACACACCTTTCACCCCATAATTGTGTTTACTTATCTAATTTTAACTTACATAAATATATCATTGTGCTAATATTATAAATATCTTCATTGTGAAACATGCACAAAAATGGTGAAATAAACACAGCTTTTAATAGGTATACAAAAATATTCTCCCCGCATCTCAGTAGATCACCTTGCTGACACGCCCCTCCTTGGGGTTCACTGTCTGGACTGGAAATCCTCCCAGACACAAAGCTTTTGTGAGGGCAAGGATTTCATCACATCGTTCTTGTCCAGTGCTGCACCCCCAGAACCCAAGACAGCAATTGTTTTAGATTAGGCTCCCCAGAAGCAGAAATTGAACTGAAGTCTCCTGTGCAAGTGATAGATTAAAGACATGCTCCAGCTGATGTGGTGGTGCACACCTGTAACCCCAGCTACTCTGGAGGCCGAGGCAGGAGGATTATAAATTCAAGCCCAGCATGAGCAACTTAGTGAGAATCTGTCTCAAAATAAAATATTTTTTTAAAGGGGGCTGTATGTGTGGGGGAGTGTTGCTGGAGATGTAGCTCAGCAGTAGAGTGCCCCTGGGTTCAAGCCCCAGTATCAAAAAAAAAAAAGAAAGAAAAGAAAAGAAAGAAAGAAAGAAGAAAAAGGAAAACTCATGCTTCCCAGAGAGGTGAGAAAAAAGTGTCTAGGAGCAAGATATGGAAGGAGAAGGTACCAGGAAGATGTGACTTTGGGCAAAGTCCCTGCACAGGGGAGTTTTTGCATGATCCTGCAGAGAGCACAAAGTTACCCCTCAGCAAAGGTGCTGGGCTTTCAGATGCCTCCATGGCCAGTCTCTGGTTAGCTTGGCCTGGGAGGGGAGCAGTGTGGACTCTAGCAGGTCCTTCAGGCTCTCTGCACAAGCTGGGTGTCTGCTGTAGCTTGAGGGCAATGCTCCCCAAAACAGCCCTGCGCTTGCTAGAGAAAATGCACTGTGGGGGAAGGGAAGGTAGCAAAAATAAATAAATAAATAACCATGTATCCAAGGAGACAAGCGACACTGGCATTGTGTACTATGGTAACTAAATCATTGCACCGGCTCGATTCATGTTTGCTGACTAAACAACGGAACTGAGCAACACATCCCCCCCAAGTAAGTCTGTGCTCCCCATGAGGGGTCTGGAAGCCATCTTGCCATGAGAATGTTGGGGCAAGGGGGCCAGGTCCCCTGCCAGGCCCTGGATGGCAAGTGAAGCTCTAAGAGGAGGGAGCTCTTTAAAACCTGCATGGGGGCAGCCCTCAGGAGATAGAAGCCTTTGTAAAACCCGACAAAGATGAAGTGCTGGCCCAGAGGTGGAGATCTGTCAGGCTGGAATGGAGCCTGCAGTTTAAACAGGCGTTTCTCCAGGTTTGGCTAAGCAGCAGAGATCTGTCGCCCCTGGAAATTTGGGCCAAGGACCGCATGCCCCATTTGCCAGCTCATGCTGCAGCTCGGTGACCTTGGGGAGAGTTTGGTTTCTGTCTGCATGGACATTTCTGCATCTATTCAAAGGATGAGGGCTGTGCCTGCTTCCTGCCTGGTGCCTGCCTAAATAGGAGCCTTTGCAAAAGTCAGGAGCCCTTAGAAGGAAAATTACAAGACCTCAGATGCTGAACAACAGTGGAGTGACTCAGTAGAGTCTCAGGCTCCTGGCTGTGCTCTGAGGCCCCAGAGCTTGTCCCAGGACCATGTTCGCCAACCCTAACACCTGAGGTTCCCTGCTCTGAGGTTAAGACTCTGTCCTGGGTCCTATTTCGCCTCTATCTCCATTAACATTTCCCCATTCTTGCAGCATTCTTTACTGAAGACTTGTATTTCATGATCTGAAATCCTGTGAGGTTAAAAGTGGTGGATGTGGATTCTAAGGCCACCGGATTTCTGAGTCACCAGACAATGATCAAATTTATATCTTTCTGTGCCATCCGCCTTTTAGATGGTGTTTGTGTTTCATGTTAAATATAATTCCTTTTGGCTTCCCCAGCTGCCCGAGGCCTAGTTCTGCTCGGTCCAAGAGCAGCTCACCCGGGAGCTGCCTCTCCATGTGGCCTCTGGGGCCGATTCATTTTTCTCCCAACGCCTTAATGAGTGATGATTTCTCGAGACAATCAGATCGGCTGTGCGGGAGATTCAGCTCCTTCATTACGACAGCCGGATACATCACAGGCACCATTTTTCAAACCCATGTTTTTCATCACACAGATATGACTTGATTAAACCTTTGTGATATTACATTGGGATATTCGAAAATAGCCTTTAGTGACCATCATGTGCATCTTGTTTCTGATAAATCTATTACTGCTATGGGAGGCACTTTTACATACAGAGTTTAAAAGCAGAGATTCTGAAACCACCAGGCTGCCTGAGTTCACATGCCACCTCTGCCACTCACTGCTGTACAACTTCGGTCGTGTTGCTCAACCTCTCTGTGCCTCAGTTTCCCAACTGACAAACTAGAAACGTGTGATGTACTTCATGAGGTAGTGGCCAGAGCTAATATGTGTGCTATGGTTTATATCTAGATGGCTCCAAGGCCTCGTGCACTCATGGGTGGGGATTTGGGGAGGTAACTGGACCATGGGGGTGTGATACTCATCAATGAATTAGTCTATTGATGAGTTTGTAGCTAAATGTGATTTGGGAAGTGAAGCCTGGTGGGAGGAGGTAGGTCACTGGGGGCGTGGCCTGGAAGAGTCTATCTTCCTCCTCCTCCTTTGATCTCTCTCTGCTTCCCACCACCATGTCATGAGCTCTGTCATGCCCCTCTGCCACACTGCCCCATCTTGGAGCCAGGCAACTATGGACGGAAACCTCTACAAACTGTGAGCCAAAATAAACCTTTCTTCCTTTAAGTTGTAAATGTTGAGTTTTGTGTCTCAGCGTCAAGAAAGTGACTAAGACAATGTGTAAAGTGCTTGGTACACAGGAAGAGCTATATATAGTCTTCATTATTATTATAGTTACCATTATCATTATAGCTATCATTATTATTGCTGCTACTACTACTACTACTACTATCATTATTTGCTCATCACTATAATCCTGTCATGTAGAGCTGATTTCTTTCTAGATAAGGGAAATGGTGTTTGAAAAGGGTAATTTGCCCAAGAGGTAGGGACACCAATTTTATGTTCAGAATCTAATGTCCATGCTAGCTGCTGTTTGACATCTTTTTCCTCTCAAGGTTGGCCTTTATATAAAGGTCAATAAATACATTGCAGGGGAAGAAGTGGCAGAAAGATACGTTGACCATGCCTCAGACCCCACCCCCACTCCCTTCAACAAGCAAAAGGAACAACTGGGATGTGTACTCAGTCAATCAGTAGTCAGTGGCCAAGCCTGGATTAAGCATCTACTGTGTGCAGGCCCTTGGGAATCTGTCAGGCTATCTAGACAGCTGGACAGAAACCCAACTAAACCGTACACTGTAATTCATGCACGCTAGGAAAGACACCTGTATAGAGTGTTACAGGAAATTAGAGGTCTGGGAAAAATGGAGAAGCAGGGAATCTAGTTACTATTATTGGCTCCCCTGGCTCATGCCCTGAATCAGTCAGGTCTCTGCCCATACTATTGCATAACAAACAGCCCTCGGGTCTCAATGACTCACAGTAGCCAGTATTTCTTTTTCTCCAGCTGAATTTGGCTCAAGCTGCAGGTTGGTTTCACATATACTCCGCATACTTCTGTCTTCTAGGATGAGCAGCCACCAGCACATGCTCTTCTCATAGCAAGTAGCAGGCCAGAAAGTGGTCAGTGCAAACTACACAAGCATATTTAAAGTTTCTAGTCATGTTACTTCCACTGACTTGCTATTGGCCAAAACAAGTCCCACAACCAAGCAGCATTAATGACACAAGGAAGTACAATGTGCCTACTCGATTAGGAGGGCCTGCAAAGGCCATGGTCCTGTTACCCCAATGGAGGAAAGAATCAGAAGCTAAAATGCAATCAACTATGAGTGTCATAGGCAAGGCTAAAGAGAGAAGGCCAGTTTATCCAAGCACTAAGAGTTGCTCCAGGAAACAGGCTTTATTAGGTGAGAGACAGACGTGCAACTCAAATTCTCTTTCACTGAAGCCAAAGGAGAATGCATCTGCTACACAGCTGGGAAGTCTGGGGGCTTCCTGAATTCCAGTTAGACTGTTTCCAAAGGCTCAAATGCTGGTGTCAGGGGTCAGGAGCTTTCACTCCATCTTCCTGTCCTGATTTTCCATGCAGTTTGAAATTGGACTTGTTGGCCTGGGGATTTGGTGGTCTTTACAGCATTAGATGCCAAAGGGAAAGAATCTGTCCCAGCCTTCACCTAGCAAATCCTAGGGATGGGAGTCCTGGAGCAGCAGAGGATTGTTGCAGGCATCTTTGCAACCTACCACAATAGGTTTGGGGTGGGCCCAGGATTCGTGGTGGTCAACACACACCCCCAGGTGATAGGAGCCTGGGTGATGGGAACACACCAAAAATACAGTAGCTTCTTCCCCACTGCAATATTCTGCCTATCACACTGCTCTACTTACCTCCTCTCTGAGTCCCCCCTTCAAGGCAAAGCCCAGCCACACACCTCCTGCAGAAAGACCTCCTTATCCCTCTGCCCTCAGTCAACAACTGCAGCTCCTGCTTTAGGGGAGTCTGAAACTGATCCTATAGTGTCCTTTCTTACCTTCTGTCCACAAAGACCCTCTGGAATGGAGGCCTTCCCTCCTAGATTACCAGATTTTGGAGGGTAGAAAAGGACATCTTAGATGACACCCTCCCCACCCTGTGGCACTGGGGACAGGGCTAGACCTCATCAGCACCTAGCAATTGATAGATGTATACAGATGCTACTCTCTGTAGGACCCTGCAAACCATGTCCCTGTGGTTGGGGGGGTGCCATGGTTTGATGTGGTTTGTCTCCCAAGGGTTCATGTGTTGGAAGCTTGATCCCCTGTGTGGCGATGGTGGAAGGTATTGGGACCCTTAAGAGATGGGGCCTAGGGGAAGGTGTTTAGGTCACTGGGGACACCATCCTTTGAAGAGATTAATGTAGTTCTGGTGAAACCCTAGTTAGGTCCCAGGAGAGTGAGTCTGGCCCCTCCCTGCTCTCTGGCTTCCAGTCTTGCCATGTGACCTCTCCCTCTCACAAGCACTCCCACCCCAATGCCCTTCTGCCCTGAGGCCTTCACCACAGGCTGAACAAGTAGGGCACTGTCTTAGTTACTTCCTCATTGATGAGACAAAATACCTAACACCCACAAATTAAAGGAGAAAAGGTTCATCTTGGCTCATAGTTTGTAGAGGTTTCATTCTGTAGTTGATTGGCTCCAAGGCAGGACAGCATGGCAGAGGAGAAACAGTCCATGGCATGGCAGGCCCAAGGCAGCAAGAAGCAACCCTGCCTTCTTTTCCATCCCTCTACGTTCCATTCAGACTATGAGCCTTTGGTTGGTGCCACCCGTACCCAGAGTGGGGCTTCCATTATCCACACTTAGAACTATGCTAACCCAATATAGTTATCACAGACCCTTAATCCCAGTAGCACACACCCTAGATCCAGCCGCTTCTGAAAAGTCCCACCTATGAGCACATGAGGCTTTGGTGGGACATTTAGATATAAGGCATAACAGGCACCAACCTTGGGCTTGCAGCTTCCAAAACTGTGAGCTAAGTAAAGTTCTTTTCTTTATGCATTTCTCAACCTCAGGTATTTTGCTATAGCAATAGAAAACTGACTGATACAGGTGGCTTTCTAGCTCTTTTCTGGAAAAAATTCCAAAGTTGGGAGAGCAAAGGGGAGAAGAGTTGAGCTATAAAACACTCCTAGGTCCAACATGAAAGAATAGAGCCCAATACAGCTTTAATTCAAAAGAAAAGAAAAGAGTACTGCCATTGCTGCAAACCACAGCCTCACGGATCTCTTGCCACCTCTCCACCCAGTAAAGCTGTCCAAGTTCAGCCCCTTGCTTGCCTTCTGCACCCTAGCTTCCTCCATGGAGCAATGAGAACAAACCCCAAATGCCCTCCCTACCTTACTCATTCAGTTCTTAAGTGACTGGAAAGAGCATCATATTTTGGCATTATCTGATGTAATGCATCTTAGTCACAATCATGAATTAGGCCAACCTAAGAGATATTCACTCTATATTGTTGGGCTCACAAAAGGAACTTGATTCAGGGACTCTATGGAGTCCTCTCTCTCCCTCCCACCCTCACAATTTCTAGAACATTTGGTTTTGAAGTGTAATCCCATGGTTTGGGAACAATACAAAGTTCGTATGCCATTCAGCAAACACCAGGGAAGCAGTCTATCCTTTTCCAGGCCTTCCGTCTTTGGGAAAGGATCATATCAAAAGCCTAAATCTGATTTATTTCCCTTAGTAGAGATGCCCAAGACATACTCAGGAGCCAGTGCTCCCCTGGAGTGTGGGCCACGCTCACCTCTGCTCCCATCCTTGGCTAGATTTGAAACGCATCCACATTAAACACAGGCCATGGCATTTTCCTTCCCATCAGAATTCCGCAGACTTGATATCTAGAGACAATTTGGCCCTTCTTCCTTTGCTAAGGGCTGGCTCTGCAACATGCCATTTAATGAGAGATCGCCCTGAGCGGGGGTGTGGCAGCAGGGTGTCACAGTGTGATGTGTGCTGGAGAGGCAAAGGCCAGGGGATCCCATCTTCACCTGCTCAGCAAATGGTTACTGACTGAAAACTAAGGCAACAGCCCAGGAAGAGCCGGGTGCCTGCCGAGGGGTTGGTCTGACCCCCCCACTCCCAGCAACTCCCCAGCCACTCAGGGAGCAAGTTCCTTCCCAAGGAACCACTGGAGAATAATACACAGGCCAGAAGTGGGAACACTTAGCTGGGAGCCAGAAGGAGCCTCAACCACTGTGTAGAGACCACACAATCCAGGCCATGCCAGCTATGAGCTAGAAAAGAAGCCTGGGGAGAGGTATGAAGATTGTGAGGCAGAGGGTATCCTAACAGGCTGGAAATCCATTCCTTTTTTCTCTCTCCGTCTGTCTGCTTTTGTGTCTCTACAGATGTTCCCTGGCTTTATCAGGGTTACATCCTGATACCCCCAGAAGTTGAAAATATCCTAAATGGACAGGACATTTGACACAGTGGCTCCGCGCACTGTAACAGCATGGGTGTTCCCCTGGGATTGCGGGACCCATGGGAGCCTGCAGTGGCTGCCACTGCCTGGCATCACCAGAGAGGATCTGCACATGTCGCACCAGCCCATGAGAAGTTCCAAAGTCAGCGCTTACAGTGTGGTTTCTACCAAATGTATGTCACCTTCGACCATTGGAAAGTTGAAAAACCCCAAGTCAGTCCATCACAATTTGGGCCATTTGTATTTCATTTGTCTTTTCCTGTGTTTCCCGCCTCCTCTCCTTCATTTCTTCTTCTCTTCCTTTCACCTCCTCCTTCTCTTTTTCTCTGTCTCAGTGCTTCCCTAACTATTGTCTCTCGCCCTTTCTTTTGTATTGTTTTTGCACTGCAGAACATTGAACCCAGGCCCTTCACACTAAGCTACATCCCAACCCTTCTTTTTATTTTTAAATTTTGAGACAGGGTTTTGCTATGCCCCCAGGCTAGGCTCAAATTTGGATTCCTCCTGCCTCAACCTCCCAGAGTGCTGGGATTACAAGCATGTGCCACCACACCGGGTGATTGTTTAGATTTTTCTTTCTACTCTTTTAGCATCTCCATCTTTTCATGCTTCAAACTCTCCCCCGCTCAAGAAAAACCTAAATAATAAAAGAAAATACACTTTTGGAGGGAAGGTCATTTGCAAAACTACTCTGCTTGACTTTTGTTGGTGGTGTATTTTGAAAAGAAGTGAACCAGACTTTAAAGGGAAAAAAAATAAACATTTAAATTAGAGATTGTTGTGAGTTGCCATCATGTGTGGCCTTCGTTAGAGATTGTGTATGTTCACATGTTCACCGCTATCACAATAGACAAGGAACTCAGAGCTTTTGTATTTTAAACTCTCAGGAAAAAATAATGGTGAAAAAGTCAGATCATATGGGCAAGTGTGACCATTAATCTTGATTACAAACTTGATTGTCTTAAGGGACACCTAGGAGATTAGCAGAGCAGTAAAGCACCCTTGTAGGTATACCTGGGTGGACCATGGGAGTGTGACCTTGGGGATTGTATCTGGTTCCTGGCCCTTCTCTGGGGTCTCTCTTCCTGTTCTCTCTGCCTCCTGGCTGCCATGAATTCAACAACTTTCCTCCACAACACCCTTCTGCCGTGATGTTTCTGCCTTGAAGTCAGCTGACCATGAACTGAAACTTCTGACACCATGAGCCAAATTAACCTCTCCTCCTTTAAGTTGTTGGTATCAGGTATTTTGTCCTATCAAGACAAAGTTGACCAACACGGCAAGCAATTCGTAGATAGGAAACCTGTAATGATTAACAAACGACAAATTGTCAACTCTTATAAGTCATCAGAGAATTACATATTGAAATGGCATCACTTCAAACTGAAGTCACTGATAACACTTTGGAAATTGAATAAAGCCAAGTGCTGCAGAAGATAGGAGAGATGGAAACTCTCATGCACTGCTGGTGAGACTGCAAGGTGACATAGCCATCCTGGAGGATTATGTGTTGGTACTTAGGAAGGAAGTCTATGCAAATCCTTGACCCAGAAAGCCCTCAGGTCTTGACCTCAGAGTTACATGTGATAGTGGTAGATCCACACAAGAGAATTCTGTGTAACAGTCAGAAGCAATAGACCAGATTTACAAACAGCAAGTAGACAGGTCTTTAAAACAGCATGATGAGTGAAAGAAGGAAGAAGATTTATAGCTTCGTATTAAATTACTATTCTTATAAATTAAAAACACATGTCTACCAAAAAAGCACCGTATATCTGTTAAAGGGTATGTATTAGACTGGGTGTTGGGTCTAGGGGAGGATGGTGAGGGAAGAAGGGAGCAGGTTTGGGGGATGTAAAAGAAAAATAAGAAAGCAAGAAAAACCAGAGGGGCCTTCTCCTGGATCAAGGACAATGGGACAGGGTCAGAGGTGCATGGCTAACTTGGCCCTCTACATCTGAAAGCAGAGGGGAGCTAGATCAGAAGAAGGGAAAGGGAAGGAGGGAGGAAGAGAGGGAGGGGGAAAAGGAGACCCACATGGTCATTCTTCTCAAGGAATCTAGAGCAGATATGATAGATTCTCATTTTAAGAGCAGAAAAATAGAGACACTGAGGCAGGAGGGTCAACCTCAGCCTGAGCAACTTAGTGACTTAACAAGACCGTGTCTCAAAAGAAAAATTTAAAAAGGACTGAGGATGTAGCTCAGTGCAACCACCCTGGGTTCAATCCTCAGTACTGCAAATAAAGAGGAGGGGGGATGAAGTTGAAAATCAAGCCTTTAAAAGACTGGCCCAAGGTCACATGACAAAGAGAGGCCTAGGCTCCTGTCTTCTCATTTCTGATTCAAGCTCTTCTTGTGGACTCTTTCTCTGAATGCAAAGAAGAAATGTGTTTTGAATGGCTCAAATTCAAGCATTGTGCCAGATATCTAAGATGATGATCAAAAGGATGCAGGGAGAAGGAAGGCCACCAAGTGGGCGTGGACAATGGATGAGGACTCTTCTCTGACTGGACCAGACAGCTGGGCAGTAGCTCAGAGGAACTAGGAAGCTGTGCTATGAAAGCAGGAAGGAGAGTCAAGGCTTGAACGTATGCCATATCCTCATGTATTGCCATATCCTCAAGGACTAGGTGGGACTTGTGGAGAAAGTCTCAACGGGCTTTCTCCATCATTCTTTGGCTGTCCTGGGCTGCTCCAGGAGTGTCCTTTCATGGTAACTCAGCTCTGTGTAAATTTGTATGCAGTTAGGACTTCTTCAATTGCAAAGGAGAGAAGCCCAACTCAAATGGACTGTAGAAAAAACCATGGGTGTGGTGGTTTGCTCATGTAATTTACCAACTCTGGAACATAGCCTACTTCAAGTACGGCTGGATCCAGACTCTCTCTCCCCCACCCCAGTCTGTCTCCTCCTCCTCCTCCCTGACCCCCTCTGTTTTCCTCAGTATCAGCTACATTCCAAGGCAGGATCTCCCCTCTCTCCCAGACAGTTGCTGGCTGGTCCAGGCTGATATTCTGCCCACTCAGGAACCAGAGAGCTCTCTTTTCCCATAGCCAGAACAAAAGTTGCAGAAAGGTCTGGCTTACAGCATATGCCTTGGACAGAACACTTCCTTGCAGCCTAGGGTATCCTGAGCACTGATTGATAGGCCTGGGCCGTATACCTGCCCTCCAAGTGTGTGTGTGTGTGTGTGTTTGTGTGTGTGTGTGTGTTGGGGATAGAGCAAGTGTTAAGATCAATACCAACTAGGAGTAGTAGTTGACTTCCCAGAAGGAAGTCAGATTGTTATATAAGCAGAGATCACAGATATCCACTATTATGTTGATGTATTTTTATATATGTATGTATTTGTATCCATATTTGCATATAACTTTTTATTATTAATATTTATTGATTGATTTATTTCTACTTAGTTAATATGGTCACATGGTCCAAAATTTAAAAGGTACAAAAGGGAGGACAATGAATAGTCTCCTTTCTGCCCTCATCCCAGCTGTCCATCCAGCCCCTTCTCCTGAGGCAGCCAATAGGATGGACAGTACAGAGTTCTCACCTTTCTTTGCAGAAGTGTCCTGTATATACACAAGCCAATCCATAACCCATTCTCTGCCCCTCCCACAGCCCCTTGGAACCCGTATGGATGCCTCTGTACTTGGAGTTTCTCCTCTGGGTTTGCATTTCAAGATGGGGTGTGAGGTCTGGGTTGGGCAGGGGTGCAGGAAGGCTGGCCTGGGGTGAGACAGCATCATGCACTACTGCTCATCTAACTTCCTGACAGCTGCTGACTGAGTCAGGAGCCTTCAGCCCCCAAGGGAGGAGCCACAAGGGAACCCCAACCAGCATGGTGGTCCTGGCAGCAGCAGTACCTCTAGCATATGATTTGACACCTATTTTCAGCAGAGTAGGAGGTGGCCAGGGACAGGGGACTGAATGAGCAAGGATCTGTTCTGGTTGGAGGAGCCGGCACAGGGATGAGCTCACCAGAGGTGGTCTCAGCCCAGGACAGCTGTGGGAGGGGCTAGGGATACACAGAGCCTCATGCAGCCCCAAGCCTGGACCTCTTGGGCAAACCAAACCTCAACCTACCACTTCCATCTGTGCCCTACCAAAGGGAGTAGCAAAGAGGGGCCTTCATAATCTGGGGAAACTCCTTGCAACGTATGTAAGAGAGCGGTTTGGTTCCACTGCTGGTCACATACTGTTTGCCTAGGTGCTTTTCAAATATGAACCTGTTGACCCTCACAACCACCCCACGAGGTAGGAAGAGGCATGGCTCCCCTTTGAAAGGTGCCAACACTGCACTGGAGCAAGCATGAGTTAGGAAAAATACAGACCCAGGTCAGCCTCCCTCTGCGCAACACCCAGCCCCCTCCTCTGCCCCTACTTGGCAAGCTTCCAGGAGGACCATTTAAAAAAAAAAAACCTGAACATGGCCAATCATAGGTCACAGTCATGGCAGGGTGGCTCGAACCACACCCAACATTTATTCACCTGTTGATGCTGAAACCCAGCAGAGGGTTTCCCATGCACCCGGAACACTCTGCAAGCAGATGGAGGGGCCAGGAGCCCTCCTCTTCCTCCTTCTGCTCGAGGTGGGAGCTGTGCTTCTCATGGCCAATGCCCAGAACAGCGAGGGCTAAGTATTGTCCTAATTCTCTGCCCTGGAGTGATGAACTCTACCTCCCTCCAGTCTGTGTGGGAGGAACGTCATCCAGTTCTCCTTGGAACTCACAGCACACAGTGACTCCTTTCTCCTTTTGTGGTCAGGAAATGAGTTTTGCTCTGCTTTTCACTTGGGGGCTTATTATGCAATTGCTTAAAATATGCAACGGGATGCAGATATTTATATGAGGATGTTGAAATGATGGCTTTTTAATGGAAGCAATCTAATTATGCTATATCTGCGCTCCTTTCTTTTTTTAAGAATTATTCTTACAGTGTTTTAAAAAAAAGAGGAGAGGGGTGTGTGTGTGTGTGTGTGTGTGTGTGTGTGTGTGTGTGTGTCTGGGTTGTGTTTTTGTTTTTATTTAGGGTATGTGGTTTTATTTAATCTCCCAGTCTGTTTAAATGGATTGAAAAAAAAATCCAAAAAGTATATGGCTGCGATTTAACAAGATAATTAGCAGCTGCACTTTATAACAAAATCTAAGGCAATTATCACTTCAGGAGGACCCGGAGGAATCCCAGCTGCCAACATCCTGCTTCGCTGCCAGAGGGAATGACATCATAACTGCTCCAGACAAAAGGGAGGTGGTTTCTGGTCACCGTGATGTCACTTGCTTCAGCAGACAGTCCCAGACAGCTGGGAGACAGGTGGCTGCTTCCTAGGATGGAAGACAGGTACTAAAGGACGCCAGGGCACTGCAGGCCCCAGTGCAGTCCCCCCAGGGCAAACTCCCAGTGGGCCACCAAGATACAGCATGTACTCATGCTCCTCCCCAAGACTTCAAAATAGGTTCTAGAGAAATTAAATTGTTCCTCCTCTCTTCTCTCTAGCCTCATTTCTAAAAAAAATTTTTTTTTTGGTACCAAAGATCGAACTCGGGACCTTGCGCTTGCAAGGTAGGCGGCAGAACCACTGAGCTAAATCCCCAGCCCTCATTTCTAAATCTTTATCCCAACTATTCAAAGTCAGTGACTTACTGGATCCTGCTCATGGTCAAGTTTACAACAACATAGCCAAAATGTGTCCCCTCGAAGATGAGAACTGCTAAATTGCATCAGATAGCAACTCAAAGCAAGCTTAAGAACCAGATTTGTATTTCCACTGCAGGGTTCCTTTTTTTTTTCACCCTATGGCCAACTATTTATCAATCTAGGCTCCTGAGTGCTTTTTCAATCAAAAACAGAGCACTCTAGCACAAAATTGTCAAATTCTAGGTAGCAAACTGGAATTTGTCATTGATTGAACTTTATGTGTAAAATTGAGCCAGCAAATGTTTAAGGGCATTGCGGGATAGCCCTCCAGTGAATGCACGGTCAGTCTTTTGATGGTTCCAAAAGATAGAGAAAAGTGATCTGATTTCCTTGTAAATCCCACTAGTTACAGACCAGCAAGCTGACTCTACTTACAGGCAGCCAAATGTGCCCCCCACCCCTGCCACACCCCTTCCTGAAACTATAAAGCAATAGGCCAGGCTTCCTACGTCACACTGCCAGATGACATTCTTGGTGCTTGGGTGGGAATCTGTCCTCTGTCACTTGACAGATAAACCACAGAAACTGTGTTTGTTCATGCACACTGGCTTCCCCCTCAAGCCATTCCTCTTGGGCCCACATTACAAACCTGAGGAGAAAAAAACATGGTACTGCATCTTTCATTCCTTCTCCCAGCCTCAGCCAGTAGGCTTCTGGGCCTCATAGAAAACGAAATGAGACTTGAACAGCCCCAGGAAAGCCACCGACTCCTGGGGCTCACTCAAACACTGAGCCTCACTCCTGAAGTAAGAAAGACAAGGCATCCTGGAGCTCAGCCTCCCTCTGGAACCCGGCAGAGTGCTGCCACGGGGGCTCAGTGCGCAGCCCACACACAGCAGATCCTTTGGCCCCTTGTCATTCTCAGCCTTCTAGAAAACTTCCTGCTTCCTTTATGGAAAACAGGTGTCCATGTCCTCCTGCATTGGGCTGGACGCCAGGCAGGAGCTTGGGCTAGAGGGCTGTTCCCATTATCTGTTGCTGCTTTTCAACTGCCCTCACCTTAGTGGTATGAGCACCAAACATCGCAGTATGCTGTAGGCTCTGTGGGTCAGGAACCCAGACAGGACACATGCACCACTGTGTCGGGGCCTCTGCTGGGAAGACCAGAATGGCTGAGGGTGACTTGATGGTTGAAGGCTGGAACCATCTGGGGTTCTTTTGCTCACGGGACTGGTGCTTGGGCTAAAATGACTCAAAGGCTCGCACTGTTAACCGCTGCACCTACTTGTGCCTGCATGTAACCTCCGCCTGGGGTCTGGGCTCTCTCACAGTGTGGCAGCCAGGCATCTTCCATGGCAGCTTGGAGCTCCAAGGATGAGTGCTCAGCAAACAAAACAGAAATTGCATGCCCTTTGTTCTCCTCAGTCCTGGGGATTGAACCCGGGACCTTCACACTGAGCTATATCCCCAGTCCTTTTTATTTCAAACTTGTGATCCTCCTGCCTTGCCCTCCCAGCATGTCGGGATTACAGGCATGTGCCATTATGCCCTGCTTCCGTATCCTTTACGATCTAGTCTTGGAAGTCACATAGCACCTGTTTGCAGTAGTATTTTGGTTGAAGCAGTCACAAGCCCACCCAGATTCAAGGGAAGGGGCCTTAGAACTATCTCTCGATGGAAAAAGTATCAAGCATTTGCTGCCACGGTTCAAAGCCCCCACAGGCTGACTCTCACTTTCAGCCAAGCTAAGCGTTGAAGCCTTTCCATCAGTAACAGGGATGTGAGGGCAGCACTGGGGATGTCAAGAACATGGGAGGGCCTGGAGCAAATTTCAGTTCACCTTTTCTTTCAGTTTCTAATTCTGCTCCCTCGTTTCCGAAAGTCTATACAGGTTTGGAAGTGGAATGCAGGCTGCCACAAGCCCCTTGCTCCATCCCAGCCAGGGCTTCCATCTGGAAGTGAAGCAGTTAGAGCTGTGGAGGATTTGAGATTACGGCCAGGGTTCCTGGCACGAGAGGCTTCTGGCATGTTTGTTTCCGCTCCAGTTCCCAAATGTATCTAACAGCCTGCCCAGGCCTCTAAACCTGCACCCAGCACTAGTCGGGCCCTTTCAGGTGATAGTAGAGGACAGGTCCGAAGTGATGGCTGGAAGGGAGCTTCCAACCTAGGGGAATCCACCCTCCAGGCCCCACACACATTCCCCCACCCATCCCATCCTTTTTTTTTTTTGGTACCCGGGATCAAACTCGGGTCCTTGTGCTTGCGAGGCAGGTGGTGGAACCACTGAGCTAAATCCCCGGCCCCACCCCATCCTTTTTACAAAGGGTGAGGGAACCAAGACTCAGAGGGCCCACTGTTTGTCCAGGGTCACCAATGTGTCAGTGGCTGAGCTGAAACTGTGTGTCGCCCTGCCTTCTGCCCTAGGGTACTTTCTGTCACTGGCTGGGGGCCAGGGGTTCCACTCAGGGGACTCAACACTAATTGCCAACATTTGGCCAGCTCAGCCAGCCACCCTGGGCCTCTGGGCAGCTCTGGACCTGCCAGGAGGGTCCTGCCTACCTGCAGCAACCCGCAGAGGCCTCCTGGGCAGCTAGGGCCACACTGCCACAGCCTGCGGTCTCCTGGGCTAATGGCAGTGGCTACAAGGAGAGTGAAGCCGCAGTAATTACGGCATCAAGGAATCACAAATGCATCTGCAAAGATGACACTGGAAGCATTAGACCTGGCACGGCTGCCTCCTGAGAGGTGGCTGGGGGGAGGCTGAGGCCAGGGCCAGGGCCAGAGACAGGCGCGACTGTCTCACCCTACCGCCTCTGCTCCCAGCCTGGCTGTGATGACAATGGCAGGGATTCACAAGACCCCCTCAGAAAGCACGTCAGCCCAGCCGCCAGGCTCGTGTGTGTCAGAGAAGATAACAGATGTCTTTCACGGCGAAGTAATTGCTTGAAACACAACTGGACAACCCCCCCCCCAGAAGGTTGCACTGGGGGCAGGGAGCCTAGCTTTGGGGATGGGGTAACCTGATGGCAGCCCCCTTCCCGATTCTCATGATCCCTGGACTCCCTAATGAGCTGGTGCAGCCCGCAGCTCTGGGGAAGGTAATTATTACGCCATTGGGTGCTGCTTCCCTCTCCTGTGAGATTAGTTGGGATGATAGTAATGGGGCAGGGCTTCCTGGGTGGAACTTGTCCCTGGTGGAATTCCTCAGAGGCTGGAGGATGTTGGGGGGAGAAACTGGCAAAGGACAAGGTCTCGGTCAGTTAGCATCTTCCAAAGCCTGAGAAATGGGTCCGAAATGCCAGGCTGCCTTTGGCCAGAGCTGGCACCAGTAGATGTCACTGTAAGAAAGGAGGGCCCCCCCCCCCAGGCTGTCTGTGGACTGCACTGGTAAAAATAGAGCTCGCCTGTATTCCCATTGCCAAGTCGCCAAGCCTGGTGATTTATAAGGCTGGGAGCAGACATGTGTGTAAATGTTTTTGCGTGTGAGATGTGTAGCCAACCGCAGGCTGGCTTTTTCAAACTTACAAGGAGAGCGAGGGAGGGAGGGAACGAGGGAGGGAGGGAGGGAGGGAGGGAGGGAGAAGGCAGCCAGGGTGGGAAGCACATGGGCCACTTTTATGTAACACTCCTCTGATACACGCCGCAGTGGGGATTGATGCTCTCTTTGAAGTAAATTGCATCCTGGTGCACCATAGCATGAAAGTTAAGATTTACCATGGCTGGGACCTCTGAGACCCTGCTGGAAGCTAGAATAATTAGCACAGCATTTGGCTGCCTCTCCTCCTGCTCTGCGGGCGGTGACAGGAATGGCACTAATAGATCTTCCAGGCCTGGGACCCATGTGTTTGTCATGAGGTCCATGGTGGCGGTGGGGAAAGAGGACCCTGGTCAACTGAAGGAGGGGAGGCAGGAGTTGGGGGCAGGAAAGGAACTGACCTCACTGGCAAGCACAATGGGACCTGCTCCTCTCGGGGCTCATTGACAAACCAGCTCGCCCTTCCCAAGTCCTCAGGTGCTCTGCTGTCAAGAGAGGGCTTGGGAGGGGCTGGGCATTATCACCCTCGGAACCCAGAGAGTTCATCTCCCAAACAGGTTCCAGGGCCAGACTCCAGGCACCTCACAGGTGGGCGTCTTGGGGGTGTCTGCCCAGTGTTGCCCGCCCCTAGATCATATCAGCCCAGTACTCAGTGCCTTTCAGGAGGCGGAGCCTGGGGCCCAAGCCCTCCTGACTGCCCTCCTCCCTGCCTCCTCCTGCATTGTTTCCCAGGGGCCGTCCATTTTCATGCTCGAAAAGCTGAAAAGTCAATCGATCAACACACCCTGAGCCTCCAGGGAAGAGTCTCTATAGTCACGAGGTCACCCCAGTTGGGACGATAACCAGCTGCGTGGCCTTAGGCAAGTACTGGACCCACTCTGGGCCTCAGCTTCCACTTGTGTATAGGGATGGGTTTGGGTTTGGGCCTGATCATCTTGAGGGGTCTGCACTCACGTTCTGTGCATATTTGACTCCTTCAAATACACACTCCACCCCAGGACACCCTCATAGAAGAGGCGAGCATCGAAGTGTAGAAATCCTGTCCAGTTATGGAATGTGGGTAAGGTGACAGGGTGCCAGGATGCCAGAGGGGGCGTGGCTGCTGGCACTGCCCACTGCAGAGATTCTAAGTGCCTGCTCCACAAGGGCTTTCCTAGGTTGCCATGAGGCCAGGCATCAGTTACCTCTTCCCCGAAGCACAGCAGCTTTCCAGACTGTGCCTGGTGATTTTATAAAACCACACTGGGCAGCAGCTTCCAAACCTTCACTGGACACACAACATCTGTAAGATTGCTAATAAAAGTGTCCCTGTTTCACATTTAAGAAAACGAAGACTCTGGCCCAAGGAAGTCAAAGGAGTGCGAAAGAAATACAACTTGCGGGTTGATGGGGGAAGTCTCAAGGCCTTGGTGTTCTCACTCGGGGGGAAAAATGGGCCTTAAGTCAACCTGAGTGAGATCTTGTGAGAACTAAACGAATGACACCCACAAGGAGGGTGGGCAGGGCAGCCTCCACACAGGCCAGGAGGGAGCAGTTCGCAAGGTCAAGGTCTGCCTGTCAGATCCAAGCCACGGCTGGGAGATGCATTTGCCTCCCAGGCCTTGCATGGTGTCTGGCACATGTTGGGCCCAGTAAATATTTTCTGAACAGCGGTTACATTGGTGCCCCCACAGTGACCTCAATGATGAAGAGATAAAGCTACAAGGGCCAGGGAAGGCTCCCAAAGGGCATCAGGCACCAGTAGGATAGAGCGAGATTAGGCAAGGGGAAAGAACCAAGTTCTGCAAGCTCATCGCAGGGTCTGGAGGGCTGCAGGAGTTGGGATAAGACTCTGGACAGGTTCTGAAGGATGGATTTCCAAATTGTATTCAGCCGTCTTTCCAGTCAGCTCTCCAGGCCTGGCAATATGGGGAAAGTCCAGTCAATGAAGTAGAACTAGCAGCAGACAAATGTCAAATGACATTCTGAACAAACTGTCTTCCTGCTCCTCTCCTTTCCTCCACCACTCGCTAAATTCCTACCTGCCACCTGGTTGTGAAAGAGAGACATGAAGTGGGGACTCCCTCCAGGGTCAGTCCTGGGCCCAGAAAGATGGGGGACTTCAGGGTCACCTTGCCAAATCTCTCTACTCTCTACTCTCTGGCCTCGGGTATCTTCCTGAGCTAAAAGTGACTGCATACCTCCACCCTTTAGTGCACCATAGAACCTGCCTTCTGGCGGCCCAAGGTAGGGCACTGGTGAGATAACCACTCCCACTTGAGGCATCTCCAGCTGTCCTCACCATCAAGGTCTCACCTGGGACAGGTGACATAGACTTACCAAGCAGACAGGCCAGAAGAACAGCTCAGGGTCTTGGTTTCTCCTCAAAAGGATGGGTGGATGGGTGGATGGGTGGAAAAGTGAGTGAAGGGGTGGGTGGATGCGTGGCTGAGTGAACGGATGAGGGATGGGTGGATGGCAATGGATAAGTGGATGGATGGATGGATGGATGGATGGATGGATGGATGGATGGATAGTGAGGAATGCATGGCTGGATGAAAGACACTCCTTTTTCTCTCTCCTTGAGACACAACAGCCAGGTTTGTTGGCTATAGGGTATTGTCATGTTTAGTCAACTGCCATTCCACATTCACGACATCCTGGAAAGAGGGAGAGCTTGGAGACAGACAGACCCAGTTCTGAAAAGCACTAGCTTTGTGACCTTCGACAACCTACAAACCCTCATGGAACCTGATTCACCAGGTGTAAAATGAGGGTGGTAGTTGTTACCTCTTTTTCAGGAGTGTTCTGAGGAAAGAAAACCTTCTCAAGAAATGACTGGCAGGCGGCAGCTGTTTGGTTGTGAAGAAATGAGTTAGAAGTGAGAGAAAATAGCCTGGGCTTTGGGGTCTAAACAGACCTGGACTGGAACCTGCCTAATCCCTCCCAGTGTGCCCTTGGGCCGAGGTGCTAAATTCAGACTCTCAGTCTCCTCCTCATCTATCAAAAGGACTGCTAAATACATACCTTTCGGGGTTGCCATGAGGAGCAGCCACTCTGTGTGAAGCTCCTAGCACAACAGATGGTAGCCATTATTATCTCTCATGAAAGGAGGTGGGGAAACTGAGGCACAAAATAACTTGCTCAAACAATGCAAGAGTAATAAGATCTAGGCTCCCTCCAGTGTGTCCCAAAAGCCATGAGGTGGCACCGTTAGTGACATTAACCAAGCTTACCCCTCCCCTACAGCCTCCCTGTTAATTAGAATTTGGTTTGACCTTTGACTTGCAGCAGCTCACAGAGTGGCCAGGAGCTGTGAGCTAATTTTGCCCAATCTCCTGACTTCCCAGTCCAGTGCTCTCTCTGACTGCACAAGGTAGAGGTAGAGAACAGCAGAGCCATCCTACCATGGCTTCTAATCTTAGTGGCACCTGCTGGAGCTGTAGGAGCACTTGGCTGTGTCATCATGAGAATGACAAACAGCACCTACCTCAAAGGGTTGTTGCAACAGTGAGACAATGCCTGGCACATACAAGGTCCCCAATCAATGTTAGCTACTATTATTATTTGCTCTTTGCCACACAGAGCTTTGATCTCTCAAAGATCCATTAATTGTTTAGCCCCTTCTTCAAGGGATTAAAAAAACACAGCAAATGAAATCATAGTTGAAATATTTCTACTGCCAGGACAAATCATTAAGCAGGGAGAATACCTGGCAGATACCACTGGCCTGCTCAGAATGAAGGAGGTACATTAATATAGCCACCTCCCTTCTAATGCTGGGAAAGCAGAGATGGAGGGACACTCCGAAGGAAGGGCATGCTGGCCCCACTGGGGTGACCTAAACGAGCCCAGAGATGGCAAAGGGATCTCTATGAGCCTCCACTTTCTTCTTCCAGAGGCAGCCCACCCTCAGCTGATTGAAGGACAGGAATTTCAGCTAAACATGAGGTTGTTGAAGAAAAGGGTTCCACCACATCAAATTCAAGAATGCACAGTACTAATCCCAGCTACTTAGGTAGCTCAGGCAGGATGATCTCAAGTTCACGTCAGGCCAGGATAACCTATGGGAGGGGGCAAGCTGGCTCCAGATTCTCCTTCCCCCCAGCAGCTGCTGGGCCTTCCAGCAAGGGCTGCCCAGACACAACGCCTTGGCCCCTGGCCACCTTCAGGAGCCAAGCACAAGTCTCCATGGCTTCCTGCCCTGTGCCAGCGCACTGCTTGGCAGCAGAGGTGACCAGCCAGCAGAAGGCACAGCATTCTGCCTGGGCTTGGTCACAGCGGGTGTCTTGCTGGTCCCCAAGGGGAAGCTGGGAGTCGATTTCCAGGCTCAGGACTGGGGTGACTCGATGAGCAACATGTCCTCCTTCTGCAGGTGGGCAGCAAAGGGTGAGGTGTGGGACCTGCTCGATCATGTCATTGTGACCTTCAGGAAGTGGAGTGAGCAAACACACCCCACTCACCCTGAGCTCCCAATTCTAAAGTCAATCGGGGACCTCTGGTTGAGTCACAGGGATATGTGGCAGACAGTTGCCTAATAGCACACTGTGTCCGGGGTGAGGAAGCTAGAAGGAAGCTGGGGGAGTCCTTGAGAGAGGAACAAATCTCAGAAAGGAGGCCTGGGGGCTCATAGCTTATTTGAAAGTTATGCTGGGGTACTGATCTGAGCTCCCCAGGGGAGTCATCAAGGCCACCAAGTTAGGGTCCCTGATAGCTCTTCCATCCCAGCATCCAACCTTTCCCAGCCACAAAGCCCACTGTCCAGCCCTTCTATGCTTGGCAGTTCACAAATATTTGGGCCACACTGTGCCTCCAGGCCTTTGCACATGCTGTTTCCTGATGGAACAACCACCACCCCCATCCATATGCACACCTGTCTTCAGCCTAATCTACCTGGCAGGCTCCTATCCATCCTTCAAAATCCAGTTTCTCTCCCTCTATAAGGCCTTTATTTGACTCCCTCTAGAGACAGTTCTCACCACCACAGTATCTCACACACACATGCACATGCACGCGCGCGCGCGCACACACACACACACATATCATGCTTGTGGCAACTGTTATATTTATTGGCAGAATCTGTTTGGAAATCCATTATCCATTACTGGACTGTGAACTCTTTGATTTGAAATCTAACTTTCGGCATGCATAGACACTTGCATGATTGTATATATTTTTGTCCCAGTGGCTTACAAAAATTACTTGATATCAGATTAGGAACAATGACAGTGGTGTTGATCAATACCCCGGTGTGTGTCCAAACCCAATGGGTGTTTTGCACAGCAAGTCCGAAGCACAAGTACCATTATTCCATCTCTTGAAGGAGGAAACCAAAGCTTGGCACATGTAGGTGTCCTGCCCGAGGTCACAGGACAAGTAAAGCTTAGCCAGGGGAGGGCCAGCGTTCTCTGAGATTCCAGAACCCAGCATTTTCACCACTTCCTTGCCACACTGTAGAGCTGCACAGTAAGGTCGTGCCCCTTTCTGTCCCCAGTAATCACCAAGAGATGTACCACCCACGCTTGTAAGGTGAAGGTGAGACAATGTGACCACAAGTCTGCAGTGACCTCCAATGGGTGGTCCTTGCCACTCAAAGTGTGGTCCTTGGGCCAGCAGCATGAACTTCACCTGGGAACCCGGACAGATCTCAGGTTCTTTTGAGACTTCCTGAACCATAATTTGCATTTTAACAAGATCCCAGGGGACTCATGTGCACTTTTGTTATGTTTTGTCCCCACCGAAACTCATCTTGAGCAAAAGAAGCCAGCCCAACAGCAGAGCAACTACGTCTGCTATCTATGCAAGGTCCGCTATGCTCCATAAAAGGCAGAGACATCTGCCTTGTGGGCAGCAGTGACAGGGAGAGGGCATAAGGCAGACTTCCTCTGGGACTGCTGATGTCCTGGGTGCTCTTACAAGCCGAGTGCTTTCAGCCTGTAAAAATGTATCAAGCTGTACACTTAGAATATGTCCACATCTCTGAATGTAGGTTATACTTCAATAAAAAGGGTTTTTTGGTTGTTTTTGTTGTTGTTGTTGTTTTGGTACCAGGGATCGAACTCGGGACCTTGCGCTTGCGAGGCAGGCAGTGGAACCACTGAGCTAAATCCCTGGCCCCAATAAAAAGGTTTTATTTAAAAAAAAAAAAAAAGGTAATGTTGCTTAATGGCCCAAATTCTATGAATATGCAATAAACTTGCAGCATAAGAATTTTGTCCTGCAATTTGCCGCTGACTCTGAGTTCAAGAGCTGTTGGGGTAACAAAGCACTCCAGGGTGAGCATTTGACGGGAAGCATTAGCTGCCCCCCAGAAGCCTCAACTACCCGATGGGTTTTCTCTGGCTTCAAATTAAAAAGCTGCCTACGAAGATGCAGATGCAGAGGAAAGGAGAAAACTGCCACAACCCTCATCTTACAACATTATTAACTGTGGGAGCTGAGCGCTGTGGGTAGTGGGACTGCCTACACCTGCTGGCCGGACACAAGGTTCCTGCTCCGAGGGAGGAGGCCTCGGTTTCTTTACCTTTACACTGCCACACACACACACACACACACACACACACACACAGCCTTGCCCACAAAGGTGCAAGCACCTCTGTTGCTTAAGAAATGGTTTCCTGTGGGCCATGGCACTTTGGCGCTGGAAAGAGAAATCATATCTCACCTTAACTTTCCCCCCTGCTGTGTGCCCAGCCCTATAAGGGACTTTGCATACCTCACACATCAGCTCCACACCACCACCCCATTTGTGAAGGCCCCTGCTAGTCCCACTTTACAGATGAGGCTTGGAAGAGATAAGACACTAGCTCGCCCAAGGTCCCACTGAGACCCATAATCCCAGAGCTGGGCTCACATCCAGGCAGTGCTTCTGTCCTGGAGCCTGAATTGTTCTCAGACTCCGCGTCATCTAAGCCCCCAACCCACGCAACCTTTGGGACACACTTATAGTAAAACATATTCCCTTGGTGATCCAAACCCAGCTTCAACTGGGTGGTCTGTATTTTATCAGGCATCCCCACTGCTGAGCCCGGTGGAAACAAAGTCCAGTTGGCCCTTCTTATCTGCAGAGTCAGCCGCCATAGATTGAAAATACTTGAAAAGAAGATTTGCACTGGTCTTGAACATGAACTTTTTTCTTGTCATTATTCCCTAAACAATGTAGTGTAACAACTACATTTACATAGCATTGACCTTGTATTGGGTAGTATAGGTCATCTGAGATGGTTTAAATTATAAGGGAAGATCCATATAGGTTGAATGCAAATACTATGCCATTTTATATGAGGGTCCAACACCCAAAACCCAGCAGACACTGAGGGACCACTGTAACACAGGAAGTAACATTGGGAATTACGAAGGACAGGGACTGCGTGTCATATTTCTTACACCTTACTAAGTCAGGCTTGCCATGCTGAGGCCCCCAAATGTTACCGGCTCAGCCCAGCCCTAGGCTGTAGGGGCACGGACTCTTCCTCAGAGGAGACCCAGGGGCTCCTGACTTCACTGCAGTGACAGCCTTGCCACCACTTCCTCCTCCACCTGGCACTCTGGTCCCAGTAAGCAGGTGTGCCAATCCTTGTTTGCCAAGCTTAGAGGCTTCAAATAATGACAGTCATTGATTTTGCTCATGAATCTGCGCTGCTGGTAGCTGCAGGCAGGAGAGATTGGTCTCTGTACCCGTAGTGTCATTTGGAGCAGTTCAACTGGGGACCGAAGGACTGGCCTCCCAGCTGGCAAGTAGGGGCTGGTAGCAGCTGTGAGCCCTGCAAAAACTGAGGATCGGGGCTTGGTTCCTGGCCCTGGAGCCTCTGCATGTGACCTGGGCTTCCTCACAGGATGGCAGCTGCCCCCAAGTGTGAGCAGCCCAGGAAAAAGCCTGTTGGAGACCAAGTTGCCTCTTACAGCCCAATCTCAGGACTCACTTGGCAACACTTCTGCCATACTCTCTTAGTCACAAAGACCCACCCAGGTTTAAGGGGAGAAAGGCATCGATTTTCTCTCTCAATAGAGGAATATCGATGTTCTGGAAAGAGACTGTGGGACTGAAAATATCATTGTGGTCACGTGGAGCCTGACATTCAGGACCATATTCATACCTTCTAATCAAGGCCAAAGTAAGAACTTTGGAGACCCTAAAAACACGGCACTGAAAATACTATAGCACAACCTTCTCACATGTTGATTTGGAGCTCAAGAAATTACTTGGCAGCCAGGCATTATGGCACACACCTATAATCAATCCTAGCACTCTGGGCTGAAGCAAGAGGATCACAAGTTCAACCC
Source organism: Heterocephalus glaber (assembly GCF_000247695.1). The sequence goes on along the minus strand of NW_004624762.1, from coordinate 15,747,184 downwards.
CAGCCTTGGCAATTTAGCAACTTATCAAGACTCTTATCAAAAGGGCTAGAGATGTAGCTCAGTGTGAAAGCCCTGGGTTCAATGCTCAATACTGAAAAAAAGGAAGAAATTATTTGTTAAATCAAATCTAAAAAAAAAATCTGAGGCAGCTAGCTATGAAACAATGCATTCTATATGGTACCATTCATATTAAAACATATTCACATGGGCAGGGGATTTAGCTCAGTGGTGCCGCCACCTGCCTCACAAGCGCGAGGTCCTGAGTTCGATCACTGGTACCAAAAAAAAAAAAAATGCACATATTCACAAAAATTCTGTGTGTGTAGGTGCATTTTTTAAAATCTTAGAAAAGAAGTATACAAAAAATTAAGTGGCTATTCCTAGAAGAGACTTGTACTGGAGGCCAGTGGGAATAACAACAGGGACTCCTTCACGTAGCTTGACTAATCTATAGCGGAAATGTATTCGCATTAGTTGGATAATTAAAAATAGGAATAAAAAATACAAAAGAGAGAGAAGGAAGAAGAAATGATACAAAGGTTTCCAATTGGTATTATAATAAAAGGCAGAATCCATGCTTTGGATTTTACCAACATGGTCTATGGGTGCCCAACTTTCCTTCTGTCTGAGATAACTCACACCCTCTGCCCTCTGGCTGCCCACCTAGCACCCCAGCTAGATCTTCCGTTGTTCAATTGACTCCGGTTTCGGCATGACGAATGGCACTGGACAGTGGGCTGTGGGCAGAAGCAATGGTGCTGGTTGTGCTGGTTCCGAACTTGGCTTTGACAGGCATTGTTTGCAGGTACCCTCTGAAGTTGACCTTCAACCACAAAATAAGCTTGTCCCAGGTAGCTGCTTCTCCTTCAGTCTTGGCCCCAGAATGAGAGAAATGTGGCACTGTCCTGAGCCCAATTCAAAGCCAGGCACCCAGGCTTGGCCTCAAGGAGTGCAGCTAAGGCTTTGATATCAGGGACCATACCTATTTTCCTCATCAGTATATGCCCACTGGCAGTGAAACCCAGGGCATAGTGCTCTGTTGAATAGATGAAGATGACTGTTTCCAATTGTGCTACAAGGATCAGGAGGGCTTCTTTTCCAGTGAGGTAACCAAGGGCTGTAATGAAGGAAGAGGCACTTACTTTGAACCCTGGGGTATGGATAGAATTTAATACAAGACACATAGCCATGGGAAACACCAATGATTCTAGGGGACAGAGAGGGATGGAACACTGGAGTTTCATCAGGGCACTGATACTGAGACCAGGGGACCTTCCCTGTCTGGCTGTGAGAACTCCAACTTTATCCCCCAGCCAGTTGGGAGCCATGGATGGGTTTTGAGAGAAGACAGGAAGTAATAATGGGTCCGAAGAAGACTCTTTTTTTTTTTTTTTTGGTACCGGGGATCGAACTCGGGTCCTTGTGCTTGCGAAGCAGGTGGGGGAACCACTGAGCTAAATCCCCGGCCCACGAAGAAGACTCTTCTGGGAGACACCAGTGGCAAGGAGGCCAGCCAGCTAGGTGTGGTGAACAGGGCATGGCAGGGGGTGGGGGAGCCAATCAAGGCCAGGGGCAGCACAGAGAAGCCCTCCCACCAAAGGAGGTCAGGGAAGATCTACTGGCACTGGTGAGCGGATGCGGTGGGGTAACATCTCTTGTTCTGCCTTTGACAACTGGGAGCAAATGGCCTGACTACTAAGCAATGCAGGAAGACAGAAGAATGGGCCAGTGTGATAGAGAAGAAAGTAAGTGACATCTTATCCGTACCAAGTTTGATGTGAGCACAAGTCTTCCTGGAAAGGAATACATGACTGTCCCATCACTCCTGGCTCTTGGGTTCTTCCTGGGGACAGCTTACTCATTGGCACTTCCATATTGCCATGCCCAGAGAGCTCTGGTGGCCGAAGAAAGCCCTCAAGCAAGGCGATGCCCGCCATGGCTGTTGGAAGTGGATAGTGATAAACAGAAACGGCATGTTTTTGTTCCTGTATGAGCTAAGAATGCCCCCCAGATGCTTAAAAGTATCGTCCTGTTCCATTTACCCAAGAACCATTTAAAAGATGGGGAAACAGAGGCTGGGAGTGGAACTCAGTAGAGCATATGTTCAGCATGTGTGAGGGCCTCTGTTCCTTTCCCCAGCACCAAAAAATAAAAATAAGATAAAGGTGAAGAAACAGAGCCTTGGAACCAAATGTAGCAGGTCACTGAGACCCACTTGGCTAGAGAGACCAGCCAAGAAGACGTATGATGATGGTGTCTGCAGGGCCTTGGTGGGACTGAGAAACTCTCAGAAATGCAGGCACACAGAGAGAACTCGGGGAAGAGCCACAGCGACAGCAGCCATATTGATAGTGACAACCCTACTGTTAAAGTAGGAGGACTAAGTGATGGTAACTCAAAGATCCTGAAGGAAATGAAGCATTTAAACAGCACTGATGTCTCCAGAGATGGGAAATCTACCCAAGAGCACCTGTTCCTGAGGACAAAAAGCACGTCTCCCCCCAGTTCACTCTGGGGGTTCACCTGGGTCTTCCGCTGCTTTGTGTCAACCTTCAAGGTTGATCTCATTCCTAGGAAGACAAGAAAAAGAATGAAAGGGGGCTGGGGATTTAGCGTAAGGACCCAAGTTCGATCCCCGGTACCAAAAAAAAAAGAAAAAGAATGAAGGGCCAAGGATTGCAAACGAACACTGGGCTTTCCCGGCCACATCAAGTACAAACATAAAGGAAATTAATGCACTGATGTCACAAGAAGTCAAAGCATCGGTTTTGAAGAACTGTAACTAATGGCTGGGAAAATGTAGACCAAAAAAAATGGAAAGCTCAGTTAATGCTAAACAAATTATTAATCATTAACGAGGATTGGAAAACAGGCCTGCGCAGGCTGATGAAAGGGCACAGCAGAGAGGAGGCCACAGAAAGGGCAGGCTCTAGGCTGTCTTCAAGTATGTGAAAGGTCACCCCTGTTTTCCACGTCATCCTGCCATCAAGACTGAGGCATTGTGGGTGGGGAGGGGATGGTAAAAAGGGAAGAGCCATTATATCGGGGTTATAGGGGGAGTTTTTGCAAAGCACAGGTGACCAAGCTACTCTAGCCATAGCAAATCCTTCCAGATGTCTGTTCCATGCTCACACTGATGTCTGACATCTGTTGTCCTATGGTCTTATCAAAACGGCCATTTCATGCCTCGAGCATTGGCCTCACAATCCCCTCCTCTTTCTGTCGGTTTCCATGGAAAACAAAGCTCTGTCAGGGAGTTCTGTGCCCCACCCCCCCCACCCCCAGTGTTCTGACAGCACCTAGGCGACACCATTAAGACCCTGAGAATGAGACCTGGATGGCTTCGCCCCTCCTTGGCCCCACACACAATCACACTCCTGGTCCCAAATGAATGAATGATGCGGGCACGCCCCCATCCCAGCTGGGACAACCATTCTGAGTCATTCTCTCCAAGCCATGATGATGACTGAGGGGATCATGGACTCTCCCTAGGTGGAAACAGGAGAAGACAAAATACTCACTCAGGGACAACAGGAAATTGGGCCAACGGCCGCTAGGGGAAAATGTTAGTCCACTCAGCTGCAGGATGCAGCCGCACTGAGCTGGACTCAGGCTACACTGTCACAGGGCTTCCCCAGTGGCCAAGCCTCCCATGGGGACCCTGGCTGTCATAGCTACTATATGGCTTCCATGGCTGTCGTGGCTGTCTCGGAAGAGCTGCCTCAGAAGATCCCCAGCAGACTGCCCTTGTCCTGGGCTCTGGGTGATTTATGGCCACATCCACACACACACATTCACTCATCCTGTCTACAGACTGAATCTGGGCTAAGGCCCATAAAATAGGCAACAGCTATTGGCAAATTCATTAATTAGGATTCTGTTTGTACTTTTATTGTGAAGGAAAATCATCTGTGAGCTTAAAGTCAGACCCAGTGCCTGATGAGAACTGTTATTCTAAGGAGGTACCGACTGACACTCCAACCAGCATCCTCTCTTCCCATCCCCGGCATCAGGGCCCACTCGCTCCCTGCCACGGAAAGCCTCTGTCCCCTGCTTTGACCAGGGCCTGGTGGCTAATTCAGTGAACTGTCTTCCTCATGGGCCTCCCCACACCCCTTCTTTTTTTCCCACATTAACTTTATTGGTACATGTTAGGTATACAATACAGTTACATTCGTCATTGGGATCTTGTACCATTACATGAGTATCCTGGTTCTTATTTTTTCCCCTTCCCCTGCCCTCCCTTCACCCCCTCCACCCTTCCCTATTTGCAAAGACTTTGTTTCC
>NW_004624762.1:15708243-15742332 GCF_000247695.1 Heterocephalus glaber | reverse complement strand
TGTAGAAAGTGGTTTTGTTATAGGGATGGCAGCGTTGGTTCAGCACTGGAAGATCCACCCCACACCCCTTCTTCCCGCCCAGCCCTACCTGGCTTTTCTTCATGGAAAGGGCCTTGAATGTACCAAAGGGGACTAGACCTCTCCCAACTCCCATGAGGGAAGTTTCCTGAATGAAAGCCAGTCAGAGCAACTCTACTTCCTGTCCCAGTGCTGTGCCTATGACCAAAGAGGTGTCGGAAGAAGTCAGCTACGGCTCTTTGAAAAGAACTTGAGGAAAGAGCATTCTCTCATCAAGCCTTCAGACTTTTGTGCTAGAACACAACACCTAGTGCTCTGGAAACCCTTCTGTAAGGGAGGGGCTCTTTCCCATCAACCACCCTGCTATCGCTGGTGAAAACCACGCCCACTTCCCCCACCCAAGTTAGGAAGCTTTGAGTCAATACACACACACTCATACCCAGTCACCCTGTTTATAGGTGGGCCCCCCAAAAATTCATGCTACTTTTTTTTGGTGGTACTGGGAATTGAACCCAGGGCCTTCACACTCAGCTACATCCCCAGTCCCTTATTTTTGAGACAGGGTCTCACTATGTAGCCCAGGCTGGCCTCAAATTCGAGGAGATCCTCCTGCCTCAGCCTCCCAAGTGCTGGAATTACAGGCCTACACCACACCCTGCTCATATGTTAACTTCTTAATCCTTAGTACTTTACACTGTGACCTTATTTGGAAATAAGGACCACTGCAGATATAAGTGACTGAGGTTATATGTGAGGTGGGCCTCTAATCTGGTATGACAGGTATTCTTATATAAAGGGGAAAGGTGAGCACAGACATGCACCTAAGGGGTTGGAGTCATTTGTTCACAAGCCAAGGAACTACCAGAAGCTAGGTCAGAAGCCTGGGACAGATCTCTGCCCAACACCTTCAGAGGAGACGTGGCCCTGCTGACACCTTGATCTTGGACTTCTGGCTTCCAGGACCTTGAGACATTTACATTCCTGTGATTTAAGCCACCCAGACTGGTGCTCTGTGACAGTGGCCCCAGAAAACTAATTGGGTCCCTTATGCAAATAATGGGGCAGCTGTACAGCATGTGGGGTTAGGGACCCTTCACCTCCTGAGGGTCACAAGGCCAAGCCATACCTTTCAGGTAGGAATCTGATCTTCCCCACAGGATGAAGTGCCCCCAACTATGAAGATACCACGCTAGCTAGGCGGTCCAGCTGGGCAGCCATCAGGGGCATCAGTCGATTAGAGGGTCCAAAATACTACTGCAATAAATAGAAATACCCCTGCCAGTTGACGTAAGTTTCCACACGCTCCTACCAAAGTAAACAGTGGCCATAAATGGAAATTTTAAAAAGGCCCCTGGCTGGCACTGACCCTTCCCTTTGGGTATTTTTGTAGCACACACATACAGCTGCTATCAGCTGCAACTTGTTTGTTTTTGCAGTACTGGGGATTGAACCCAGGGCCCTTACCCTGAGCTACATCAACAGCCTTTTTTTATTCTTTTATTTTGAGACAGTGTTTTGCTAAGTCACTAAATTGCCCAGGCTGGACTCAAACTTTTGATCCTCCTGCCTCAGCCTCCTAGAATGCAGGGATTACAGGCTTGCATGACCAAGCCCAGTTAAATGTTTTAATTAATAAACTTGCCAAAATCTGTTCATTGTAACCTTTCTCGCCTTTTTCCATGCTAAGAGAATTAGCGATTTTAGCTTGGCATAAGGCTACCCAAATTAAAGACTACAGTTCCTGATCTCACATGGATAGGAGTGACCACGTGTAGAAGTTCTGGCCAGTGAGATAGCAGAAGTATCATATGACTGCTCTGGGAGCCTTCCTCACAAAATAGTAGTGGATACCTTCTGCTACTGCTTCTTGATTTTTTTTTTCCTGCTTTCTGCTGGCCACAGCACAGATACGTGACTGGTGTCCAGGGTCACCTCATGGTCAAAGATGTCAGAGCAGTGAGATAAAGGAACGTGGGTTCCTACAGGATCCATGGAGCAAAACTTCCATGTCTGATCACTGCCCCTCACACTGCTGTCCCTCACACACTGGCCTTGCTTTTGGTCTCTGCTTCCATGGCAGCCACATGCTATTCTGATAGAAATCTGTTTTTCCTCTTAGGAAGCGGCACCAAATTCTCATCCTGCACAGTACAGTACTACTAGATCTTGCTTTGGCTTTGATCTAAACAAGCCTGGCTCACTCTCCCCACTCCACTCCCACCCCCCGAGATCAAGGATTGGGAAGCACAGGGTCCCAAGTTGCAAGTCCTACTCTAACAGAAAGGAAGTTCTGAGGGTTGGAAATACGGCTGGGGATCCTTTGACACCATCTCCCATCCAGAGATGGAGTAGAACTGCCTTGTCCTTGAATGTAGGCTGCCTTAGTGACTGGCTTCTAACAAACAGAATATGGGAGCAATGATGCTGAGAGACAGAAAATACATAATGGCTTCCACCTGGCCCTCTCTCTCTCTCTCTCTCTCTCTCTCTCTCTCTCTCTCTCTCTCTCTCTCTCTGTCTCTATTGGGACAGCCACTCTTAGTACTCAGCCACCAGGTTGTGAGAAAGCCAAGCAGCAGCCACCTGTGGGCATTCTGATGGACAAGTCTGGCTAACTTCTCAGCCAACAGCCAGGACCAATACCAGACGTCCTAGAGAGCAGGCCTTCAGAGTCCAGCCCAGCTTCCAGCCACCCCAGCTGATGCCAAATGGAACACAGGAGACCTGTCCCCCGGACTTGTCCAAATTGTATATTCGTGAGCAAAAGTAACATTGTCATCATTTCAAGTCACTGCGTTTCAGAATGGTTGCTGCAGAGAGAGATCATTGCAACAGCTGCCTACCCTCCCCACATCCTGCATAGCAGCATATGTAGGTCCTCAGCTGCCACAGAGGCTTCTAGAAAGTACCAACCTCATTTTGGTAGGTTTCTGAGGTGAAGGCAGGGGTCTGGGCCACACCTAAGCTGAAAGGCTAATGGGGACACAGGTTGGTGGCATCAAGTGTCCAAAGGGAGAGAGGTCAGGGCAGAGGGACCAGAGGGAAAAGGCTCATTTCTCACTCCCTCCAGCAGGCAGTCCCAAGCAGAGCATATGTGTGCTGTGTGCGCACACGCATGCACAAAGATGGCCCTCAGGCCAGAGTCCCAACCCACAGGTCCACATGCAGCACAACTCGCTCCCCATCTTGCCACCTAAAGATTCTGCAGTGACCGATTCATGCGTGAAGGTCGGCAGCATTACCTAGTTGGACCCTGACATTTCCAGGAGGATTTCTCAAAATGAAGCCTGAGGCCCAGCAGCATTAAGAGAGGGATGAGACGCTTCCCAAGAGACCTAACTTGTGGGAGAATCTCTGAGGGTCTCCAATGAGAACCAAAAGTCTCTTCCTGCTGGAACTCAACTGTGGGCTCTAAAATTTGGGTGCTGAAGCCCAAACCCCCAGTGTGTCTTTCTTTGGAGTTAGGGTCTTTGAGGAGGAGATTAAGGTCATGAGGGTGGACGTCTCATCCAGTAGGATGGGTGTCCTTTTAATAAGAGGCACCAAACAGTTCACCTCCCCTCTGGATGTGCCCAGGAAAGGCCACAGGAAGACACAGAGAGGAGTGGCTGTCTGCAAACCCAGGAAAGGGCCCTTGCCAGGAAGTAATCCTGCTGGCACCTCGATTTTAGACTTGCAGCCTCCAGAACTCTGAGAAATAAATGTCTGTCATTTAAGTCCCCCCAGTTTGTGGGTTACAGCAACTGGAGCTGACTAAGACACTTCCTGAAAGAAACTTGGGGGAGAGGGGGCTAGAAGAGCCCAGGCACGGTGGCTTCACTATCAGTGACACAGGAAAACACTTTGTCCCGTGGCCTCCCTGGTGCCACCTTTGCTGCGAAAGTCCTGTCCTCACACCTCACCCATGGTACAAGCATTGTCCCTTGAAGCCCTGGGGTCCCAGAGGGTCACCACTCCTTCTCTGGATGTGTGTTTACCTGCCAGGCAGCAGGGCCCAGGCACCTGGGAGGAGCCTCTGGCCAGGCCAAGGGGACGAAGCAGCTGAAAAGCAGGGGCAGACTTGCCCCACACCTGTGCTCTGAGGCCACCCTGGCAGCCCACATACCTCCATTCCTGCACTAGGCTGGCATGCTGGCGGTGGCTGCCCAGCAGCTGCCAACATCTGTAACCTTCTCTCTGGTTCTCCTCTCCACTCACAAATCCTTAACAGGAAAGAAAGGAGAGATGGAAGGAAAGGAAGGAGAAGGAAAGGAGGGAGGAAAGGAGGGAAGGAGGAAGGAAGGAAGGAAGGAAGGACGGACTTCGGGCTTACCCCAGCTCATCAGGCCTTCTGATGGTTTTCTCTCTCTCTCCACCTTAAGACTGCCATCTAGAAAGCCCCTAGCTACCCCACTGCCATCTGCCCTATCTGAGCACAAGCCCAGCAGAGCTGCACAGAAGCCGACAGAGACAGCTGGCAGAAATCCAGCTCTTCCGGGTTAGGACCCCAGCTTGCACAGCAACCCTGAGAGGGCCTTCATCTTGCATTCATTCAGCAAACTCTCCATCAGTATTCATTCCACAACACTGGGCCAGGCCCTGTTCATAGGCACCACACTGAGCAAGGTACAAGGGGTCCCTGCTTTCTTCTTCTGGGCGAGACAGCCAGCAAGCAAACAAATAAGCAAGAGGCAGATGGCTGTGAGTGCCATGCCAAGAACCAAGACAAGGTGCTGTGGCTGAGCAATTCAGGAGCTCCTTCAGGTGACTGATAAGCTGAGATCTGAGGACTCAGAGAAGCCAAGCATGTGATTATTGGCCAGAAGAACACTCCAGACAGATAGTACAAAGGCCCTGTAACACCAGTGAACTTGGTGTATTCTAGAAAGAGCAGGAAGGTGAGTGTCTCTGGAGTTTCCCAGGACAGTAATAAGACTGCCAGCCACCAGATCACCTGGGGCTGAACACATCAAGGAATTGGGATTTCAACTGAGGTCAGGATGAGAGGGGAGCCTAATCAGATGTCTCTGCCCATAAGATACCTGTTAATTGCAAAGGGAGAAATCATAACAGTGAAGAGAGCTGAAGACACGGCCTTAACCAGGTGGTCAAAGTTAACATCAGCCAGGGCCAGGGATTTAGCTCAGTGGTTTTGCCGTCTGCTGCACAAGCGCAAGGACCCGAGTTCGATCCCCAGTATCAAAAAAAAAAAAAGTTAACATCAGCCATAATGAGACAAAGGGACATATGTACTTCCTGATATCATGCATGGAGCTCACTCCTGGGTTAGCAGTGTTTCTGCCCACCATGCAGAACCTGAAGGTAGTCACCAGAAACATCAAAGTCAAACTATGGGACCATCTACAAAATAACCAGCAGGAAGAGGCAGAGCTGGAGGATGTAGCTCAGTGGTGAAGCACTTGCCTAGCATGCACAGGTCCTGGGTTCCATCCCCAGCACCTCAAAACAAACAAACAAAAAAGAATGTTGACATAGGAGGAATCTGAATAAAAAGGATACAGGAACTCTTGGTACTATTCTTGCAACTTTTCCAATCCAAAATTATTTCAAAGCCAAAACTTTATGAATCAAAACAGTAAAGTCCCCTCTGGCCTCTGGGTATGGTGTAATATTAGGGGAAGGAGAAGCAGAGCTACGGACAACCTAGGATGCCCTGGTAGGAAGGACAAGAGCCTCTGCTTTCAGACGACAGAGAAATCAGGACCCAATAGGCTCTCCATCTCTAGAAAAGCCATTTGGGCCCCTGCACTTCAGCAGACAGGGGGCTTGGACACTGCCCACCAAGGGCTCCTGCAAAATTCCTTTACAGCCATGCTGAAAGCAATCAAATGATGACTCCAGAGAAGCCAGAGCAATGTGGCTGGCTCTCTACTCCCAGAGGCTGATCAGGGACAGGGGCTGGCTGGAGCCCCTGCTGCCATCTGGCCTGCATCTCCAAGTGTCCCCCACCACTACCACCCTTTTGCCAGCCTCAGTCCCCCAGGAAATAAGTCTCTCTGGGCCCCAGCAGACCTCTGCCAGGAAAGAGCCTTTTGACCCTGGCAGGGGCAGCCAGGCTTGGTTCAGAAAGCATTAAGCAGCAGGCTGGGGGTGGGGGCCGGGGGCTGCCCTTCCTCACCCTGGTGCGGGACACGTGGCGCAGGCAGCAAGGCTGTCTAAACAAGCAGGGACTGAGCCGCACACCAGGCGCCACACTCATTAAACAGGGGGCCAGCCACAGGAATAATCTGACAGGCCGCCTCCAGATGCCTGGGGGCTGCAGGTGGACTGGGCGCCTCCGGGCGTTCACACGTCTCGGCGAGGCCGGGTGGTCTGAGGAGAGGATCAGGAGCAACATGCAGGGCGCTGCCGGCCACGGAAGAGCCTGTCTCCCGCCTTCCTCTGCTGTGCACAGAAACCAGCGGCACTGAGGGAAGGACAGAGGGACAGAGGGAGGTTTACACAGCCTGCAAGACCTCCCTGGGAAGAGACTCTGCCGGAACTTCTTCCCCAGCTCAGCGGTTCCCCATTGGACACCCTCAGCCTGCTTCGCTGGATTAGGAGCAGCAGGAAAAGGAGGTCAAAATGCAGGCGTGCTGATAGATGGCCATCAGCAGGCCCCCAGGAGGGCCTGATCCTTTATCCTTTCCAGCTCTTTCCTGGAGATGCCCGCTGAGGCACGGTGACTCAGATGCACCAGAATTCTGAATAGCCAGGGCAGCAGGTCTGGGTAGGGATGTTGGCCTGGCATCTGGCCAGCTGGGAGACTGGGAGGCTGGGAGGCTGGAGGTTTGCAGGCTCATAAAATGAAATTGCTTGTTCCTCTGCCAGAAGAGAATGCACCAGGTTGGGTGGGGAGAGAAGAAAGGCGCTGCTCGTGCCCAGGCTTTCGAGCCCAAGATCATGTTCTCCCGCAGGTCCGAGGCTGGCGAACATCTGTGGCAGCTGCGGAGGGACCCACTTCGGAGGGACCCAAGTGGCCTCTGACCCACTTGCAGGTGACCCAGGCGCAGGTGAGGAAACTGGGGCCCCAGAGTTGGAATGGTTGGCCCGAGGCCCCCCGCTAATAGCTGACCCCCACTCCTCTGTGGCACGGCAGCCTCTGGGAAACTTGGGAGTGTAAATTAAGGACAGTTCCCACCGTTCAAGTTAGCATGGCCCCTCAAGTTGGGGGCTCACGAATTTTCCCCAGGCTAGGGCAAGCCTTCAACGTTTCCAGTTTCTTAGAATCTCTCTCGCCTCTTGACTTGAAATGGCCCAGCATCAAGCAGTGTTTCTCAAACTAGCCTCAGGTATAGGACAAGTCGTGTTTGTGTGTGTGTGTGTGTGTGTGTGTGTGTGTGTGTGTGTGTGGTGGGTGTTAATTAATTTCAATCCATCACAGATATTTTGGTAAAGTACAACAAAAATGATTTGCTAAAAAAAAAAAATGAAATAAAAAAGAAACTGTAATCCCAGCACTCTAGGAGGCTGAGGCAGAAGGATCGAAACTTACACTCAGCCTGGGCAACTTGTGACTTAGTGAGATCTTTTGTCAAAATATATAAATTTTAAAAGGGCTGGTGATGTAGCTCAGTGCACAGGCCCTAGGTTCAATCCCCAGTACTAAAAAAAAAAAAAAAAAAAGGAAAAGGAAAAGCACAGCATATAAAATGGGAGCCCAAACTTTTATCATTAGATTTAACAAACGTACACCTACTCTGTCAGCTTGCTATAAAAGTTTCCAAAGACTTGCTCCTAATTTCTGTACCTGGCTCACCAAGGACAGGTGCCAGACTATTTGTGGACCCGCATAAGCCTCTGCAATGAGTAGCAGTGGTATAGTAAAAAGTCAGGGTCAAAGCGTGTGGGTTCTAAGGGCTGGGAATGTAGCTCAGTATAGAGCACTTACCTAGCAGGCAGTGTCCTTGGGTTAGATCCCCAGTATGGGGGCAGGGGGATCGCGCAGGTCCTAATGCTGCTTTGTGATTAGCTGGCTGAGTGGCTTCCCTCTCTGAGCCACACTGCCTTTACTTAGCATGAAAGATCTTCAAGCCACTCACACTACAGTTAGTTGTGCAAAGGAAGGTGTCAGTACTTTCCCTTGACTCTAGCTGATCCCTTCTTTCCCAAGCAGAACAGGGCGGGGTAGGGTGATAGCATTTTAGTTGTGCATGGTAGACTAAGCACAGAGCTCTTGTTTAAGTGGTCCCTTTTGGCAAGTGCCTGGGCCTTCTCAGATCTCTACTCCACAGCCCATCTCTTCCACATGCCGCTGCTGTTTGGGCATAAAGGGGAGAATAATAGAACTTATGCCCTCACTTCTCAAACTTTAAAGTGCACACAAGTTGGGGTGGGAGCTAGTTAAAGTCCAGGTGCTGATTCAGTGGGTCTGGGATGTGGATGAGGTCCCCAAGATTCTGCATTCTCACCAAGCTCCCAAGGGATGCCCAGGCTGCTGGCTCTCAGACCACATTTTGAACTACAAGGGCTTATGGGGGCTTATGTAGGAAGAGGAAACGGGTCTCTCAGTGCTCTTGCCACTCCCTCCAGCACTACCACAGGACCATCTGGAAGCTTGCAGGTCTCTGTGGTAGGGTGAATGGCCTTGGCTGCCCCCAGACTGACGATGGCTGAGGTGTGGGCCTTCCTCTCTGACTGAAGTCTGCAGCTAGAGAACTCTTGGCCCAGCTCTGGTGCCTGTGTCTGAGCCCTGTAGCTCTAGCCGGTTGTGCCTCCTTTCAGCTCTTATTGGTGCCTTGGAACCTTTGAAGGGGCTATGATGCCACACCTGGACCCCAGCCTGTCAGGGTGGCTACTTACCACCATTCTCACAGGAGCACGAGGGAACTGCTAGGCCCTATGGCCAGCCCCAAGGAACCAAGGGCAGCTCCGCTCACCACACTGTGCCACGCACTGAGTTTCCTGACTATGGACCCCACTACATATGTGGGCACGGTCTCTAAACTGGGTCCTCCCAGACCTCCCAGTACAACCAGGGCCCAACACACCGCCACCACAAGCGTGCTCCCCTCCCTTTGGGAATGGACTTCCCTCAGGCCAGATTAGAGTAGGAGGTCAGAACTCTTTCAGATTGCTTCCCCCAGCTTCAGCTTCTTCACCCCACAGTCCTCAAAAACCCTGCAGGAAGAGCCACTCCCATTCCTCTTCCTGTCTGTCTTGATCCACTGAGTAGGAACTAAAGGAATGTAGGAAACCCTTTTCTGTCCGGACAGTGCCTGGCTTACACTCTATTTCCTCCCTGCGGATTCAAACACAATCTAATGCAACCAAAGCTAAGCCACGACTTCCTTGGTGAGCACTGACTAGCTGCTCTTCTCTGCTGCCCTGAAGTCCATTAGGAATCTGTATAAAAATACTGCCCCAAGCCAGACATGGTGCTGCACACCTGTAATCCTAGCACTCAGGGATACTGAAGCTGGGGGAGAGCAAGTTCAAGCCCAGCCTAGGTAATTTAATGACTTAGCAAGACCCTGTCTCAAAGTAAAACATTTTTTTAAAAAGAGCTGGAGATGTAGCTCAATGTGAAGGCCCTGGGTTTAATGCCCAGTACCACAAAAAAGAAAGGAGGAGAGGAGAGGAGGCGTAGGAGAGGGGAGGGGAGAAGAGAGCCCCAAATGATCCCTGCTGCATGTGAAATGAAGCAGTCTCTCTGGCCCTAGGGATCCACCCTCTTGGCAACTTGGACACAGAGCACACTTCCTAGGAAGGCCAGAAGCTGAGGTCTCAGATGACTCTGTCATTCCACAGATAATTAAGGAGCAGCTAAGGGGTATCAGGCACCACTAGGGGACGAAGGGGCCAGGGAGCTGCCTCAGTGACATCACCAGCAGCCCTTGTGAGGGGTGCTCTGCTGAACACCTGCAGTGGCCTTTGAGGAAGGACTTACTGCTGAGCTCCCAACTCTTGACCTCTTCAGGGTTTTTGTGGGCTGCTGAGCTACCTGGCCTGGAGCATGCTTCAGGAGCAGCCCCTCCAACAACTGATGGCTGCAGGGGCATCACAGGTGCTGGCGGGGCTGCTGCATGGGACAAAGCTAGCAGATTATAGAGCTGAGGCTGTTGACTGCTGCCTTAGCAACATGGTTGATCTCCCCATGCTGTGGAACCCCCAGCCTGGGTGTTCTGCACTAAGTTGGGGAGAAGAGACTGTGAGCCACTGCAGCTGTTTGGGTCTCAGCTTCCTCACCTTTGAGGAGTCTTTCCCATTTCCAGTATGCAAATGGCTGGTCACTCACTGAGGAATAGAATCAGAGACAAAATAAGCTGTCCACGGGGCCCACGGTCGCAGGGTGCACTCACAATCCTACCACAGTCTACTCTGCCACTTACAAAGGGGCTCCACACCCACTCAGAGGACCCAAGGTTCTCTCAGGAGGGAAGTCCCTCTGAGGGAGCTCTGAGAGCCGACTCTGCTCAGGAAGGAAGCAAAGCCCCTTCTCTAAGGGGCTCTCGAAGTGTCTTTTTCTCCAGGTTTGGCTGGAAAGGGTCACAGCCAGCCGGGACTCGGAGGATGACCCAGGAACCACCTGAGGAAACTGCCTTTTTGAGCAAACCCAGGAAGCAGGGCAGGCCCACTCCCAGACAGCAAAGGGCCATGGCCCACCCTCCCCAGCCTGGGCTTGAGCCAGTGCACCCACTGTGGCTGGGAGGGAGTTGTGGGCCCAGGCAGACCCCAGTTCTCCAGTCAGCTGTGAGTTTGTTGTCACAGCTGCTCCTCCAGCTCGGCTGTTCCAGTGAGCAAAGGAATCTGTTTGCCTGAGAAAAAGAATGTAGCAGAGGCGGGAGGCAGCCCCAGGCAGCCCAGGCAGCAGCTACAGAACTCCCCTAAGCCAGCCAGTTACCCAGAGTCATCACCCAAAGGCCTGGATGCCAATGTCACGGGCTCAGAGACACCCTCCTAGCCTCCACCCACACCCTCCCAAGGGCTCTACTCCTCTGTGGCCCAGGGCTTTGCCCTGAGTCCCTGGGGCAGGTGCCAGGCTGGCAGGCTGGGCACACAGGACAGAGGCCCACCCTTCCCAGTCTGAGGTATTTTATTTACTTCTCCCTTTTACAGACAGCCCTCCCTGCTCCACCACACACACAGTTTGAAGAGGAAATCAGTCAGCTGTGTGTGAGGAAAGAGTACACAGGACAGAAAGCAAACAAGTCCACAGTCAGGCTGAGTGCCACAGGAGATGAAGAAAGCAGAGGGGTGTTGGAAGACACCCCAGCCCCGAAGCCACCCCAGGGCCAGCCCAGCCAAAGGAGGCAGAGCTGGGCCCAGGAAGGGTGAAGGCCATCTACCAAACAAGAGGTCCAGCCAAGTCCTCCAGGCCTGGCATCCATGTTCTGGAGCATTCTGAGCAGCCCAGCAGTAAGCCCCAGCAGGGCCAGTCCAAAGGTTACCTTTATCTGGGTGGTTATGACCATGAGGACATCTGGGATCTCAGGAGAAAGGCTCTCCAGGTACCCTTGGTACCCATGCCTGCCCGTACGCCCTTCAGCAGCCCTCTACAGTGACCAAGAAGTTGCTTTGTGGGCTAGGACAAGGGTGAAAGGTAGACATAACTTCTGGCACATTCTCTGGATTACGTTGAGCTTCCATCCAAATTTGGTTTGGAAAATTCCCCACTGCTATTGCAATCTGGCTTGTATTAAATCCCTCAGATGTGAGGGAGTAGAATATATAATCACTGCCCCTCCCCCTGAGCTGCTTCTGCTCAGATTAGTAATTCAGCTTCACCGAGGACCTCCCCTGGGTCAGCCTGTTCATATTCAACCCCTGTGAAAGGCCCTAAGAGGCTGAAGGACTTAATCAAGTTCATACTCCAAGAGTGACCAGGGAAGGCATCTCAGGCTGGGCCTGCCCAGAAGCAGCCCCATAAATAAGGATTTGGGGCCAAGTGATCCACTGGAGAGGGGGCCAGTGAGGCAGGGAAGGAAAGCAACCAGTAAAGGGGGTGTTACTAAGCAAGTCACCAGAGTGAGATGCTGGGGATCAACCCCATTGGGTTTCTCTGAGAGATCCCTTAAAAGACACTTCAGCATTATCTCACTTGGGGAGTGGGGAAGCTGAGGTATGTCTCCGAAAGTCCCATCCATCACGGCCCCCACACCCTCTGGTGGAGCTCTCATGTCCTCAGAAGGTTCTGGATGAGTGGGTGCCCCGGGCTGTCCTTTATGTGGCACCTGAGACTGGAATCTTCAAGGCCTTCCAGCTAGGTGAGGATGAGATCCGTCTGTCACTAGTCATGGTGACAGGGGAGGGGACACAAACAGCCTTCCCCCACACACACACTCACACATGTTCACATGCACAGGCACACACGTGCACGCACACACGGGGACTCAGCAGCTTGTGCCCTTTGAATGACGTTGGGCTTCTATGTTGGCCTCCAAGTGGGGATTCCCTTGAGGCCTGTGACCTGCACCAAGTGGGTAGGTGGGACTCTCAGAAGGCTCCACACCTTGGGGTGAAGATCCAGATCCAATTCCCAAATTTACCACTGTGCGACCCTGGTCAGGAGGCAGGTTGCTGAATGCCCCGGTGCCTATAAAATGAAGATATTCATCCTCTAAGGCTTATTCTAAAAGTTAGAAGTGACAGGGTGGCCTCTCTACCACAGTGCCTGGTCTAGAGTAGAGGTAGTTGGCCCTAATTTTTTATTAATGTAAAGTTCACATAACATGAAATTCACTTTTTTCAGCATACTAAAATGTACAATTCAGTGACATTAAGTACATTTATATTGTTGTGCAGCCATCACCACCATTAAATTCCAGAACATTTTACCACCCAAAGAGGAGCCCTGGACCCATTAGGCAGCCACTCCCTATTGTTCTCTCCCCCAAGACCCTGGCAACCACTAATTGACTTTCTGTTTCTATAGATTTGCCCATTCTGAACAAGTCACATAAATGGACGCATATAGTATTTGACCTTTTGTGACTGACTTCCTTTCACTTAGCACAATGTCTTCAAGATTCATCCACATTGTAGTGCGTATTTTCTGTGGTTGGATAATATTCCATTGTGTGGATCTGCCACATTTGTTTATCCACTGATGGACATTTGGGTTCTTTGCATGCTTGGGCTATTATGCCTAGTGCTGCTGTGAACATTTGTATAAAGTTTCTGTGTGGATGTACGTTTTCAACTCCCTTAGGTATATACCTAAGAGTGGAATTAATGGATCACATCATGATTCAATGCTAACTCTTTGAGGAACTGCCAAACTCTTTTCCGTAGTAGCTACACCATTTTATGCTTTATCACGATGCAGGAGGGTTCTAATTTCTTCATGTCCTTACCAACATTTGTCATTTTCCCTTTCTTCCTTTCTTTGTTTCTCTTTCTTTTTGTGTGTGCTTGTTTAGTAGTCATCCTATGGGGTATGAAGCGATATCTCATTGTGGTTTTGATTTGCATCTCCTTAATGACTAATGATGTTGAGCATCTTTTTGTTTCTTTATTGGTCTATATTTTTTAAGAATGTTGGTCGTTCCAGCAAAAATTACCCTGGGACTAGACAAATACACAGGAGTGCAGACTGAGGCTAATGGGAAAGGGGACTCCAAATGCTCCAGGCCTCTGCCCCCTTAGTTCAGATGTCACAGCCCCTAGTTGGTTTCAGGGACTTGGGGCATGGGGCCAGCTCAGTAATTAGGAGCAGCTCCTAGACCAAAAGGAGAAGCCTATCATATCAGCTGGTCTACCTACTGTTTTCCCTTTTTTTTTTTTTTTTGAGACAGAGTCTCACTCTGTAGTTCAAGCTGGCTTTGAACTCTCTATGTAGCCCAGGCTGGCCTTAATCTCGCGGCTATCCTCCTGCCTCAGCCGCCTGAGTTTTCTATCTACTGTTTTCCTTCTTTGGGATAAATTTCCAGGATTAAGATCAGCAGGATAAAGAGAACAGACATAACTGTCAGCACACACTTTTTTTTTTTTTTTTTTTGGTAGCGGGGATCGAAAACTTGGGACGTTTCACTTTCGAGGCAGGTGGTGGAACCACTGAGCTAAATCCCCGGCCCAAACACACTTTTAAACCACCCATAGAGTGGTTTTAATATGAATTCACAAGTATTGGGTGTCATACTATTTTTAAAACTTTTAGTGACTACACGAAATTGTTTATATTTTTATTTTATGTTTGCATAATATAAATATGAAACTTCTTTTTTGATGTGATGTTTTCCTTTTGGGGAGTTATCTTTGTATTTTGCTCATTTATTAATATTTTCTTATCAGTCCAGGTGATCTCTTTCATAAAATAACTATACCAACCATATTTTTGTCCTCAGTCTGGTCTCTTACATTAGTTGGAATGTGGTTTGGATGTTTTTCTTTCCTTTGTGTTAGGCATTTTTTATTATCTGTACAGTTAACCTTTATTTTCTATTTTCTGATTCCCTCTATCACATCAAAACTTTTTAAAAGTCCTTCCCCAGAGGCAGAACATGGATTTAAGATGCAATTCTTCAGAGGAAAACCTCCCGCTCCTAAGAAATCACAGCATCTCTCTGATGAATAGTGTAACACTGGCTTCTTCCTGGCCCCAAGGCCTGCCTGGGAAGACAGGGCAGAGGGAGGTCATTTACTATCACTGTAAAGAACATGGGCTCTGGAGCCAGGCTCCTGTGTTTAAATCCCAGCTCAGTCACATGAGCAAGTTGCTTCATTCTCTGTGCCTCAACTTCCCTATCTGTAAAATAGGAATGCTACTAGTAGCCTCTTGATATCTTGTGGAGATTAAATGGCACCCTAGATATATCTGTGTGCCTAAATTAAACTCCTGCGGTGGAGAGGGAGGATGAGGTGGGCACTTCCTGTCCTGCCCCAAAAGGCCTCAGACAGGTCCGTGCCTGGTCAGGCTCCTGTGCCAGCTGTTCCTTCTGCCTTCTACTTGCCTGATCTGAGGTTGTCAGACCACCTGGCCAACTAAACTGGACAAGTAAGTTTATCCCAGCTGCCTTCACCTGCCAGCAGCTCCTCACTGTGGTCCTTGTCTTTACACGAGAGGTGGATAGGGGGACAGCTGGAGACGGAAACAACCCTGCCTGTTTTGTTACTTGCCCTCCACTGCCCTCGCTGCCACCTTATAATTCCCTATCACCCCACCACCACCAGGCAGTTGAAACCCAGGAATTTTAGTCGACCTAGAATTAGAAATTTTGTTAACACTGGGGGCAGTATTCAGATGGCTGTGGGAGAGCCGAGTCCCTAGAAAGCCAACTAGCGAGGTTGGAGAGGGTGGCATGCCTCAGCCACACAAGCCCTGGAGAGACAAAAGGGCCAAGGGCTGAGCCTTCAGGCTATGGAAAACAGAAAACAATGATTCCCCTCAAGCAGGGTGAATGAAGTTCAAGTCCCTCCTGTCAAAATGCAATCTCCCCTTCTTTCCTAACTGTCCCCCACCACTCACAAACATCCTGCAACTGCATTGCAGTGGTATTGACTACGAGAACATTAATCGCTAGCCTGGCAGTGGGCTTTGCCCTCTCTGCCTACATCCACAGCTCCAAGCAATTGGCCAGGCATTTTCAAGGCCAGGGCAGCAGGTGGTATTACTCCAATGTTACAGAAAAAGCAGCTGAGGCCCAAGGAGGTAAGTGTCTAGGTAGAGGTGGGGTCTCAGGAGTTCTTGGTCTTAGCCTAAAGCGGTACTTGTCCATCTCTGGGGCATCAGCATCCCCCAAGGGCTTGTTAAACTCTGAGTGGTGGCTGCACAAGACCTGGCAGGTTCTGATTCCTGGGCTTTTCCAACAGGGTCCAGGTGACAGCTGGGGTCCACATCTAGCCTAAAATTTCTGGCCCTGCATAGTACCTCCTCACTGTGTTAATGAAGAAATGCTTCCAGCCGCCCAGGATGGACAGATCTGGGTCTTTTCCAAATAATCTGTTAATAGCAGCATATCCAAAACATAAGGCAGGAGCCGCAGCCTCCAGATGCTGGGTATTTCGCACATACGGGAAGGAGCCCGGGTAGCAGAGACTGGGGTATCCCGAGTACGGGGCTTGAGCACATGGGGTTAATTCTGAATCCCTTCCAAGAAGTCCACACAACTGGGAAGGAGGAAAGTGGAATGATTGCTTATATACAGAACCATCAAGGTCCTGACTGTGTTAAAATCCAATCATTACTTCCAGGTAGTAATGTGTTATAGGCTACGTCTCCTGCTTATGCTCAGTAATGCATGAGTCTGGGAGCGGTGGCCAGAGAAATGGCGAACCGTCGTATATTGAGCGAGTGATAATGGAATCCAGGAGGCGGAAATTACAAGTCGAAAAGTAAAATCGATGCCCTGACTGTGAAATGACTGACTGCCTGGTGAGGACCTGTGCAGAAGTATGTCCCCCTTGCTCGGTGCTGGCCTCAAAAATGCTCCCCAGTTCTGAAGTTCCTTGAGGGCAGGGAGCATATTTTAATCATGGGTAATCATATCATGTCTAGGCTGAAATGGGCCTTGGGGAGCAGCCATCCTGGGAATGGCAAATGGGTTTCGTTTTGGTGCTAGCTACAATTGGTTAGCAATGGCTGCCTGCAGCGCTAGGCTGAGAAGTATTCTGTGTGTCTCTGGGCTCCAGCCACGACCAATTAGCCATGCTTACCACCAGCAGGGGGTGGCAGGGAGGTGGCACTTCGCTCCAATTAGCCAACCCTGATGTGGTCCCACTTGCTCAACCGAGAGGTGAGGTGAGAACTGCCCCGCTGCCCTGTCTGTGTCGCCAGCCACACCCCGGTGCATCCCTCTCCCCTAACAGCCATCCTCCACAAGGGTCCAAGAACTAGGATGGGGGGGGGGGGGGATTGACACCTTCAGCGTTGCTAACCTCTAACCGAAATCAAGCACTTTGTTTCATTTCAAACCCTTGCCGTCACCGCATCAATACCACCTGTGACCGTCACCAGTGGAAACCACAACTGCTATCTCTAAAGATTGCTTACACCCCTCACTAGGACAAAAAGATAGTAGTTATTAGATCTGCCACTAAATCTTGTTATTTAATGCATTGATAACGAAGCACATATATTACTGCTGCACAAAGTTGTTTTTTAATATTTGTATAACCGCATTTTGGTATAATTGGTTTCCTCTTACTGCTATTTTATGCACGTAAATATGTTAATCTGAGAAGGGGTCCACAGGCCTCACCAGATGCCAAGGGGTTGCATGGCCCACAAATGGTTAAAAGCCCCTGCCAAGTTTTGCTGCTGGCAAGTCCTGGGATCTGGGACCCTGCCTGCCCTTGGCTTCAGGCAGAGAAGCTGGCGTGGGCAGCATGGGTGGCCTTTGCTACCTTATATTCTTTGCTGTGATTCGGCAGCAGCTGGCAGCTGAGACAGTGAAAATTGGCTGCTCTCCACTCTGGGGAGACAGCTGACTTCGGAGGCTCCCTGGACTCAGATGCCCAGACGTTGACAGCTCTGGTCCTGTGCCAGGCCTCCCCTGTTTGGCCTTCTAAAGCGATGGTCAGGCTGGGTCACAGACACAGCAGCAGCAGCAGCATCATGCTGCTTGGCTCCATCCTCCTTTCTGGGATGGTGACCCTGTCGTTCCACCAGAGAGCTTACTGCTGCAGCCCATGGCTGCCTTCAGCTCTGGGGCCAGGGGGCACAGATAACCTGGAGATGTCAATGAGGTAGCTCAGGTCACATCACTGTGGGCTCTGCCTTCCTGTTTTCATTTCATTTTCAAGATGCGCAGACCCTCTTCCATTAGGCCCACAGATGCTGGTTTGCAAGCTATATGCCCTGGAAAGCATCTCAAAAAATGATCTGCTTCACACAACCGCCCCCCCCCCCACCCCAGCACCTTCCCTTTGCAAACTGAGAAACCAGCCAAGAGAGGGAACATGCCCTTCCCACATGGCACAGGCCCGGGAGTGGAACCCAAGGCTCCGAACCACCAGGCCAGGCCTTCCCCCAGCATTGCACAGCCTCATAAATAATGCAAGATTTGGACATGGTAACCATCTGTCTCTGGGTGAGGACCAGTACAAATAAAACTCAAGTCTCCCCTGTTCAAAATCACCTTTTGATGAAGTAAGGGAATAAGGCTACCACAGCTGCCCATTTCCGGGGGCCTCTGTTCACACTGGATTCTTATAACTGGCACAGCAGAGCAAAATGCTTGTTTGTTGTATTTTTCGAAGATTCCTTGGGAAATCCTGGAAGTGGTGTAGGGGTAAAAGTGGAGCCTCCTGTGTTCCATAGGCCTCACCAACTATGTCTCAGAGATGATTCACGGACAGAAGCTGCTCTGTTGCCCAAGGCATCTCCCCCACTGCCGGCCTGCATGAGAGACAAGGTTCTGCTGATAGCCTGGATGGGCAAAGAGCTAGAAAGAACACTTGCCAAATCTCCACAGCTTCGTGGAATTCACAGAAGGCTTATTTCTTGCTCATTTCCCTTCCCAGTCAGGCACTCCAGGGTTAGCCTTCCATGGCGTGCCTCAGGGACCCAGGCCTCAGGCTACTCCCATCTTGTGGAAATGGCACTACCAACTTCAGTATGGAGTCTTCAAGGTCAAAGCAGAACAGGAAGAAAAAATGGCAGAACCAGCATGGAAGATTTTTATGGCTGAGGCACATTATTTCCACCCACTTTCCGTAGGCCAGAACTCAGTCACAGAAGGCTGGGAAATGTAGTCTATCTGGAAACTCAAAAGGTGTGGAAATGGCTGTAGTGGGGACAGTGTCCCTTCCCCAAATATCAATGTCATACTATTGTCTTTTTTTTTGGTACCGGGGATCGAACTCAGGTCCTTGCGCTTACAAGGCAGGCGGCAGGACCACTGAGCTAAAGCCTGTTGTCTAAATAAGAGTTCTTTTGGTTGCGTGCAACAAACAAACTTGTATAGGGTGGGAAAATGTTGGGCAGAGATGACCGAAAGGTTGTTGGGTACCTCACAGAAGCCAGAGGAACACTGACCAAGCAGATTGAGGCAGGAAGGACAGGAAAGGGGAATGGAAACCATCAGTCTGCATTCCGGGAAACCTGAATTAAGAGGCCGCCCCCAGGTTGTGACTATTTTGCTTGGCTTCATTCATTCATTCAACAAATATTATTGAACACTTCTAGATGCCAAGTGTGGCTTCACAGCTGTGACCCTAATGGACCAAGTCCCAGCCCTCGTGAAACTGCCGGTACATTCACATCTCTCCATGCAAACCATTTTCTCTCCTCTTTGTGTTCATGTTTCCCAAGACTGCCGTGCTCTTCATACAGAATATAATGGTGCTGAAAAGACCAGCCTTCCTCTTGTAGAACTATGGAGTGGCCATGGGCCTCCCAACCACCATTTCTGCCCCTTCCCCAGTTACTGCCTCCATCTTGTACCTACTAGATGCCCAGACAACTGGGTTATATAGTCACTTACACAGGAGGGGCTTCCTGCCTGGCGGTCAGATCAAGGGTCTTAATTTGGGTTTCCCAGAATGCAGAGCGGGAGACAAGGTTTAGGCATCCGTGGTTGACTTGAGAGAGGAAGCCAGGAAGTACCAATATGGAAATGAAGAAGTGAGATGGAAAGAGGCGAAGACAGCAGGGCAAGTGAGCATACAGGTTATCATTGTGGGCACAGGGGGCACAGTCCCACAGGGTTCTTCAGAGAGACTGTGTGCGGGATACTTCTAAATCAGCCCACCCACAGGCGACGAAGCCTGGGACTTCTCTGCCAACTTGGGGTGTCATCACCCTATCTGGCCTTACCTGCGCCATCACTGTTCTCTTGTCCATGGCTGCCTACCATAGGCTGATTGGGGCTGGCATTTGTGATCTCTAATTTTCAAGGCTGAAAGAATAAAAAAAAACTTTGGGGTGTGCTGGGAATGGAACCCAGGGCCTCAGGGATGCTAAGCTAGTGCTCCACACTGAGCTACACACTCAGCCCTCTATCAACTCTTTGATGGTCATTGGTTCAGGTAGGCTAACTCTTCTACAGGCAGCCAATCACAGAAGACCCTGGAGCAGAGACTTGGGAACTTGTGAGTGGAGGAACTGACAGTCTCTGAGATGCCAGAGATCCAAGCCTCCTGGGAGGCCCAGGACGCTTCCTCTCCTCAGGAATCACCAATGCAATTCATTGTGCCCTTCCCCCAGCTCCACAGGCCTTCCGATTCATGGTATCTGAGGAAAGCATGCAATGGCATCTATTGCATGCCCTCTAGGTGAGTGGTGCCCATCAAAGATCGTGATTCAAGAAAAACTTCCAAGGTAGCCATGGTGGTGCACTCAGGAGGCTGATGCAGGAGAATCTCAAGTTCAAAGCCAGACTGGGCAACTTAGCAAGTTTGAGGCCAGTCTGAGTTATACAGCAAGACCCAGTCTCAAAAATAAGAGAGAGAGAGAGAGAGAGAGAGAGAGAGAGAGAGAGAGAGAAAAGAGAGATGGCCATGGCCCACAAGACTGTCCTGCCCTGGCCATGCCTACAGTCAGACCCCGAGTCTACCTCCCTCCCCACTTGGAACTGGCCTTTCCTTCCACCTCACTGCTGCCCCTGTCCCCATCTGCCCCCCCCCCGCCTGCTTGGGTCTCTTCTCAAAAGCTCTTCCCCAACCGTTGTGTCTTAAGAAGCTCCCCTCACATCCTCCTAGCCCCATCATTCAATTACTAGAGTGGAAGCATTCTGAGGACAGGGACCTTTGCTGCCTTTGTCACCACTCAAATCCCCCTGCCCAAAATTAACCCTGGAATATGTAATATATAGTAGGTGCTCAGGAAATATTGGTGAGAATGAACAGATGTGAGCACCTCCACCAGCTTCATGAGTTCGTTTCAGGAGTAGTCACTTCCTCATACAAAGCAGAGGAGGGGCTGGGGATGTAGCTCAGCGATGTCCTGCCTGCCTGCCAAGTGGAAGGTCCTGAGTTCGATCCCCAGTATCAGGGAAAAAACAAACAAAGCAGAGGAAATGGGACATGGTGGAAGTTGGGAGGGCTTCTTCCAAGGCAGCAGGCTCAGATACAGATACATATGATTCCAAATTAGAATGAATCCATTCTAACCCCAGCTCAGCTCCTGCAAAATGAGGATACTTAGCTGCAAGCAAGGTTGCCAGAATGAAGGGAGCTAATTAAATTCCCATTTAGACAACGCAGTTCTCAAACATGATAAGTGCTCCTTTCAGGTATTCCTTCCTGTTACCAGAGTGCATGTCACCAGCAGGCTGGTGGTCTTCTTATGTGGCCATCACCAAGGCCCCACTTGGAAACGCTATGAAAAGGGAAGAAAATCTGCACAGTCAACCCCACCTCCATCTGCAACCTTGCTCCCTGGTGCTTGTGCTTAGGAACACGGACCCCTTAACTTGGAATCTGGGCCGAGACAGCCCAACGCCCTCTTGCTTCTATTTGCCCTTTTTCTGGGACCCATCACCTCTCTCCCAGATGGGATGTCTAAGAGAGATGTGGCAACGTCTCACAGGGGCAAGATTGTGAGATTTCAGTTGCTTCTTGTGTTTCAACCTCCTTTCCGATCTGGAAGGGGGAAAGAAAGCCAACCCAACCCACGTGGACAACTCAGAAAACAAACCGAGATAAGAGCTTATTGACAGCCCCAGCTAGCACGGCCCTCATTCACACTGCTTCAAAGACAAACACTTTCCGTTTGTCGATTTGTTTTAGGCCTTGCCGAATCTGCAACTCTGTGGCCTTGACTCTAAAAATAAATCTCCTGCAATAATGACGAGGCTGTTGCAAAGAGGAAGGCGTGCAGAGAGGGAAAGACAGAGGGAGGCGAAGCAAGAGCAGGCAGAAGGGAAACTGAATACCCAAACAGGAAGAAGGGATGTGGGGAAATAGCCCAGGCTGCTTCCTCCCCACCAACAGCCTGTCCTTTGCAAAATGCCTAGCAAGCAGAGCTGTGCCCCCAGGGCCTGTGGTTCTTCCGAGCTGGACCTTGAAGGGGGAAACAGTCCTAGCTAGTCATTTTGCCCTCTGGCAGCCTGCTGCTTGCTAACTGTGGTGGCCTGGACCAGCAGCTTCACCTGAGAGCTTGTTAGAAATGCACATTGTCCAGCCAGCCACCCCAGACCTTGAGGATGAGAATCTGCATTTTAACAAGATGCCAGTGTGACTCACTAATGTACATTAGGGTTTGAGAAGCTGGGCACGGTCCCTAGTGTTTCACTTAATGCAACACAACAGAGTCCAACAGCTCTTAAATCGCCTC
This sequence comes from Heterocephalus glaber, assembly GCF_000247695.1. The sequence goes on along the minus strand of NW_004624762.1, from coordinate 15,720,179 downwards.
CCTTCAGACCAACAGAGAAGTGAGCCCTACCCCCACTGAGGGGCTTGCGCCAGGAGAACTTCCTCTGTTTTTGTTTTTTTGGCAGTACTAAGGATTGAACCCAGGACCTTCCCATAGATCCACAGCCCCAGCCCTTCTATTTTTTATTTTTAGACAGAGTCTCACTAAGTTACTAAATTGCCAAGCCTGGTCTTGAATTTGGGATCCTCCTGCCTCAGCCTCTCAGAGTGCTGGACTTACAGGAGTGCATCAAGTCTTCAGTGAGAGCTTTCTTTTGAATAGAGGAAACTAATGGCATCTAGCTAGGGGCCTTGGTGACTACAGTGCATCTGTTAGAATGTTGCAGTCTCCTCACCCCTGGGATCACTGAGCCCCTCTTTGACCTGTTGCATGGTCACCCCAACTTTCACATGACTGCAACATGGCAAGTTAGAACTTCTTACTCCAAGAACTTCTTATCCTCTGGGTTTTGTCTTTTGAGTCCCTTCCTTCCTACTCTCTTTGCTTTGTTTCTCCTTCCTGGGCTGCTGGGCTGAAATGTTCTCCTGTCTCCTCAGCTTTATGAAACTCTATTTCATGTCCTCAGTTTTGAGGTTTTGATACATGCTGACACCTCCCCTTTCACTGTCCCCTCCACTTGCATCTTCCTGACATATTTCAACCTCTCCCTCCTGTTCTCATCAGTTCTCCAAAGAGACCATCCTTCCCTCCTTTCTGCCTCGGTGGTCATAAACTTGGTTATTTAGTGTGGATTCTGGTTCCCTCACTCGAGCACAGGCCGGGCAGGTGAACAGTCAGGCCATTGTTTAGATGCTGAGCAGATGACAAATAGTTATGGTTGCTCTTCGCTGGAATTCTAAATAGTGGCTGTCACTCTTCATTGACTATAAAATGTACAAATGTGAATGATAAGAAAGAACATAACAGTGGCCCATCTTATCAAATTTATTTTAGTTGTGCTTTAAAATCAATTTAATTTGTAAATTATTCATGGCATGTAGCAACTATTACAGCCTTGCACTACCAAAACCTCTGCTTTAAAGATTGTACTAACTTTTTAAAGACATTTTGTGGATACTTTTCTTCATTTTCTATCACAAAAGTAATCCGTATGTATTTTAGGAAATATGGATGCTATAGATAAGCAAAAATAATTATTTCATTATTATCATCTTTAATCCTATGACCAAGAAATAATCACTGTTAATAGTTTAGTGTATATCTCTTTAGTCCTTCTTCATTCTACACACACACACACACACACACACACACACACACACACACTCACGCATGCACATAGATATCTCTCTTTCCTTCTTAGGGCCATTATATGTGCGCTAGCTTGTCCCAAGACAGCCACCATCTATTCCTTCCCCCATGTACCTTAGGCCCCCAAACCCCAATGTATTCTGGGGCCCTCACATATCAGCTCTCCAGAACTGATTGATACGCATCTCTTTCCGACTCTGTGTTCAGTGACATCATGTTGATTCTTGAGATCAGCCATGGCAGAAAATCTTCTGTATCAGGGTTCTGCTGTTAATTTGTTTTTCTTCCCCAATAGCCAGTAGTTAACCATTTACCAGCAGAATTCTTGCTGTGGATGTGGATGCCCCAGGCCAGAAGCTTCCTGAGTGTACAACCTGGCTATTCACAAAGGGCCACTGATCAGAATGGCCTTGGGGTTGGTTTAATGGTCTGCTGCCTCCATCTTGACATTATTTAATTTTTTTTCCTCCAGTACTGTACTAGGTACAGAAACTGAGGCACTCTACCAGCAAGTTACATCCAAGCCTTTTCATTTTTTTATTTTGAGATAGGGTCTCATTAAGTTGCCCAGGTTGGCCTTGAACTTGCAGTCCTCCTGCCTCAGCCTCCTGAGTAGCTCAGATTCCAGGCATGTAACACGATGCCCAGCTTCATGTAGAAATTCTTAACAATGTTATGTGTGAAACCATGTTTTCTAAGTGAAGTGTGATAAGCCAACAGAGCATGCACCTGTTGACCTGTACTGCGGCTTCATTAGAGGAAGGTTTTCACAATGCCCCCAGGCACAGATTTCTGGTGAACCCACAATGTGCGGGAGCTCAGTGAGACTTGAAGCAGCTACAAGGTAAGCATGTCACATGTCACATGCACACAGAAAGAAGGCAGCGGACAGCCCTGAGAGGCCATGCTTTCCTTTTGAAACAGTGGTTGCTTCACATGCAAGAAAGAAGGCAAAGGTGTTTGAAGAAACACAAATGACTGAGAACTCATGTTCTTTTCATTTTCTTTTGCACTGCTGAGGATGAAACCCAAGGCCTCACAGATGCTAGGCAAGAGCTCTACCACTAAGCTCTATCTGCAGCCCCTCATTCTTCCTCGTGTTACTTCTATACATTCACTCACACCAAAAATGGAAACAAAGAGAAAGGAGAAAAACAGTGCCACTCAAAGCTTCCTTTCCTCCCAGTCCTTCCTTACTCAGCAGAACACTGTACAATGTGAACATACCAAGAAGTCAAACAAGCCAGCTGAGTTCACTCTGTGCAGCATTTCCACTGTTCTGGGAGAGAACAAAATGCATATGCATGTCGGCGCAATGAAACACAAATTGTGTAATTCTGGTGATTCTGCTTACTAGTTAAATGCTCTTATATTTGCATTTAAAGCTGACATCGCACAATATATAGATGAATGGTACATTCGTGTTAATAATTTAAATTTTTAATTTTTCTTTACTTAGAAACACATTAAATAGCAAATAAACACCATAACTCAAGAGAGAGCACATGGGAGAAAGCAAAAAGCCTTATGTTTTAATGTCTGATATGGTTTAGTGTCCCCTCCAAAATTCATGTTGAAATTTAATCTCCAATGCATTGGAAGGTAGAGCCCTTGGGAGGTGGAGCCTCTAATGTATCGGAAAGTGGGTCCTTTGGGAGATACTCTCATGAATGGGTACCCTCATAAATTCCACTGACTGCTTTAACCAGTGGAATTTCAGGGAATAGAGCTTTGTTGGTTGTGCAGTTCCCCTTTAAGAAGAGTGGAGGTTTCTGCTTCCTGCCTCTCAGAGCCTTTATCCACCCTAAAGACAGTCCAGGCTACTCTACTGGAGTAGCACAGGGACAGCAGACATGTGAAGGAAGAAGCTACCCGGACGGCCAGCCAGCTTGAGCCTTCACAAACTCCAGCCCCAGCTGCCTGCCTTCTAACTGCAATCACCCCAGGCAAAAACCAGCAGGCTGAGCTCTGCTGACTCCCCAAAGCCTGCAAGACAATAAGAAACTGTTGTTAAATGCACTAAGTTTTGGGATTGTTTGTTTAGCAGCACAGCTAACTGCAACAGTGTTCCAGTTTTATAATCTGTTTTTAGGTTGCAAAGAGAAAATGCTAGACTTATTTCTTCCAGGAACCAGAATACTAAGTAGTTGTAATCTTTACTATGAACTATTAAGAGCAGATCTCAAAGTTTAATGTGCCTAAGATTTACCGGGGGTGGGAACAGAGGAAATACATTAAAAATGTAGCTTCTCTCACTCGAACCTCCCAGATTGGAGGTCAGTAAATCTGGGTGTGTCCAAGCAGTCTGTACCTTCATAAGCCTGCACATGATTCCAAGACAGGCTCTGGTCAGTGGTGATGAAACTTTGGCACTCGTGCCACAGAAGGCTGTTTGTATCATTGAAAGCTCTAAAAGGTTTGTCATCATGGTTCTGGTGGATCACAGTTGGTAAAACACTGCTTCAGAGGGGATTTCTCCACAGTGGCAAAGGGGTGTTGATTAAGTGTCAAAAGAGTCCCATCCAGACCTTGATGATAGCCTGAGGAGGTGAACTGGGATAAGGATAAGCCTGCTCATCACAGAACTTTCCTTGTCATACATTTTGAGAGACAACAGAGAAAGCAAAATACAATGGTCCCTAGGTCAAAATACCTGACACCCATAATTTAAAGAGGAGAGGCTTATTGGGCTCACAGTTTCAGAGGTTTCAGTTCATGATTGGGTCAAAATACCTGACACCCATAACTTAAAGAGGAGAGGTTTATTTGGCTCACAGTTTCAGAGGTTCCAGTTCATGACTGGATGGCTCCGAGGCCAAAATGGCAAGGTGGAAGGGCATGGCAGAGGAAAGCTGCTCAACTCATGGCAGCCAGGAAGCAGAGGGGGGAGGGAGGAGCAGCGGAGGGAGATGCACCTCCTCCAGCCAAGCCCCACCTCCCAACAGCACACTCAGCTATGAACTCATTGATGGATCAATCCACAATGAGCACAACTCCCCATGATCCAGTCACCTTCCAAAAGCCCCATCTCTGGCACATGAGACTTCAGGGAGACAGTTTAGATCCAACATATAACAAGTCTATTGTTCCTCCATGTTAAACAGAACTTTCAGGAAAGATATCCAACTCTTACTGATTCAAAGTCAGCTTACTCACAGGACCACATGTGGGAGTTGAGGAAACTCAATCATCTTCTATATGCATCAGGCTCTTCCTCTCTGTCATCATTCCCAAAAGAGACACGGGTGGCCCCAAAATGCCACTTGATTTCATTTCTTTAGAGGGAACCAAAAACTACAAGGATATTTTCAGTAGCCATATCAAAAGAAAAATGACATCGCTACAATTCAAAATTCAGTCAGATAATGGCTTAGGCATCTTGCATTCCTGGCTCCTAGCATGGGGCCCACCTCATAATGGCTGACCAGTAATGATTTGCCAAGTGGATAACTCCTAGTTATCAATAAAAAGCAATGGTTTCAATGTCATTCAGACATCAGTGGATATAATTAGCATTTGGTGGACCTCATCTGATCCTTGTGGGAAATGTCCTAGAAGAGAGAGACAATGTGAGCATCTTGGTGAAATTTATTGACTCAAAGCCTCCTGGAAATGTCTGAATCCCTAGGAAGGAGTTTAGATCTGACAGCTCTTAGGAAGAGATTTTAATGGAACTGGTTTTGATGAGTGCCCCCCACAACAGAAGATAAGTTTGAAGAGTACACCATGGTCCTTGGGGCAAGGCTATAGAGAATGGGTGTGACCACAGAGCCAGGGCCACAGAGCAGATGAACATCTGGGTGACACACAGACAGAAGAACTTAGGACCTTCTAAGGTGGTGATGGTGAACTTTTAGAGCTTTTAATGATAAAAAAACAGCCTACTGTGGCACATATACCATAGGTTCACCACCACTGTTCTAGGGGATGGGAATGAATTCTGCTCAATTTCATCTTCTTTATCTGTAGAGTAGTGAAAGTGGCACATATTGGCCAAGGTTTTCATGAGAATTCAAGAAGTTAACACACACAAAGCATCTCACATAGTGCCTGGTGCATAATAGCTCCTCTATATTTCCTATTCCCTTCCTCCAAACTCCCACTACCTTGGATGATTGTCTCGTGGTTTAGCTTTCCCTGAAGATATGGTAGTGTTTGTTACTAGAGAAACTGGGTATGAGTGGTGCATCAGTCGCTTCTGTTGCGAAACAAAGCACCTCAAACCTAGTAGAATAAAGTAATACTCATTAATACCTGCTTTTGCAAGATCAGCTCATCTCAGTTGGGCTTGACTAGGCAGCTATGGGCTCTATCCTGAATGGGATTAGTACTCTTATTTTTAAAAAGACCCCAAGGAGCACTCTTGCCCCTTCCAACGTATGAGGACACTGTGAGATGACAGCCATCTACAAACCAGGAAATAGGCCCTCACCAGGCATGAATCTCCCAGCACCTTGATCTTGGACTTCTCCATCTCCTGAACTCTGAGCAATAAATTTCTGTTGTTTATAAGCTGTCTAGTGTACGGTAGCTTATTATAGCAGACCAAGTGGAATAAGACAGACACCACACACAGGAGTTGAGACAGATAAACCACCTGTCTTCCATCTGCACCAGATCCTTCCTTTCAGTCATCATTCCCAAAAGAGACCTGAGTGGCCCACAATACCCCTCAATTTCAGTTCTTCATAGAAAAATGTTGCTCATGGGAATGACAGAGGTACAAAAGGGCCCAGGCGCAACCACAGTTCAAGCTGGAAGGACAAAAGAAGATGGTAAAGCAGAGCCCAGAAGCCAGGCCACCCGCCAAAGGCTGAGACCACAGAGGAGACACAGCCACCATAGAGATGCCAGCAGACACACAGGTTGGGAATGAGATGCTCTGGGTTTTTTCCTTTGTCCTGCCCTGTGTCCATCAGCATCTGCCAGTGCCAAACATACCTGGAAGCCAGAGAACAAGGGGGTCTGGGAAATGTAGTTCCCTGTGAGACTGTGCAGGGAGGGAAAGGCAGCATGAATCTGGGAGCAAACAGATAAATGGAACTGCATTTATTCAGCCAAGCACTTTAGCACTCACTGTCAGCACCCCAACTGCATCCTCTCGGCACTAACTGATCCCACACTGAAAGCATCTTACTAGAGATTTCTGAGTTTGGCCTGAGAAATTATCCTTGTCACAGAAGTCCATGTTCCTGGGAATCACCCTCAACCGACAATGGACAGTTAATGATTACACACCCGTGCTTCCTCATCCCTTGAGCCTGCTCTTCATTTTCCCCGCCAGGTCCTCAGCTGGACTGGACCCCGGTTGCCCACAGTGCTATCTGCTCATTGCTGTCATCAGCTGGAGTGTCTCTGGGGACTCGCTTCTGGTATCTGGAACAAAGAACTGAGCAGGACAGAGGAATAACAAGAGTAAGATGTATTACAAGCGAAAATACACTCCTCAAGGTGGGAGTGGGCCAGTGAAGAGAGCTTATACTCCACATGGGCAAGTATTGTACTGGGTCACTTAAGGTCCTAGGGTTATGGGACAATCCACAGTTGGGGACTGACAGGAGTCATGACCTAACTGGATGCCTGACTCAGCCCACTCTTCTGGAGGGGGAGTTTTTGACCATACAAGGTTTTTCGAAGAACTGTCATGGCGTCCAAAGTCCGTGGTGGGGGTGGGGGTGTCAAAGCTGAAATGCACATGAGGTTGGACAAAGACCAGAGCTGTGTACTTTGGGTTTTGTGCATGTCTAGGAGGTCTTGGGGAGGATGGCCTTTATTTGTTGGATTCCTGATGATTTGACGTAGCCATCTTTGCTTGTTTGGTTTCTCAATTCTTGCCCCACAGCTTTCTGTGGTCTACTTGTCCTTGCTCTACCTCCTACTTCATTACCATATTCTGATTGACTTTCCCCATCCTGTCCCAAATAAACTCCTTGCACAGGAACCCTTGTCTAGGACCTGCCCCTAGGAGAAGCCAATCTAAGTCAAAGAGCCTACACACCTCTCGGCCAGCATCTGGGCCTTCTCACCTGCATGCTTTGTGGCAGCCCAGGACAAAATGACAAGCACCAGGCCCTGTGGAGATGAGCCCAGGCCTGGGCCTCCCTGTATTCATCTCTAGGAATGGCAAGCCTCCCACCCTACCTACTTGGCTCCTGCTACCCACCACAGAATAGCTTCCTTTCTATTCCTTCTGTGGGCAAGAGGAAGAGCAGAGACAGAGAGGCTGGGAGCCCCTACAGTAGGAGTCAGGGATTGACTTGGGCCTAGAAGTTTCTTCCACAATCTCTACCCATTCCCACTGACAACCCCTTGTGTGTCCCCAGCCTCCCACAAGAAGCCAACCCTCCTCAGAAGGGAAGGAGTTAAGTGCAGTGTTACCAAGGAACTGCCACACTAGCCACCAAAGTGACTGTTCGTTATTTGAACACTTTCTTCTATTTGACTGAATACAGGAAAAATGTCACAAATAGAATATTCATCATCGCCCTCGTGCGCCTTTTCTTCCCCGCTTATCTCCCTACTGTCATGTACCAGTGCCGGCTTCAGGTTCATTTGGTATGTTGAGTGCGTGCCCAGGGAGAGGATGCTGCTCAAAGGCTTGCCCACACCCTCTGCAACTCGACAGCCCCTCCTCCCCACCGGTGACACCCCACCAGACAGACGCCACTCACTCTGACCCCTCGAGGGTAGGACACCGTCTGCCTAAGTGGAGGGGCCTTCTATTCCACTCGAAGGGAACATAAAGGACCCGACGAGCCTTCTCAGCCATTTAGTGATTCTCGGCATGTCACTTTTACAGACACCTCAGCTTCCAGAGCTTTATCCTCAGGTGCTTCTTAGAAGACGCAGGATGGCATCCCCACCCCACTTCAAACACCGTCTGTTTCGAGATCCTCAGAGGGGCTAACGCCGCCTGCCAATTTCTCAGCTAGAATCATCAGCGCACAGGATCTCTCACTGCCTCTTTTCCATCAGTGCCGGAGACTCCCCAGCCCGCTCCTCCTCCAGCCAGGCCCCACCCTGAACAGTGCCGTGTCAGGCTGCGGAGAACACGTTCCAAGGACTGGGAAATCAAAGTACTTATTGCCCTGACAATTAGATATTATGTTCAACTGCAGTAACACGAGCCTGGAAACTGGTGGCTTACATAAGACAGGGGTTTATTTTTCTCTCCTGTAATATCAGTCCAGAGGTGGGCCTCCCTTCCCTTCGGTGACACCACCGAAGGCCCCGCCTGGGTCTCCTCCGCCCTTAGGGAGTGACCATCAGCACAGCCGCTGGAACTCGAGCCACTGTATCAGAGTGTTAAGCACAATAAAAATGACAGACAGAAGGGTCCTCCCAAGCTGAACTAGCCTCTCCTGTAAGGGATATTCCCAGAAATCCCACCCAAGAACTCCAAACACCTCTTCTTAGCTAGCGTCTATCATACCATCCCCAGCTACAAGGAAATCCAGGAAATCTAAACTTGTAGCTGAGCACATTGCCATGATGTATAAAGTGGGGTTCTGTTGCTGTTATGGGCTGAAGTGTACCCCGTTCCAATTCATATGCTGAAGTCCCAACCCTTACAACTTTAGAATGTGACCGCATTTGGAAACAGGGTCTTTAAGGAGGTGATTAAGTTCAAATGAGGTTGTTAGGTTGGCCCTAATCCAATGTGGCAGGTGACCTTGTGAGATCGGGACACAGGCTCACACAGAGGAAAGATGACATGAGGACACAGGCAGAGGATGGCCATTGCTGACCAACACTGACACCTTGATCTCAGACGTCCAGCCTCCAGCACCGTAAGACAGCAAAAGTCTGTTGTTCTAGCCACTCGGTCTTCGGTGTTTAGTCATGGCACCCCGAGCAGACCAAACGCTGTGTAAAGAATGAGAGAATGCGCAATTTCCAGCAGCCGGCCCATCTGGCAAGACCATGCCTTTATTACCTGGGCTTTCAACGATATTTTTCAGTACGTTAGCAATTTTACCAAGATCCTTTCTAAGATCCTGTTTACTCAATGGTGTCCAGAAGGAATCACCACTCCACGCTTCCTGACCAGCTCTCCGCTGCCTCTATTTCTTTCTTGTTTCCGTGTGATTCTTTGCCCTACAACTGTTTGTGTAAAACTTGTGGCCTCTCTGGAATGATTGGAGAAGTACTGAAATAGCCCTCCCTCCCTTCCGCTGGCCATAAATAGCCTGAACGCCTAAAGTTGATGCTTCATTCCTTTGGTTAACCTATTATTGCTGTGACAGGGTGGATGATCTAGATTAGGTGAGCCCGAGCAGGTTTGGACTGGAGGAGAGCACAGGGTAGGCCCAGGAGGACAGCTGGGGAGAGGGTGCCAAAGACCCTGGGGCCAGCCCAAGAGCACAGAAGGCCTTGGGGGGGAGCTGCTAGCAGCAGAAGCGTCCCTCAAATGCTGCAGGTCCATCCTGCTTTGCTAAAAGGGCACATGGGAGGGTGCTGTGCTCAAAATCAAAAAATGTCCCTGGGAAGACCCCTTACCTCTGCCCCATCCCATCGTCTGACAAAATTACATTTCGATGTCATTGTCCTACACATCACCCATCCTGCCTCCTCTTGCCTGCTGCTATGGTTGGAATGTGTCCCCCAACTCTCATGTAACAGAAACCTTATCCCCAAAGTCCAGATTAATTGCATATGGAGGTGGGACCTTTGAGAAGTTTTGGGGATTAAATGGGGTCATGAGGGTGGGACCCTTTGTGGCTTTATAAGGACAGGGAAAGCAACCTGAGCTAGCAAGCTTGCTCTGTCTCACCCTGTGATGCCCTGTGCCACTGTGGGCCACTGCAGACAATCCTCACCAGCAAGAGGGCTCTCGGCATATGTGGCTCTTTGACCTTGAACTTCCCAGCCTCTAGAACTGTGAGAAATAAATGTCTTTTCTTTATAAATTCCCTAGTCTGCAGTATTCAGTTATAGCAACTTATAAAGGATCTGACAACCTGCCCTCCAAGCTTCTCTACAGGACACCACCAGATAGTTGGGTGGGGCTCTTCTGCCTCCCCTGAGTACTGTGACACTTGTTCCCTCCCATGAGATGCCATAATCATATTTGTCTCTGTCATCCCAGAGTCCCAGAGCTTTCTCTTTCTTCAATTTGTTAGCTTTTTGCTTTGGTGGAAAACACTTCTAAAAAGTCTTTGGAAATTATTATTTTGCGGTACTGAGGCTGGAACCCAGGGCTTTACACATGCTAGGCAAGCGCTCTACCACTGAACTCCACCCGCAGCCCCACAGATTAATATTAACTAGCTAGTGTGCCCTTGTTTTACTAAACTCACCCTTTGAAATTCTACTCCATGGTGCTTGGGGCCTCAGCAGTCCTCCTGTTAGGTCCTGCCAATAGGAGTTACAAGGAGAAGATGGTTAGATGGGAAGAAGGGAGGAACTTCCGGCTTCTGGCTCCAACCAGGTGCTGTTGCTGGTTTCTCTTTTCCTGATTGGACCCTGCCTGATAACAGTTGAGTGTAGAAATCCAATCTCAAAATAATCTTTCTGAGAAGTTTAAAGACAGTGCTCCATTGTCTTGTAGCTGTCCAGCTGAGCTCTTTAATACCAGCTTACTACTTTTTATCCTTGGAGTACAGAAATTTCAATGTCTAATGCTGGATCTTTTATAATTCTTGTTTGGTATTTGGTCGGCTCTTTAAACCTAGAGATTGAAGTTTTCTCCAGCTCAGGGAAATAATTTGTTCTATTATTACCTTATTTTCCCTCCTACAGGATATCTGTTCTTGGCTTCTGAAAATTCCTATTAGATAGAGGGTTGAATTTCAGGTCCTGCCCTATGTTTGTTAATTTTGCCCTTACATCTTTTTTTAAAATCTCCTTACTGTTCTGTACTTTTTGAGAGAATCTCTCTGCCCTCTCATTAAGTCAGGCTTGAGCCACAGTTAGTTGGCAGCTGAGTCCCTCCAATGATCTTACTACATGAGCAATTGGACCTTTGTAAATTCCAAAAACTCTAACATATTCTTTTGACAGCAGTCAGCTTTCTATTTATGGATGGTACTTTTACTTCATTTAAATATCTCTCCATATCCTGGGAGAATTCTGTGGGGATTATTCTTTTGTTTGTTTAGTTTGGGGCCTGTCTTTCATGATGTTAGTTTTCCTCAGATACATTTGAGGACTCTTTGCTCTCCGTTCCTGTGATAGATGGAGGTCCAGGCTGATCCATAGCTCGGGCTGGTGTGTATTTTCTAAATTCCAGGGGGAAATGCCTGCTCTTGTGACAGCAAAAGCAAGTTCCGGTTATGAAAGTCCAAACTCTCATGGCTGTTGGGTGAGGAGAGGCTTGGATCAAACCACCATTCCTTCCAGATGTCTGGGTAGTATCTTAGTCTAGTGAAGTCTATTGGGACTGCTATAATAAAGTACCATAAACTGGGTGTGGTGGCACATGCTGTAATCCCAGCTGCTCAAGAGGCTGAGGCAGAAAGACGGCCACTTCGAGCCCAGCCTGGGCAGTTTAGTGAGACTTGGACTCAAAATAAAAAATAAAAAAGGCCTGGGATGTAGCTCAGCGGTAGAGAACCCTGAGTTCAGTCCCTAGCACTGTCAAAAACAAAACAAAAGGGCCAGGGATTTAGCTCAGTGGTTTCATCACCTGCTGCACAAGCGCAAGGACCCGAGTTCAATCCCTGGTA
>NW_004624762.1:15630459-15697795 GCF_000247695.1 Heterocephalus glaber | reverse complement strand
TCTTTGCTGCCCAGAGCAGCACTGATCAGACCCAAAGCTCAGCTTCTTCTCAAAGTCTCATTTTTCTACCTTTCCTGTATAATAAGTTAATTCACCTTGAGCTGCCATTGCTCACAGGAGACTAGGACTTACTGCAGAGGTTCTAGTAACGTCCCCTTTCCCTGTTCCCTACAATAATATATGCATTTTTATATGTTGTATTAGTCACCTTCCCATCACTGGGACCAAATAGCTAACATAGCTTTAAAAAGAAAGGGCTTGATTTGGCTCACAGTTTCAGGGAACTCAGATCATAGTCATCATAGCAGAAGGGCACGGTGGAGCCAAGCTGCTCACCTCATGGCAGCCAGGAAGCAGAGCACCAGAGTGCCAGGGAGAGACAAACCCTCCTAACTGCAGTGGATTCACCCACTGAGGAGCATAACAGCCTATGATTTAATCACTTCTCCAGGAGTCCCCTCATCCAATCCAGTTGACAGCTAAGATTAACTGGTACAAAAGTATATTATATGGGGTTTTTTGTTTTTGTTTTTGTTTTGGGCACTGAGGATTGAACTCAGGACCTTGCACTTGCAAGGCAAGTGGCAGAACCACTGAGTTAAATCCCCGCCCCTTATTTTATGGTATTTTGATTTTTTAATTTTAAAATGAAAATCACACAGGAGGGGAATATGGATAGGCGAGATTGGCCACGGGTTCATTATCGAGTTGGGTGAGGGGTACATGGATGCTCATTGTAGTTTTTAATCTACTTTTGAGTATACTCAAAATTCTCTGCAATAAAGTAGCTTTTTTAGAGTGACCTTATTTGTAAAATGCATATTTCCTCCCATGAGTATGGAGGAAGGTTTGCGGTTATTATTTTTAATTAGAAGAAGAGGGTATCCAAATGCATAGTCCTGAAGTTCTTTTTATACTCATAGGGAGATTTCCTAGCCAGAGACCTCAATATTTTTCTCAAGTCCCTCCTCAGCTGCCTTCCACAGCCTCAGCACACAAATGTGTATATTCAGGGAGAATAATTTTCACAAGAAGAAAGCTGTCCAGAGCTTCCATTAGCCACTATGCATTTTTATTGATTTATATCTGCCTTGTCCCAAAGATGTATTTAAAGTTTAGAAAGATGCATGCAATAGAACATTATAAAATAAATTATAAGTAAACAAGAACAAATGAGGTAAAGGAAAAACAAGTCTAAGAAAGTAAGATGGAGCCAAAAGTGAAGTGACTACACAACATACCTACCTCAAAACCCTCTGCATTTGCAGAAGACAGAACACAAGTTTAAATCTGAGTTCCCCTGAACCTGAGTGCCCCAGCAGCCCAGGTGAAAAAGGCAGACCAGTCATACTGTGGTTTACAGAATTGGTGATATAAAACCAAAGCATAGTAAGGAGACTAGCGGCTATTGTTAACATAGAGATCAGGGGGCAAGTTTCTACTATAGATTGTCATAAATATCATGAACAACCTCCTTACATCACACACAGCATATTATCATATAGCAATGGAAACAGTGACGCTGTTCAGGGGAGGCCATTCTGGGGGTACCAAAAGGGGATTCACAGTAGGGTGGCTCCATTGAAGGGGAGACTTTGGAGTATCTCAAGCAAAGATTTATTGCGTGGAAGCCCCACACCTGGACTCAGGGGCCCAGGAATCCTTGGCCCTTTGGGCGACAATGTGTGTTTTTTCTCCAGGGAGTGGGTCAAAACTTTTATTAGCATCTCAAAAGTGTCAGCAAATCCAAAAAAAGTAAAGACCTACCCACCTACCTTTCCCATGGAGGAAAGGAGATGACACATGTTTCCCAACTTTCAAAAGCAGCTTCCCACAGGATTCAGGCACGTGACTTTGCAGGGTCGTCAACCAGGGGTGAAAATGTAAGATTAACACTGAATGTCATCTGTGGTAGGACTCGGACCCTCCTTCAAGAATGAGCTCAATCAGAACTAGTGTCCTGCTAGAAGGACTCTCCCAGGGGCAGGAGAACCTGGAGATACCGTCACGGTTCTGAGCCATCAAGCGGCGCTACAATAATGTCTACCCAAAGAATTCTTTTCTAATTTAGGACGGTGATGACTCAACACCCACCTAAATCATTTTTTCTTGAAATCATTAGTCATCAGTCTTTGATTGTGCGACTTCCTAATGAATCCTTCAGGCTCTGCTATGTTCTAAGGTGACCCAGGTGATTAGTTGCTGGAGTTGTAAGCCAAGAACCAGGTGCAATCTGAGGAATCCCTACAACAAACAAAGGCTTTGGACCCAGAACAATTAAACTGTAGTCCTTTCTGCCAATAATGGGATAAAAGCTGTTTATGAAAGTCATTCCTGAGTGTCATTACTGATAATAACAACAGCTAGCTAGCATGCATTAAGCATTTATTACATGCCAGGGTACTGTATTTTTATATGGGATTCTTGCAACAGCACTTCACTTCAGGATTAGCCCATCCTTCCCGTCTTATACATGGGCTGTATATGACAACAACAGCATAAGCACATAAAATACACTTGAACACCTTGAATCCTACAGCACTTGAGTGAGGAAGACATTTTTTTCACTCCTTTTCAGATGAGGAAATGGAGATTCAGAGAGGTGAATTAACTTGCCCCAGGACTCAAAGCAAGTGGGGACCCAAGGTGGGAGTGGCAGAGAAGGCCACTTGACACCAGCTAGTACACCCTACTACCCAGCCCTGAACGGGTAAGTGAAAAGTGGCTGAGGACAGAGACCCAATTTGTCTGCTTTTAATCCTCCCCAATGACCCTGAAAAGCAGGTTGACATTGGCCCCATTTTACAGATGAAGAAACTACTTATAGAGAAACTTCCATACCATAAAATCTCTGCAGAGTTAGTTTGAGCTCAGGGCTGACACTTTCTGTTAGGCAACACTACATGGGGGAGAGGGAATCAGAGCCGAGCTAGGCAGGAATTTTAGTTCAGAGATCAATAACAACCCAATATCATTCATACATCCATCGGTCAACTCATTCACTTACACATTCAGGTATTATTGAGCACCTATGATGTGTAACAGTGTGAAAAGACTCATACCAGTGGTCTTTGCCCTCAACAAATTTATAATCTATCAAGGATAATGATTTTTTGTATTCCAAAAGGAAAATTCTATCAAGGGGGATGATAGAAGCAGAGTCCAGAAGCAGGAGAATGGCTGTTCATGGCACGGAACAGATTTTGCTTTGGGTATTTTAACAGAAAAGGATTTAACACTAGGAATTGGATGTTGTTATGGTTTATATCTAGATGTCCCCCAAAGCTTCATGCGTTCACAGGTGGGGCTTTGGGGAAGGAATTGGATCATGGGGTTGTGATACTCATTAGAGGATTGTCCTCTGATGGGTTTATAGCTAATTGTGATTTGGGAGGTGAAGCCTGGTGGGAGGAGGTGGGTCACTGGGGGCGTGGCCTGGAAGGGTGTACCTCCCTCCTCCTTCCTTGACTACTACAATGCCATGAGCTGTTTCTCCTCGACCATGCCCCTTTGTCATGCTGCCACCAGCCAACTATGATCTGAAACCTGACAAACTGTGAGTCAAAATAAACTTTTCCTACTTTATTTTGCAGGTGTTGGGTATTTTGTCCCAGCACCAAGAAAAGTAACTGAGACCAATGATAATAGCATGATTAGAAGGGCTGTGAAGATACTTATGCTGGCCCTCCAAAAGTGACTCCAAGACTGATCCTCCAGGGGAGCTACCCCCTCAGCCACAATCAGAAAGCAGGGATCAGGAGGTGCTGCTGGGACTAATGAGTTCAAGAACATAGCCAGAATTGTGATCTAAGGCCAAAATGCGGTGACACCTAGTTCAGGAAACTGAAATGAGGAGCCTCGCTGCTGCCGAAGATGCTCGTCCCCCATGAAACCAGACCCTGGATATCACACCGGCTACCACACAAAGCCTCGTTTCTCTACAGCCTTGCTTGTGTATAGAAGGAAGGCCAGGCCCAGATTCAGGAATACGACCCCTCACCTCCATCTTCCAAATCCTGAGCAGACTACACCTATCTGTCTACTATTTTGCAGTTCTGGACCCAGTTACAAGGGAGTCTGGGAAAGGGGGCTTTTCAACTTCCTGGCTCCAATTCCACAGGAAGGCACATGGAGGGTGGGAGCGAAGCACCAAGAAACAATGGTGAGCTGTTAAAGCCACCCCACCACTCAGAGAAGAAAAGGGGAAAGAAAAAGAAAGCCCTGATTTGTAGCAGATGCCAAGTCCCATGGTGTCAGTAATCTCAGAGTGACATATACATGAGATGTCATTGAACTCAGACTTGGGAAGAAATATGTTCAGTTGGCTCTCACAAGTTGGGACAAACCAGCCCATTGCTGCTAACAAACAGATCATATCTACTTCGTGGCAGAGGGGGTGGGGACAGGGAACAGGGGACAGGGAGTGGAAGGAGGGAGAGAGGCAGGATACCTTGTTTGCTACTGGACCAGGCCCCGCCCATTTCAACTGACCCTCCAGAGAGTATCCCAATCACTGAAAGCGTGAGTTTCGCAAAGAAGAAAGCATTTATTCATGAAGCACTAATCTGGTAAAGATGGGGAACAGGGGCCGGGGATTTGGCTCAGTGGTTTCGCTGCCTTCTGCGCAAGCGCAAGGACCCGAGTTCGATCCCTGGTACCAAAAAAAAAAAAAAAAGATGGGGAACAAGCCTGAGCAACTTCCCTAGAGACAGAGTTCAGGGGCATTTATGGGATAAAGAAGCAGGGTGGTCTAGATCCTAGGAAGGCGATTGGAAGTAAGGAGTGACGAAATCTGTGGTCTGCGCATGCGTAATCAAACTGGAGGCTCTTCGTAGGACACATGGTCAGAACCAGAGTGTCAGAGGATCTGTGGGTTGAGCTTGGGCTCTCTGATGTCAAAAAGTCTTCGACTGGACATTGTGTATGCCCAGGTGAAGGGGTCGGTGAGGTCAACAGGTTTAAGCCAATCAAGGCTATCTCCAAATTCCTGAAAAACAACTTAAACAATAGTTACCATAGTGACCGTCCATCAGAGGTGTTATCTATAGCAAAGCTAGTCGGGGTCTAGTTTTTGTTTACCTGACTTATAAAATCAGAGACAAAAGCAAGTCATTTGGAACTCGAGGCTCAAGAAGCTCAAGGGTTTGTTCAGGGTTTCCCTCAGTTGTGTAGCCTTGTCCAGCATTCGCCTGGTGACAGCTTCCTTCTTCCCTACTTGTGCAGTCTACCGGCTTATTTCTGGGTGCTGAGAATGAGCTGTGGTGACCACACCTCAGATGAGGACGGAAGGCAGCCAGTGAAGAGAGAGCTGTCGAAGATGGGAGGCCAGGCCGCCACCGCACTTCCCGGGCCCTGAAGATTAAGCTTCACCCTTCTGCATTTTCCTTCCAAATGTTCAGGAGAGGGAAGTAGAGGACACCGAGGGACAGAGCCAACAAGGAGACAGAAACTGTGGCCAGAGGGGAGACTCTTCTTTTCCAGCAGAAAGGGCTCTTCGTTTTGTTTCGTTTTGTTTTGTATTTAGTTGGAGAAAAATCCTGAAGTTCAGCCACTGTGAATTACTGATCCGAACCGAAGAAGGTACACTTCAAAAGAGGCCCCCGTCACAAAGGAGCATAAAAGGCCCTGGGAAAGAGAAAAATACATAAAATTATTTTTAAAAGATCATAATTTAGCTGAGAGTAGTGGTGCATGCCTATAATCCCAGCGCTCTGGGAGGCTGAGTCAGGAAGATTGGTGCCAGTTTGAAGCCAGCCTGAACTACATAGTGAGATGCTGTGTCGGAAAAAAAAAAAAAAGATTGCCATTTAATTTGGTTCTATGAATATAAGAAGAGGAGGTAGCTTTACACTTTAACTAAAGACAAACAAAAGCAAATACTTGGTGGCTGGTGGCCAGAGTTTGGCAAAACCAGAAGGGACATTGCTGAGGCCTCCCGGCACAGCCCGTCCTGGGAAATAGGGCCTAACCTCCTGTGAAGTTCTAATTGGCTTAGGCCAACAGTAGTGGGGAACCCGAGGGGGGCGTATATAAAAAGTTACAGGACAGTCCATCTACCTCAAGTGTCTTACAGAGCGCACCTCTTGAATTTTAACGACCAGAGTTACGACTGGGCAATTAACCCCGTGTGCAGTCGCCCTCCACCCAAGACAGCAAGAGACAAAAGACAGAGATGGTAACGCCTCCCTGGGGTCAGCAAGTCAGGCCAACACCACCCCGCCCCTACCCCACCCCCCACCCCCTACCCCTCTGGCAGAAGTAATGGCTTTCCTTTTCACACCAGGGTCTCCAAAAAAGGAAGAGCACATGTGAAGGCGCTAGTGTGTAACTTAGTGATTTATACATGCATATAAAAAATTCATCCTGTTGCCAGACCTGGTGGCACACACCTGTAATCTGAGCTACTTGGGAGACTGAGGCAGGAGGATTGTAAATTCAAGACCAGCCTAGGCAACCTAGTGAAATCCTGTCACAAAATAAAAACTAAAAAAGCCTGGGGGGGGGGGGCTCCATATGAAAGCTCTGAGTTTCAATTCTCAGTGCCTTTTTTTTTAAAAGCCACCTCATCTTGTTTAATTCAAATGCCTGCAATTTTTTTTTTTTTTTTTTTTTTTTTGCGGTACCAGGGATCAAACTCAGGACCTTGCTCTTCTGAGGCAGGCGCAGTGCCACTGAGCCAAATCCCCGGCCCTGCACTGCAATTTTAAATGTTTACAAGACATTTAAAAATCCATTAAAAAATCCAAGAGACCCGAAGTGAGTTTTAAGCTGCTAAGAGTGTTGGCTACTTAACCAATAATAATTAGCTATTTGATTCAAAAAATCACTTTTGTATCCAGGCCAGCAGAACAGTGAGTGGGGTGGGGCCTGTTTCCAAGGAAATCCTTCTCTCAGAGGCAGAATGCAAGTGCCGAGGGGGGGCGATGGGACATCCTGGAAATAGGTAGCATGTTGCTATCTGGCCCCTACCCTCTCTTGACCACAGCAAAAAAGGGGGTGGGGACAGCCTACAGCTGAGACAGTCCCTCACTGCAGAGAGCAGCTCTTGCTTTGCACAATCAGGGTGCGGAGGGTGTGAGGATAACGAGGGTGGAATTGAAGACTTCCTCATTTCCAACATGGTGGCTTCCGATCCTCAAGCTGCCAGGAAAGCAGTCATAGAGACAGAAGGGACAGGCTCATGTAGAATCCAAAGGTCTAGAGAAAAAGCAGATTGACTAAGTTAAGCCATGATCCCCCAAGCCCCTCATCATGTGCCATAAGGTAGGGGCTCTCCAGCCCTTTGTCAAGGGCTTGCCTGAACCTGTCCCTCCAAGTTACATACTACCATAGACTGCTATGTGGGATTTAGTTACATAATTTATGTGATTGTTTTAATAGAAAGTTCACTCTTTATAGGAAAATCAATAATGGCTACATCGTGTAGTACTTTCATGAAGGCGTGAGTGGAATCTATTCCCTTGGACCCCTGACTCCCATGATGGGTGTGTGACTAGCGGGGCTGGTGCTCTGAGTTGGAGGACAGGTCCTGAGGAGGAATAGGCAACCCCTGGAGGAGCGAGTCTTGAGTCTTGCAAGACTATGACTTTTGTGCATAAGCCCTATGAGCATGCATGGTCACACAGGGACCCATGCTCAGGAAGGGCCTGTGCTGGTGATGAATGCCTTGTGAGGTATACGGCAGGCACTCTTTATCTTCGGGTTCAACCAACTGCTGATGGAAAATATGAGCCAAAACATAGCATCTGAAGGCTGGGCCTCAGTGCCTGACTGTAATTCCAGCATTCAGTGCGCTGAAGCTGGAGGATTACAAGATCAAGGCCAGCCTGAGCTACATAGTGAGACTCTCTCAAAACAAGCAAACAAAAAATATTAGATC
Organism: Heterocephalus glaber; assembly: GCF_000247695.1. Next base: position 15,689,916 of record NW_004624762.1, on the reverse strand, counting down.
TGTACTGAACATGTACAGGCCTTTTCCTTATCATTATTCCCTAAACAATATAGTGTAAAGACTATTTACACAGCATTTACATTGCATTAGTATTATAAGTCCTTTGGAGATGATTTAAATTATACAGGAGGATATGCACAGGTTATACGTAAATTCTATTCTATTTTATGTAGAGGTCTTTAGCCTCTGGGATTCTGGTATCCTGGTTGGGGTGGGGAGTCTAGAACCACTCTCCTGTGGATACCAAGAGAGATTATAACTTTATCCTGTTCGTGTGTGTGTGTGTGTGTGTGTGTGTGCGCGTGCGCGTGAGCACAGGCGTGTGTGGTATAGGTGACTAAACCCAGGGGCACTCTACCACTAAGCTACATCCTCAACCATTTTTTATATTTTATTTTGAGTCAGGGTCGCACTAAGTTGCCCAGACTGGTCTCCAACTCACAATTCTCCTGCCTCAGCCTACTGTGTAGCTAGGATTACAAGCATGCACCCCAGGACCTGGCTAATTTTGTCTTTTGTAAGTGAAGTCCAGTGAGACAATAAATGATTCACTGGGGCTTGGAGCCTTGGCTCCCACAGTCTCACTGCTGGCCCCCTACCTCAGCCTTTTTGGGACAAGCCCCTGATAGCCTGCTCTTCCCCATCATGCTGCGTCCCATCCAGTCTCCTTCTCCCCTCCCCCAAGACCCAACCAGCAACCGCAGCTGCCCTCTCCCCAGAGGGAGGATCTGGTTGGGAGTAGCACTTCCAGGACAGCATTCGGTGGGCCACTTGGCCATGCGTGTGCCCTCTGGACCCCGGCCTAGACTGCAGTCTCTTCTGGGGCATCCTTGGAGGGGTGAGGTTCCTGATAAGGAGGAAGCAGAGAAGGTCTGGTGGGAGAAAGGGGAAAGGTGGCAGTGAGTGGCCTGCCAGCCAGTGCAGATGTGAGTCAGGGCACAGGCACCCTCGTGGGGTCCGCACTTGCCCCAGGAGGGCCACCTATTCAAGGGAGCATGACAGTGAACAGTAAATACAAAATGCTATGATGGTGACTCACAGCTGTGATTCCAGCTCCCTGGGAGGCTGAGGCAGGAGGACTGCAAATTTGAGCCCAGCCTAGGCAATTTAGAGACTTAGGGAGATCCTGTCTTAAAAATAAAAAAAAGCTTAGGGCTGGGGATTTAGCTCAGTGGTGCCACCACCTGCCTTGCAAGCACAAGGTCCTGAGTTCGATCCCCAGTACCAAAAAAAGAAAAAACAAAACAAAAACAACAACAACAACAAGAAAATCAATATGAATGGTTAAGAGAGAAAAAGAAGAAAGGAAAGTTTTCTGTTTCAATATCTTTAACAGCACTTGTTTCCCCTGCTTTTAGAACAAGGGGCCTTGAATTGTCATTTAGTACTGACTCCCCCAAATTACATAGCTGGCCTTGTCACCTTGTTTTACCCTGTTTTGTGCCTAAAGACTACTACAAACTCTAGATCACCTCTCGTCATTTGTCTCACTTGCCCTTTGCCTATTTGCAGTGCGCCTCGCTCAGCCTAAGCCCTGACCTTCTGCCCTGCAGAGCCAGGGCAGCAGGGCACTGCGCAGTGCAGAGCTGGGAATGGGCAAAGGGGCGGGGCTCCAGAGGCCCTCCGGCCTGGCATAGAGCTAGGAGCACAAAAGCACTTTCTACCATGCTGAGCATTTTCCATCCTGGGGGTGCATTGGAATCAACCCAGGAGCTTTAAAATCCCATGTACCCCGGGGCTGTGGTGTGAATGTCTGGGCCCAAAGTTTCGTGTGCCGGAAATGTAGTTTCCAAATTCATATGTCAATGGTATTCGGAGGTGAGGCTTTGGGGAGGTAAGGATTAGATGAGGTCATGGTGGCACCAGTGCCAGGAGGAGGAGGAGGAGAGGAGGAAGAAAGGGAGAAGGGAAGCATCCGCCATCACTGCCAGGTGTGGTAGTCCCTGCCTATACTCCCCAGCAGTCAGAAGGCTGAGGTAGGAGGATCACTGGAGCCCAGGAGTCAGCTGGGCAGCATAGCAAGACCTCACCTCAACAGCAACAACAAAAAGGAAGGCACACCAGCACTTGCTGTATCAGTCACTTTTCCGTTGCTGGGACAAAGTACTTGACACACATAGAGCTTAAAGGAGAAAAGGTTCATTTTGGCAAATGTTTTCAGAGATTTCAGTCCATGGTTGCCTGGCTCCAGGGCAGAAACAATATGACAGAAGCTTAGAGGAAAGCTTTGTAACCTACTGTAGCCAGGAAGCAGAGCAGGAAGAGTCAGGGGGCAGGGGAGAGAGAGCTCCTCAAAGGCTCGCCTCCAGCACCCCAGGTCCTCCAAGCAGACCCACTTTATTGGCACACTCAGCTATGAATGGATGAATCTGATAATGGGTCCAGCACCCCAAGATCCAGTCACCTTCTAAAAGCCACGCCTCTGACACATGAGGTTTTGGGGGAACATTTTAGATCTGAATCATTACACTCTCTCTATCTCACCACGTGAGACATGCAACAAGAAGACCCTCACCAGATGCTGAGCGGATGCCTGCTCCGTGCTCTGGAATTTCCCACCCTCCAGAAGTGTGAGCTCATTAAACTTCTCTGCTTTATAAATTACCCAGTTTCCGTATTTTGTCAATAGTAACAGAAAGCAGGCTGAGACCAGGCTACATCCCAGAGCAATTGCATCAGCATCTCTGGGGACAGACCAGGCAGCAGGGTAGCCTTGGTGCCACTGCTGCTGCTGCTGCTACTGCTACTGATGTTTTTAACCTGAAGGTGACTTCAAAGCATGGGCAAGGTGGGAGCCAAGGTGGATCAGTGGTTGCGCCATATTAGTGGCAACAGAACCCCCAGGGGGCTTGGGTAGGGCACCCACTTCCTGGACCCTCCCCAGAGTTTCTGATTCTGAGGCATAGGTTGGGGCCCAGGAATGTGCATTTCTAACAAGCTCTCAAGTGATCCTGATGTTGCTGGTCCAAGGACCACACTTTGAGAATCACAGTTCTGAAAAATCCTGCCTGACACCAACAACCCTAACTAAGAAGGTCCTGGACATAAGGCTTTTGTTTGCTTCTTTAAGGGCCCCAGAGTTGGGGCTTACCGAATATCTCCCCTATAGGAAGAAGCTATCAGGTAAGAGGGAGAGGCAGGAGCCTGGTAGCAAGAGACAAGTGAGCTGTGATGCACACCATCTGCTTAATTAAAAATGCATGGAGACAGAGGCTGGGTTGGTTAGCCCTGGGTGGTCATCTTAAGGGACTTACTTCCCAGCAGGGCTGTCCCACAAGGAAGCAGGGACAAAGGAGCTGGTCTGTCCCTCTCTCCGGGGACCTCTGGCAGGTTTGGCTTGGTCAAGCCACTCCAAAGACATCGCAGCATCCCATGCCTTGCTGGTCAGCTCCTTTGCTGGGTTCATTCCTTTGTTCATCTTTCTTCTCATTTACCTCTCATCTGCTTGTGCAGGAAGCCACGATTGGCAAACAAGATCCATTTATTAATAATAATCTTAATTTTGTAAAATATGCTTTGGAATTGCAATTCCTGCTGCCTTGGAAGGCAGTGGTGGGGAAACCCTTTTTCACAGAGCAGCTATCCCATCTGTGACATTTTCTAAGCCTCAGTCCATATAGAGGTCTCTTTCAGAATGGAATTGGAACTAAACATTCTGCCCCAGGGATCCCAGTCTTAGCAACACCCAAGAGAAAGGAGTTCATATGCTAGTGGCAACTTGATTCATGAGGGCTCAAAATTGGAAACAAACCAAATTTTCACAAACAGGACAATAGATATGTAAATTGCAGTTATTACCTAGCAATGAAAAAGAAAGAACCACTGATATGTGCAGAAACATAGATGGGCCTGACGGGTCTTATATTGAGTGAAAAAAACCAGGCCAAACGAGTGCCTACCTTCAGATTCAATTTCTGTGAAGGTCCAGACTAGGCCAAAGTAATCAATGTTAATAGAATTTAGGATAATGGTTAAGGAGGTGAAGGTAATAGAAGGGGCAAGAGAGAACATTCTGGAATGCTGGGAATGTCCTCTATCTTGTTCTAGGAAGTGACTGCATGAATCTAGATATTGTTTAAAAATGTATTGGACTGTACACTTAAGGCACGTGGACTTTATGATACGTAAGTTACACTTTGATTTTTAAAAAATGTTTTAATATAACTGAAAACATCATTTCATCCCTCTGGTCTCAAACAGTAATATCTTGGAACTAAAATGTGGAAAAGTTTGGCAAATTAGAGAAAATTTGTTTTTTCTTTTTCGAATTAGCTAAGATAAAGAAATGGTCCTTGCCAACCAGCGCCTCAACACCCTGGTGTGTGATGGTCCCCAGTGGTGACCTTGTGAACTTGTACCCTCGGCCAAGCCCTGGGGCACACACACTGTGCATACCTTCTCATCCTCCCAATAGCCCCGAAAGTGGCTACTTCTATTTGATGGACAAGGAACCTGAGGTTCCCAGAAACTGAGGGACAGCCAAAAAGGGAAGCCAACTATTGTCACTCGGGCTGAGCTCTAACCATCCATGCATCTGAGCCTGCCGCAGAAGACATTCGGTGTATTTATGGAGACTAGTCCTTATGAAGGGATCATAATCTTTTTTGGGCCATGGATGCCTCATAAACTAGTAAATCCCATAGATTCCCCTTCTCAGGATAAGGTATTAAATGCATACCATAAAATACTATGGCGGGTTGAGCACGTGGCTCAATGTGTGCCTAGCATGCATGAGGCACTGGGTTCCATCCCCAGGACCAAAAGACAAAGATAAAACCATGGGATTGCAAACCGATCAGTTATATTGCAAAAGGCATCACAGCATTTAGTGTTCTAGTCATTCATGTTTATTTAATGCATTGGCTAGTGAAGTAAAATAACTGCCACTAATTTCCAAACAGTAATGAGTGTAAATAGTGCTGGAGATCACCACAATAACTGTGATGTGCTATGACAATATTTATGATTTCTGTTGGTGACTGTTATGGTTTAAAATGATCTGTCCCCCGCAGACTTGTGCTCAAATTTAACCCCATTTTGAAGTATTAAGAGGATGGAAACAATCCAACAATGGCATTTAGAGGTAGGGCTCTTGGAAAATGATTATAATTAGATAAGGTCATTAGGGTGGAGCCACCATGATTGAATCCTGTTTTCTTCATTAAGAAGTCCACCTCAGGTATCTCATGATAGTAATGAAAAAAATGGACTAATACAGTAACAAAGTCACAACTCCTGCCAATATCACTGTGGTTTGTTTCCTACATCCATTAAAGGAAACGCTCGGTTTCAGTTAGAGGTTAGCAAAAATAAAGATGTCATTTTTGTTTTCCCATCCAAGTTCATGGGCCTCCTGACGTCTTATCAGTTCAATAATTCTGCCTTCCAGGAAGCAGCCGGAGGTCATGGAGGGGAGGGACAGCTGGGCTGGGTTTCAGGTTTGGCTCTAGCATGAGCTCACTGGGTGGCCTTCCAAGGCTCACATCCTCTCTCTGGCTCTGGCCCCTTCCTCTGTAGAAGGAGCTCCCAGTTAGGCACTCTTCATAGGCCTTGGCTGGGCACTCAGCCCCAGAAGTTCCTCAGCTGGCCCCCAGGGCTGTCTGCAGCCAATGGATGAATGTTTAAGGGAGCTCATTGTGTGCTAGAAGCATGGAAGCCCCAGAGGGAAACTTGGGCCTTCCCAAAATGCAATAGGGCCTCCCCCTCCAAACCTGGGGAGAGCAAAACCCCAGAACGAATGATTTCCTTCCCAGCCAACTCCCTGAGGAGCTTGGAGTACCTCTGGAGAACTCTGATCTCGGCCTGACTGGCAATCTAAGTGCTTCTCTCCTCCCCCGGGAGACTTGGGAGGAACTGGAATGTCTCCCTTCATTCTTAAACTGTGGCCTTTGCATTTCAAAATTATTTGTCTCATTGATTCTGTACCCAACCAAACAGGGTTAAGTGAGAGGAGGGAGTATATATTCCAGGTTGGAGTCAAAGCTGTAAACACCGAGGAAGATAAATAACAATGCAAGGGTCAGATAATGGGCCCAGGAATGAGTGATTAATTACCAAACACCCAGCTCCCAAAACAAGTCCAGCAACAAGAGGGAGAGATCAGTGGAGCCAGGCTCTGCGTTCAGAAGGCTTTTGTGCAGACAAAAGGGTCAGTGATGAGCCTTGAAAGCTAGCAAGACCTAGAAGGGACAAGGGAGGTACCCGATGGCAAAGGTCAGTAGGTCAGGTTCTGGAGGCCTGAGACTTGTGGAGCTTTTTATAGCTCGCCAGGTCTAGCTCTGATGCTCAGGGATCCAGATTTAATTTGCCTGAGGTGGGGCCAAGCAGGGAAAATTTTTAACAGCTCCCAGGAAAGGGCTGGAGGTGTAGCTATGTGGTAGAGTGGCTGCCTAGCACGAGAGAGGCCCTGGGATCCATCCCCGGTACCACAGAAAAAGTTCCCCTGGGATGCTAAAGATCAGCCACCACTGCAAACTACAGTGGCAGAAGGGTACCATGAAGTCCCTGCAGCCCCTGCTGGGAAAACAACTTTCCTCTTGCCCGCTGCAGGTCAGGGGAGGGGCAATTTCTGGGCAAGATGGCCCTGAAAAGTAAAAGCCTGCAGGGGAGCTCTGAGGTCAAAAGAGGTTAGGGTGATGAAAGGTGACAGTTTTGTGGACTCTCTGAGGTAAGACTGCCAGGGCCGCCTTTGCAGGTGCTGGCCACTGTAAACGCCGGCTGCTGTGTAGATGTCTTTTCCACTTCCACTCAACAGAAATATATATGCGGGCCAGAGGGTCAGGCAGAGGGGCTTTGGTGGATGCAAAGGTTCCACAGAGCCCAGCTTGCCTGTCACAGTGCCTAAGCCTCCACAGCACCATGTGGCTGAGGCATGGTTGTACTCTCCTGGGCTGACCCACTGGCCAAGGTTGCCTGGTTATTTCTGGCAAAGAGCTAAGTCCCCAGGAGCCCAGCACTGAGTTCTCCACAAAGGGTGTGGCGGGCTCCTGATACTTGGGCTCATGGAACTCCCTAGGTCTCTGAGGGAGCCAAGGCCATAGGTAGCAACAGAGTGGGATTTGGGGCCAAGGTCTGTGAGAGAATAGCTCCTTTCCTGCTCCCGCCCCACGTTAGTACCAATCCTTGATTCCAGCATTTGTCCTAGACCCTGTACATTTACATTATCAACAAACATCGAGAACCCATTATGTGCTGGGCACAGACCTAGGTGATGAAAGATAGCAGAAAACAAAACTGATTTCAAACAAATGTTTGCATTCATGGAGACTGGCATGTTAGTGGGAGAGAATGACCAGAACCAGATAACCAAATCAACTGTACAGCATGTCATATGGTAGTGAGCGCCAAGGGTACAAGAAAGCAGGGAGGGGATGTCAGGAAGCACACAATGGGAGAAACATGGCCATCTGCTAAAGATCTTAAGGGAGAGAGTAACCAGTTCACTAAGGGAAGACCATAGGAGGCAGAGGAAGGGCATGTGCAAAGGCCCTGAGGCAGGAGCAGGAAGAAAGGGGGGAGAAGATGAGGTCTCACAGGTGACAGGAGCTGGGCAGGACAGACCTTAGAGGACACTGCTGCAGAATGATAACATAGCCATTGGTGCTGCACTCACTCTGGCTGAGCTGGGAAACTTTAGGAGGTTTGAGCTGAGAAGCAACACAACCTGACAGAGGCATACTGACTCTTCACTGAAACTGGACTTCAGGGAGCAGGGGTGAGGCTGAGAGGCCAGAGGGGAGTCATTAGCAGAGAGAGAGCCAGGGCTCAGCCCAGCCTGGTGGCAGCCAGCCATAAAAACAGTCTGCAGGTGTCTTGACCCTGAGGCCAGCAGAGTTTACTCACCAAGCAGATGTCAAGTGTGAGAGGCAGAGGACAGAGGCTGACTGGCATCCCGGGGGCTCAGGCCTTTGCATGGGGAGCAGCTGGCAACTGAGATGGGGGAGAGGGACTGCGGATGGAAAAGGAGATGGCAGGTGACATCTGAAGGAGCCCATCTCGATCCCGCATGGGGACACAAGCAACCCACCTCAATATATCCTCTGCAGTCTCCACCCTCTCCCTACGTCGGCGTCCAGGCTCGCCGACAATCTAGCAATCCTGGAGACCGTTGTCACATGAAATCAGGCAACATGGCAAAACCCACTTCAAGTAAAAGCACCAAAAACAGACACCACAGTTTCCAGTGGGGAAGAAATGACATGGGACTTGATCTCGAAAATGACCTTTGAATGTAAATTAAGTTATTTTTTTCTCTCACTTCTACATGTAATCTAAAATAATTGAACTCAGAGAAATAGTAGAATGGTAATTACCAGGAGTCATAGGAGAGAAGAAAAGTGGAGGTGTTAGTCAAAGGGTACAAAGTTTCCAATACATAGGATGGATACGTTTTGCAGATCTGATGTACAACACAGTGACTACAGTTAATAATAATGCACTGTATACTTGAAAGTTGCTAAGAGAGTAGATATCAAATGTTCTCAGCAAATATGTGTGTGTGAGACAGCTATATTCATTAATTTGATTGTAGGAGTCATTTCATAATGTATATGTATATTAAATATATACAAGTTTTTCAATAGCTCAATAAAGCCGGAACAATACGTTATCTAATTTTTAACAATAAATGCAACTGTGCACTTACTAGCAGTAACAAAGTGCTAGCGAGAAAAAAAAAAGTGCTAGCAAGTTTGTTCAGGAGTTCAAAGCTTTTCTTTTCCCCCAACCAAATCACCTAGTGACACCGCAGCCTCTAATTCACCCTTGTCTTTCACACACCATCATAAGGACAGTCATTTTGGCCCAAAGGTTCAAGGCTTTCATCAGCTATCCCTAAGCATCTCTCTTAATTCTTTGTCCTTCAAAGTGATCCACTCCTGGGAACTCCCAGGATGCTTCCTGCTTGTGGATCAGCTGTTGAGCTGAGAACTGCTCTAACTCACTCAAGACCCTGTGGGCTGGGGATTTGACTCAGTAAAGTGCCAGTGTAGCATGCACAGGACCCTGGACTCTATCCCCAGCACACACATAAACAGGCACAAAAAGATCCCAATCCATGACTGCTTCGGAGCTGGAAGCCATACCCCAGCATCATTCTCGTTGACTTCAGGGAATCCAGCTGATCCTACCATTGTGTCAAGCTGTGATTCTGGAGTTTTGAGAGCAGGACACATGCAGCTGATAAGGAGGGAGGGCATAGCCAGAGATGGTAGTGAATGCCTATAACCCCAGCACTCAGGAGGCTGAGGCAGGAGGATTGCTGCAAGTTGGAGGCCAGCCTGGGCTACATAGTGAATGCAAGGCCAGCCTGGAATACATAGTGAGATCTGGTCTCAAAAACAAAACAACAACAAATGAAAAAAAAGGAAAGAGGGGCCAGGAATTTAGCTCAGTGGTTCCGTTGCCTGCTTCAAAAGCGCAAGGTCCCAAGTTCGATCCCCGGTACCAAAAAAAAAAAAAAAAAGGAAAGAAAGTTCAAGTCCAGCCTGGGCAATTTAGCAGCTTAGTGAGACCCTGTCTCAAAAAACAAAAAAGGGCTGGGAATGTAACTCAGTGCAAAGGCCCTGGGTTCAATCTGAAATACTGAAAGAAAGAAAAAAAAAAAGGAGGGAGAGCTTTGGAGGGGGGCATAAATGTCATGCAGTCAGTTCATTACCAACTATTTCTGTAATATGATGACTAACCACATAACTACAGTGCCCCAGAGAACAAATGTTTACCGGATAAGGAGTCCTGTACAGCAATAGCCACGGGCATTCTAAAATACTCAACTCTATGGCCCTGTCCCAGCTCTACTGGGCCTCCCCAGGGGTTATCAGCTAAGCCAGAAAAAGAGCACAGGAGTTCCGCATTTGGCAAAGTCTTTCTTCATGGCAAGCTGTGCTTTCTCCTTTGTCGAGCTGTGTTTTTCTTTGCAGGCGGACTCCAGAGGCTCTGTATTACCGGTGCAGAGTTCTGCACCCACAAAGCCACATTTATGTAATCATTCCAAATCTCACAACTCCTGAAAACTTTGAGGAATGTTATTAGGCCCTGTAGGCCAGGAAGGCCGTTTCCAGGGCAACGGTAACTCCACACTGAAAAGGCGAGGCATTTCCCTCCCACTGTTCCTCTTGGAGTTCAGCCCACTGCAGAGAAACCCCACGTCCCCAGCCTAAGGGACACTTCCTATAATCCTTACCAGCCAGCCCAGCATCCACAGGAGGACACACTGCCAGCCCCTGAGCACTGGGGGGCCACGCCTCCTGCCTCAAATATCCCCTCTCATGTCCTGCCATGGATCCACCCAGGCCTGTCCATCAGGGATCTCTGATCTGCACTTCGAAAAGCCAAGGAGCCACGAGAGGTGTGACAGGCGCCTGTGTTGCGTTTGTTTTTCCACGAGGTAGCTTGAGGCCAGCTGGCTGGCTTTTGTTCTGCATGAGGTGGAAATGAAAACTGTCTCTAAGGGAGTGAATTCTCTTTCCAGGTGCTCGAGTGAGTGACTGCAGGCCCAGAGAGCTCGTGTCCTTCTTACCTGAACGACACACGTGTCCCCAAGCCAATCGGGACACTTCGAAATGAGGCAGAAAGCCAGTGGAGGAGCAGCTTGGAACTGCTGCCCGTGTAGGTCTTTCTTCCCTGTGTGTTGGCTTCCTTGTTGCCTAATCCGCCCAGCTCTGGCATGGCCACTGAAGGGAAGCCACCTTCAGCAGGGGTGTCAGACCCCCTTGGGAGACTCGAGACATTTTGTCCAGGCACAGGGCTAACATGTTTCTGAGACCAAGGCAGGTCATGGCCACTAGGTCTCTTACCTGTGGCCCCTTCTCTGGGCCCCCCTCCACCCTTACTCCCTCCCGTGGACACAAAATTTCACCTTAAATTCCCTGGCCAGTTCCTTAAGCGATGGTTAGAAAAAAACAGTGTTTTCTCCCAATGACATTGACCTTCCCTGATTCATATAGATCAGACCTTTGGATTCCCCCAAGCTATGGAAGGACAAATGACTAACAGGAAGCCCTTAGGATTGTGAGATTTACCCTTGAGAATGAGAGAGCTCAGTGGAGAGGGAACGTGGACTTGTTTAACAAAATAAGGGGCAAGGACACTGCTCGGTGCCACTGCTCAAGTTCAATGACAAGTCAGAAAAGAGAGCTAACAGAGTGGGCAGATTGGGGTGGGGGTGGGACTTTGAGGGAAGGCTGAGGCTGCGGTTGATTCTGAGGCCTGGAAGAGGCAAACAGAGAGAACAATGCACAGAAAACAGGTTTGCTGCTTTCATTCAGAGGCTTTTCTAAGGCAGATTCGAGCCACTCAAAATCTCGAGGTCAGCTACTGTAGGGTACCTGCTATGGCCAGGAGCCATGTGGGGAGCTCCTGGGAATCTGAAGCTGGACCAGCAGGACAAAGGACCAGAGCAAAGTGACCTGTGGGCTTCATTTGGGCTCCCTGGGACCAGGGTCTGAGTGTGTGCATCTGGGAGAGGGCAGATGTGGGAAGTCAGCTAATGTGCAGGTGACCGCTATGGGCCACTGGGGCGACACAGATCGCTCACCCCAGAGTGTCCCATCTGCAGGGTGGGGGAGCTGGGGTGTTTATCCACCTGCTCCCATCAGTCATTGATTGAAGTCTGCTCCTGGGGAGCGGTAATCTCTCAGCACTGCCTGCCTGCCTCGGGTGGACAGAGAGGACTCAGGTGGTCAGAGACAGCCCCCAGGCCCAAGGACCCAGGTGCTGGCAGCTGTGTGCACAGAAACAAACACAAGGGGATGTGGGTGAGGCGGTGACAGCATCCACTACAATCCAGTGGTTGTCAGAGGGCAAAGAGGACATGAATGTGCGGCCTAATAAAAGACATCAGGATGGTGTCCTGGGAAGATTCACGGGCCTCAAAAGGGCTGGGGCGGGGTGGGGCTGTATCGCGCGTTGCAAGCCGAGGGACCATGTGAACAAAGGCGAGCCAAGGTCGTGTCTGAGACAGGACGAAAGGTCTGGATCGGCTGAAGGACGGTGGCTAGGAAGATCAGAGAGGGGGTGTGGGCCACATGGAGAGCTCAAATGCCAGGCAACAGCTTTATTCTTCATTCCATAAGCTATGGGAAGCTAGTGCGGGTGTTTGAACAGGGATGGCACGGAGTAGTCTTGTGGGAACATTGATGTGGCCAAAATCAAGGGGACAACTCGGAGACAGGGTGACCAGGTGAAAAATGCCCCAGTGCACATTTGTTCGCTACAGTGGAGATTAGATGAAGGGGGCTCCCCGTAGCTCTGGCCCCAAGAGAAAGGTCCCTGAAAAGAACCACATGGGAGCTGCTAAAAGGGGGAACAGCCCCTCAGCCGCCTGGCCTGATTGTTCCCTCTGGCAAAGATGTGGGCCTACTCATTTCTCTCCTATTTTCTTTCCTCCAAAACCGCTTTTGGCCTCTGGTTTCCAAAAGCTTTGCTCAGTGAGTTTAAACAGCATCTCACAGCATGGCCGAGCAATAACAAATGGTGCCTGGTGGCTCGCCTGCTGGTGGCTTAAAAAACAATTGATGACTTTTAATCAGCTGAATGAGCATGGGACAAATGACAGCATGGCCTGAATGCGGCCCAGAGTCATGGGCTGACATCAGTGGGGAGGAGGGAGGTGCCCTTCTGGCGAGCTTGGGAACAAACACAAGCAGTTCCTGACCGCTCAGCTGCAAGTTCCAGGAGGCAGCCCTGCCCACACCCTAAAACTGCTGCCTTCCTTCCTATCTTTTTGGGGCTTCCAGAGAGCTGGCAGCAAAAGCAGAAGGGAAACTGTCTGGGAATGACACAGACCCATGCCTCCTGTCAGGACATCTGTAGGCCACGGGCTGGGGCATCGGAAAGCCAGGGCTCAGGGTCCCCAGCTGCCACTTGGTCACTGTGAGCAAGGTGGTTCCCCTCCTGACCTCAGTTTCCCCCTCCAGAAAAATGAAGGTCAGAAAGCCCAGCTTGCTTCCTCTGTTAGGCAGCCCACCTGCGAGAGAGCTTCAGGATGGGGTTGCAGCCCTAGAGGACTTGGGTTAGGAGTCTATATTCTGCGCCTACAACCCTTCTCCCTTTCCTGCCACCAAATGGGTCCTCACCAAGCATTTCTGATTAAGGACTGCCAATTCAAGCCAAATGGCAGGAATGGAAAAAAAGATACCTACTGAGTGCTTACTCCATGCTAAGCCTCAGACTAAGCATTTATGTGTGCATTATCAAATTATCCCCATTTTATTGTACAGAGGCAGGCTCTAAAAGGTTAAGGACTTCACTCATCATCTAGGACTAGTGAGGGGTACCTGATTTCAAACCTTGCTCTTTCCCACATCCAGGTGAAACCAGCCCACAGCAGCAGCCTAAGAAAGTAAGAGGCAGGGGGTGATGCAGCTCACTGCGGTCGCGTATCAGTTACATTCAGAAGTGCGGGGTGGGGGGGGATTAAGAACTAAGATGTGCTGCACACATGTACCAACTCCCCACAATGAACATAATCATTATGTACTGCAAACACGTACTAAGAAAAATTTTTTTAAAAAAGAAATGCCGGAAATCTGACAAGGCGGCCGGAAGTAATGCTTACAGGCCAGGCCTCAGTCCAAATCATAAGAATGCAAGACTTTGTGCCCTGAATCCTCCCTGACCTCCAAATGAATACCCTGCTCCTCTTGTTTTGCACAAGAAAGATGTGTTTGCAGGCTGTTTCTCTCCCGGAGAGGAGCTGTGCCTCCCTCCTTCCCACCCTGGCTTCTGTCAGGTGGCCAGGGAGATGGCTCCCGCATTGGAGAGCAGTGTGCAGGCTTCTGAGGGGAGCTCTCAGGAATAACATCTGTGAGGAAGGCAGGCAGCAGGAAGGGCAAAGGTTTCAACTGACCCCACAGAATGTTCTGGAACAGGATGGCCCTTCAGAGATGTCCCAAATTGAGATGAGGAAGTGAGACCTTGTATCCCCCCCCCCAACAGACCAGACACCGAAGATGAGTTTCCTACCAAAAAGTGGGGGCTGGGGGGTTACCTTGAGCAAGGCAGCTAGCTCAGCCCGTCAGCTGTGGGCCATTCCAAGTAGGCAGCAGTGCATGCCACCCTGAAGGGAAGGGGGTCCTAGGTGCACTGCACCTACCACCTTGTCCAACTGAACTTCCTCCCACTCATCCTTCAGTTGCAACTCAAGTCTGACCCATCCTTCCGGCACACCTAGCCGTTCCCTGAGCACTTCAGGCTCTTCTCTACTATTTCCACCTGCAGCGATGGCCCTGCTTTGGAAATGTCAGCGAACTCCTTCCCCTGCATGTCTAGACAGTGAGGAGCCTGGCACACGGCAGTCTCTCCCTAAGTGCTGAGTACATGGATGAGAGGCATGGGAGGCCCATGGGAACGCTCCAGCTTCCACAATTTCCTCTCTATCAGTGCCTCAGTCTACATGGCTTATGCCGATGACATGCAGACACGAGGAAAGCTTGCTTCTACAGCCAACCTGGCAACCTCTCTTGGGCTCAGGCCAAGAAAGTCCTGTCTTTGTTCCCTTCCCTGTCCGGCGTTCTGCTGCAAGTCCATTTCCTAGCTAAGAAGGCCAAGTGCATTTAGAGACCTCTGTGCCAGGGAAAGCCCAATGCCATTGCCAAGCACACTACATTGCTGTTCTTCTGAAGGAAATTACTATTGATCCCACGGCTCTCCTCCCCATGCTGTTTGCCGGGGACAGCCAAGGATTCCCGTGCCAGCTGGGCTCCCACACGGCTCGACTGTTCCTGCACCAGATGGCCAGACCAACACCCTCTGGCTGCTGCAGGCTCCCTGGGAGACGAGGCTCTGACGTCTATCAGCCTGGCTTTTTATTCACCAGGATGAGGACACCGGGGTCAGGGATTACAGGGCCAATCACATTACTAAAAATCTCTGCACAACAAAAAGATTTCCAAATCCCAGCGGTTATCAGCGTAACCAACAAGGCAGAGAAACTTGTTCCATGCCCTTAACTTCACTGCTCTTTTGACTAGCATCAGCTGAATGTGTCCTTGGCCTGAGGGATGGAATGGAAACTAGGCCAAGCCCTACCCTAAAGCAAGTTACCCTCTACTGGGGTATGTGGGTGGGGTAACTATCATTTATTGATCAAATCAGTACACCTTGGAGATCACAAAATGAGTGCTATTCAGAGGTAAGCCACAGCAGCGAGCCTGAATGGGAACTTGTTCTGGGCAAGCCAGGATGTCTGGTCACCCCCAATAAAATGACCAAAGTGGGGCAGTTGGGACGTGGGGGCATGGTACTGATAGGTGGTGCCACAAGGTGGCGCAATTGAAATACCAGCTTTTCTTTGTTTTTGTTTTTTTTCTACCTTGATGAAAACTGATTTTTCTTTCCATTACCACCAAGCCAATCGAACCCTTCCATGATGCGCGGCAGCCAAAGAGTAGTGGTTTGTGAGAACCAATCATTACATTTTCAGGAAGTTTGCAAGCTGGTTGTGAAACGGAACCATTCATTTAAAAATTAAATCAAATTAAAATGATTAAAAATTTAAATGAGATAAATCATATCAAAAACAAAGGTAGGAGATACTCCAGGCTTACACCTTCCTAATCACTGTGCTATAGCCTACCATTATCTCTGCTCCTGAGGTTCTCTAGTCCGAGCTGTCTATGTGCTGCAAAGCCTCGTCAGCGGGGAGCTGAGCTTGAGACTGGCTCTGGTGGGAATATTTACATCATGGAAATCAGCAGATGCCACAAATCAGGGCCTGGGGGGAGGGGGCAGGGAGTTAAGCATTTACCAGCCAGTCACTGGAACCGTCATTCACGTCTTGTAATTTATGTGGTTGACTTTAGGCACTTTGGGCAAGTCTATAGCATTCCCCAAAGTTGCAGTTCCCTCCTCCACCTCAAAAAATTCAGAGAGTTGGGGGGGGCAGGGTTTATGCCCTCCCATAATCTCATCTGGATACTCAGAAAGGGGGAGCCCATGCAGATAAGCCAGTTAATGCTAAATACCGTGGCAGGGGTGAGTCAGGGAGTGTGGGACAAGCCCTAGATGGGGGAGGGGGGAGGCTTACCCCAAGTGATTGATGCCTCCAATTGACATGTTCAAATTGACCAAAGGGTAACTCAAGATATCTTGTCTGTGATTGGTGGGGTGATTTAGGAACTGCGCTTGGGCACCACTCCTGCTGTCTGTGTGAGTCAGGAGGAGCCCAGCAGGAAGGGATGGCACACTCAAGCTAATTGAAAAGAATCTAGTAAAAGGACTATTTACAGAGGTGTGGGCAGGATTAGGGAAGTACACTGGCGTTAGCAAAAGTGGGAAGCTGCTATCACACTGGAGCAAGGGGCTGGATCTGAAAGCAGAACCTGGAGAGAGCTTTAGGTAAGGGCTGTTGTATTCCCAGGAACAAACCACTGCCAAACTGGAGCTGAGCTGAGGAAATAAATACCCTAACCTCTGACTCCTTCCTACCAGACTGATGGCCCACCTGTGCCTCCTATTGGCCAAACCCAACCAAAACCCAATGGTCAAGGCAGCCCACATGATCCAGTCCATAGGATTAAGGATCAGCCTCCTGGGCACAGGAGATAGACAGGGTGGGAGGAAGGGAACAGATCTGCCCATCTAATATGGTGCTGCCCTCACTAGTCTGCAAGCCCCAAGAGGACATGCCTGGGACCGTCACTTTTGCACAAGGCCTGGCCTGGCCTGGCAGTGCTATACCGAAGGGCCGCCCACAACCATCCACTAGACTACCCAAGGATGTACACATGGAAGCCCTCAGCTGCACATATGCCCATAGTTAAACCTATACACAGATGTCGATTTTACCTTGATGCTAATACAGTTCAAAGTTCATTCAGGACCTTGGCTGGCACAGTCCCCTTCCATGGCCCTGGAAGGGCCCTTGAAGTCGTAATTTGTACCTCTGAACTATTTTTCTTAAAGAAGACTCCAAACCCCATGGAAGCTTTAGGTCAAACCTGGATCTGACAGTGTGGGTATGACAAAGGACTCAGCTGGTTCTCTGGATTCTCTTCTGCCCACACCCCATAAATCAGCGTGGGGTCCAGGATAACTATAGGCTACGGGACAGGGACTATACCTCCCCCAGAGAGGTTTTCACGCCCTTCGGGTTAGCTCTGAGAAACAATCCCCAGCTCCTCCCTCTCACCACCTTCCCCAAAAGTTAACAGCTAGCAGGGTAGGTGAGGCTTTCAGCGGCCAAACACTTGGAAAAAGATTGGTGCTCCCTCCCTCCAGAAGATTCACAGAGCACATTAGCATAGTAAAGGCTGCAGATAAAGAAAACTTTTGGCTTTGTTTACTGTGGGAGTTGCCCATACTTCCTGGAGGTTAAACTGAAGGCAAAAGGATGAGTGGGAGCCAGATAAGAGCGCTTTAGGCTTCGAGGAATGGTCCAAGAAAAGGGCCCCCCAGCCCACCCAGCCCTTTAGACCTGGGGGAAGCTGCTTGCAGCTGGCAGGGCAAGTCTGAGAAGGTGGAGCCGGGAAGGAGGGGCTGCAGGAAAGCGACTAGCAGGCCTTTCATCCCTAGGGCGACACAGCCCAGAGCTGGCTGGCCCCGGACCCAAGGCAGCACTCCCAGCTCTGGGAGGCCTGGCTCACTGCTCCCGTGTGTCCTGGCATCTAGAGTCGCTGTCTGGGGGTGGACAGGAGGGGACACACTTTGCACATGGAACAGATCCTCAGTTTCTCCTCCCCAGTCTCCGACTGTCCCCACCCTAGAGCTGGAAGAACCACAGTGCAGGGCTGGGGGTGCTGGCAGCAGATAACCCTACTGGCCCCTCAGAGAGATGAAGGCTTCAGCCTGGTGTCCCAGGAGCTGGGAAGGATCTGCAAATCTTCCTGATACCTATGGCCAAAGATGCTGTCCCCAACACCTCTGCCCAAGGACCTACAGCCTGGAGCCCACCAAGGAAAGCTTGGCTCTGGTAGGGCTGGGGTAGAGGACAAAAGATAATGAGCTTACAGGGGTGCCGCTGGCTGTTTCGGAAGCCCTGTAGCCCAGGCCACCACTGAGTGCTGGCCTCATCCCGTGAGCCTTCTGAACTGCCGGGGAGAAGTGAGACTTCACAGATGTCTCGCTTCCAAAAGGCTGGGGGATGGACAGGGCATCAGACCTCACCGACACCCCTCCCCGGCTCCTCCCCCTACTGGGGGCCAGTCCTTTCTCCCCAGTGGTTAATATCTGTGATTGCTATCTCCCAGGCCAGAGCGAGCCAACAAGGCTTCGCTTCCCAGACTCAAATAACCGCCCTCCTGATGTCAAAGATGACACATTCTCCCAGCTAATGACCTCTGCCCCTACCTTAAAAAAAAAACAAAAAACAGCCATCCACTTCATCTGTCTTGGGGCTGATGACTGCCCCTCCTCCAGGAGGTGGGGGGGCTCTAACAGTGCCTTTGTTTTCCGATGACGCTTGTTCTGTGCAGGTCCCCTCATTTGGATCCGATTTCGTGTAACACTGGACAGCAGGAGCCCTGGGCCAAATTGGGCCTTACTACACCCAGGAGCAACTTGAAGGATAAAAAAGCCAGTGTGTGGCACCTGGCCCGCTAGTCCCAGAGGGGCACCAGAGAGGCTCTAGAGCCTGGAACCCTCTGGAAAGGGGCAAAGGACTGGCTGAGAGCTCCTAGCCCCACCCTTTGCTCTCGCAAGGATCCTAACAAAAATAGAGGAGGGTGTGCGAGGGTCAGTTTCTGCAACAGCTCGGTTCCTCTAGGTAGTAGACACCAAGATGGAACTATTGGGAGAAATCCCTGTAAAGAATAAAGAGGGACAGGGCATGCTGCCACACGCCTGCAATGCCAACTACTTGGGAGGCTGAGGCAGGAGGATGGCAAGCTCAAGGCCAGCCTGGGCCATGTAGTGAGACCTTGTCTCAAAATTCAAAATAAAAAATAAAAAAGGCTAGGGAAGTAACTCAAGGGTAAAGCTCCCCTGGGTTCCCTCTCTGGTGCCACAGAAACAAAGAATGAACAGGTAGCAGGAAGCGGAAATGGGGGACACCTTCAGACCTGGATAAAGGTCTCCTGTGGAAGGAGAGTGGAAGGAAGTCTTCCACTCAGAGCTCTCAGGAGCTCTGAGGAAGTCTTAGCCAGGATGATGGGGGCCCAGAGCAAAGATGGCACATCAGACAGGTCCTGAGTCGAGCAGGAGTGGCCCCCGCTTCAGTCCCCTCCACTGTGTCAGGTCACGGGTGTCCTCAGTGGATCCCAAAGGTGAGCCCAGAGGCTGTCAGGTAATGACACTTCTGCCAGAATATTCTCCACTGAAGGGAGGTCTGGGGAATGCCTTCCTATGGGGTCACAGTCCTGGAGGGGCATTAGGGAGGGGCATCAGTGCCAATCCTGATCAAGAGACCACAGCCAAGTTTCTCCGGCTCAGTTAGTTTCTTATTGTGTGAATGAAGAGAATGAACTACTACCTCCTCTGTCCCCATCTCTATGGGGATGCTGGCTATTTTACAATAATAACCTTTGAGCTCCTTGAGGACAAAGATACCAAATGAGAAAGGATCCGGGAGACTGAGCTGGGAAAGACCTGGAGTCCTTTTCTAAACTGCAAGCAGAGAAGGGATGGAGGAGACGACTGAGACCACTGGGCTTCTCGGTTACCGATTCCATTGCTGGACAAAGATGTAGCAGGCACCCACTCTGCGCACACGACCACTACGTGCCCAAGGGAGGCCAGGCACAGCCCTGCTGCCTGCCCCCTCACTCACCCACCCAAGCTTCCTGACTCTCAAAAGGGAGGAGGGACAACATCCCAGATCAATCCCTCTTGGTCCTGAGGTAGAGAGAAATGAGGAGGTTCAAGACAGAGGCTCCCCAAGAATGTAGAGTAGGATCCCAGTGGCACCATACATACTTCCCCTGCAACAACCCACAAATACATGTGCATGCATGCACACGCACACAGCCATTTTGGGCATCATTAATAATTTATCTTTGTAGAAGCCAGTACCGTTTACAAATATTAAAGCATTATCTCATTGTTTTAATCACAACAGCCGCTTTGGGATAGCGGCATCTCCCTGTTAATGAAGCTGGGCTCTGCGATCAGACCTGATCAGACCTGCACAAAGTCAATTCACTGGGAGGTGGTTCTTAACCTCTGGGACCACCACAGGGCCCTTTAAAAATCCTCCCTTTGGGAAAATGCACACCTACTCAGCACTGCACCACACTTTCCTTTGCAAGGTTCCACCACCGCGGGGGGGGGGGGTAAAGTTTTGGCCTGATGGGGCTGAGGTGGACCTGAGGCATGAAATCCAAAGAATCTGTTGGTCACAGTGGCAGGACAAGGAAATCTCCCAGACCAAGATGGGCACAGAAAGGGTTAAAGGGTGTGGGTTTTGCTTTTCACCTCTGAGGACTGTTCCGGGTCATTAAGAACACACAAGGCCCAGGGAGCATTCCACTTCCATTTGCTGGGCCTGCCTCCAGCGCCCAGCTCTGCTTCCCCACCAGATAAGTCCTGGCCTGAAGACAACCCTGCTGCCCAGGGAGGCAGATGGGAAAGCAACCGCCTCAGATAAGGCAGCTGCACCCAGTGAGTGCCAGAGTCACACGGGGGCCTTTCTGTGGCCACGACGCCGCCATCGCCCAGAGAAGTCACGCTTCTTGCCGGCTAAGGGAGGGGAAGCTCTTCTGAGAAGCCCCCTAACGTGTTGCTGTTTTGGGCAGAGCCCGAGGGAGACACAGGTCCCTCCGGGGCACAGCACGGAGTCTGTCCAGAGAAAGTGGGGCTGCCTCTAGGTGGTGGAGAGGTCTCCGCGTTTCCGGGATGGGACCCGGCGATGCCTGAGCCGCCTCCTGCAATGCCCGCGTGTAATTTGCACACACCCTGCTACCCGGGACTTCGGGCACCCCGCCCTCATGCACCACCCAGGTGGTACCTGTGCCCGCACAGGTGAGGAAAAGGGCCTGGGGAAAACATCATTACTGATAAGTAACAGCTCCTTTCAGGTTTAATGACACGTTGCATCCATCCTCAAGCTCTCAAAAAAAAAAAAAAGAAGAAGAAAAGAAAAAAGCCCTCTCGAGGGACGGCGCCTCACGCCTGTAAATAGGAACGACAGGCCGGGGCGCGCGGGGGAGGCGCACGGAGCGGCGCGGGTGTGTAAATTAACTGGGGGCAGCAGAGTAAATACATTACACACGGTATTTATTATGCGTCCGGACCTCGGAGGGGTTCTCGGCTCCCAGACGTAGCAAATCTTGTCCGGAGCGCCGCAGGCCGCGCCGCCGAGGCCGACCGTGGGGGAGCGAGGGCGGGGGGCTTCTCCCCGGGGACACCCCCCCCCCCGCAGGGCTGGAGCGGGGAAGGGCTCGGGCGAGGGGGGACGTGGCCCCGGGCGCCACGCGGGCGAGGGGCCGGGCGGGGAGGCGGCGGGGTGGGAGCGGGCGGCGCGCCCGGCCCCTTAGCATTCCGCCGGCGCGCCCGCCACCGCCGCGTGCGCCCCCGCGCCCCGCTGTAATTACCCCGATTACCAAATGAATCTCGCGCTTTTGTGCTCGCAGGGCGGTGGGTGCGGGGAGGCAGTTCTAATAGTTGTCATTAGGGCCGGGGGAGGCGGGGCGCCGGGGGCTGGGGGTGGGGAGGCCGGCAGTTCCCTGGCTGGCTCGCTGGCTCGCTCGCAGGCGGTCCCGGGCGGCGCGCAGGCCGCTGCTGGCTGCTGAGTAATGATTTTTTTTCTAATTGGAGTCGAACAGCGGCCCTAATGGATGGAGCCGCTCTCCGCGCGCTCTCTGCGCCCACCCCTCGATCAATACAGCTTGCTAAGACCGCGGGGCCGAGCTCCCCGGCCCTTTGTGGCCGGAGATCCTTCGGGGACCCAACCTCCGCCGCCCCCACCACCGCGCCCCCTACGCTACCTCAACCCGCCCTCCCCGGCACCGCCCCTTCCCCCATCCCGCCCTCGCCGGACAAACCATCTCTGCGCCCCTTCTGGGATACCTGAGCCTGCCCCTACTCCGGACACCCTTTTGCCCTTCCCCAAACAGCACCCCCACGCACCCCACCTTCCCGGGCCCTTCGCCTCCTCCTGTCCTCATGCTATGCCCAACAGCCTGGTCCGCTGGGCTTTCAGCCAGGGCGGAATAGCAGGGAGATGTAGGGGGGAGGACGGACCCTGGATTGCCTCCCTCGGTAAGCGCCCAGACCCGCAGGAGAGCTGGACACAGGCGATTGCCCCAAGGGTTGGCACCGCTAGTTGGGGACGGGTTCTCTGAGTCCAATTAAATCTCCACGTTCTTTCCTTCCTGGGCCCGCTCCAGCTCAGCCGCTCCAACTTGGAGCCTTCAGCTTTCTGGAGGGCCGGGTCTCTTAGAAGCGAAATGTTTCCCTCTGAATCTGCACAGGCTGGCCGGGGCCTTGGAGGTTGAAGGATCGCCCGTTGCCCCTGTTTTGCTGGTCCTTGTCCCTGGCCCGCTGCTACCTAGCTGGTGACCTTGGGCAAGGACTCTGCCCAAGAGATGGGCCGTTTCTCTTACACTCTGAAGTTTATGTAGCCTCACAAGCTAGGTGCCTAGGGTACATTAAATGGAATGGCCAAACTTTCCCCTGTACCCCACTGAGAAAACCGTTGCTCCTGGGTGGCCCCAGCTGCTCCACTTGCCTCCTTCCTTCATTTGCTCACTTTCTGTTGCTGAATTCATTGGCTCATAGCATTTAGCATCATCTGACATAAACAGTTACTTGCTTAGCTGTTTAGTCAGTCTTCCCCCACTACCACCTGATCTCCTAAGCATAGGAATTTTGTCTACCTTACATCCCGGGACACACTAGGTGCTCAATAAATGTTACACTACTAAGTTGAAGGAATTTGAACTTAGTCCAAGTCTTCTTCTCCTCCTCCTCCTCCTCCTCCTCCTCCTCCTTCTCCTCTCCCTCCCCCCTCCTCCCTGAGTTCTGTGGCACCTTGTGTTTTCCAAAAATGGCCACAGCAATATTTCTGCTACCGCATGCTCTTCCAGAAACTTGCCACTACCCACCCCCTCCAAGAGCCAGGATCTGTTTTCCTCCCATTTGAACCTGGGTGGGCTCCACTTTTAGGCCAAGGGCATGTATTTCCAGGGACTTAAATGTGGCCATTTCCGGCTAGCACAGGACTCTTCTCTGGGTGATCTTTCCACTGGTGCTCCCAGCAGCATGGCTGAGATTTTCTCAGAGCTGTGCAGCCATCTGCTCTCCCTACCTACCTCTCTTCCCTTTCTCTCTTCTTTCACAGGGATCAGACCCACATTCAGGTCTACAGGCTCTCCTCTTCCTGGTCCCTCCCGCTTCATCTTCTGTAGGCCTTGCTTCCATAAATCCTTCGCACATGCACTTGCATCTTGGTATTTGTTTCGTGAAGGACCCAGCTGACTCGGGGCAGAGTGACTGACAGAAGGGAAAACCCTTAGTGAGCCCCATGTTGAGGGCTCCCATGCACAGTCCCAGATGTAGATGGCATCAGTATCTTTACGTGGATAGGGGGTCAGAGAGAACAAATGACTTGCACGAGGTCACACAGCTCCGGATTGATGAAACCCCAAATCAGGCCTGGGTGTGTCTGACTCTAAAACTTGGCCTCTCTGTCCCTATGCTGATGACTTATTACGGGCTTCTTGGGTTGAAAATGTCCTAGAGACAGTGACCAAGTAGAAGAGGGGGACAGGACCAAATGATCTCAAGAGTCCTGCTGGCCTGACTTTTTCTGTCTCTGTAGCTTTTGGGAACGAACACACCTGGTACCGGCATCTACCTGTGCCAGGGAACCTGCCGACCACACTGAGGTCAAGCAAGCAGTGGAGTAGGAGTAAAGAGGTTGGGCTTCCGGCCGGCAACTGTGGAGTCTGATTCCCGGACGATCTGGTGCCCCAGATGTTTGATGCTCCTCTCTGCTACGGCTTTACTTCCTATCCAAGGAATGCCTATCCCAAAAACCCAAGGGAAAAAGTGACTCTCCTCTGGCTTTAAGGTGACCTGTGCTCTCGCTGCAAGAGGCTGAAAGATAATGTTTGTAACCAGGAGGCTGGAATACCTGAGGACCACTGCCAGGCTGACTCTGGGAGGCCCGGAGTGGGCGACCTGAGAGGGAGAAAAGGGCTGCCCAAAGCCTGCTAGAGCCTGCACATGGCTATGCACATGTTCATGACAAAGGTGCAGCCCCAGCCCTCTTGGGGAGAAGGTGTAATCATTGGCAGCAGCCCTTTCCTCTGCCTGCTGTGGGACCAACCAGTGGTGTGCTGGTAAATGTTTAACAACTGACTCTCCAGAGGGAAAATCCGAATTTCTAGCACTTGCTGGTTTCCATAGAGTAAATCCTCCTACCACAGCTAATTCCAGGCTACAGATTTGTGGTCCCTGAACGTGGAGGTACGAGGAGTTCAGTTCTTGTGAGCTGTCATGAGCTGGAGCACATACCACTCACTAGGGGGGCAGGTGGGGCTCCCAGGTGATGCGGGACAGCTGCCCACGGATGGCCAGAGACTCCTGTGTGCAGAGGGTCAGGCTAGGGAGCAGAGGAATCAAAGGGAAAGGGTGGGAGTTAGGGGCTTTGACTGGCTGGGGTGAGAGCCTGGGAGCGTCATGCTACAGTGGATGCAAGATCACAGAGCACAGGCTGGCCCAGCATCTGCTCCTGCATTTGCTCTGTCTCTTTCTGGTGACACTGTAGAACTCAGACCTTATATCTGACAAATGCTCACCACATTTCTGATCAAGAAGCTTGTGTGCTTAAATCCAGGGCTTTGTCCAGGAGATGGTAGGGATGGCCATGCCCAGGGAACCTGATTGTCAACAGTGGGCCACAGGCTTGGCTATCCTAGGCCAGGAGCAGAGTGAGAGGCTGCAGGGTCACACCAGGAAGAGTAGAATTGCTCCAGGAAGACAAGGTCCCTAGTGAGTTGGGATGAGAGGTTCAGGACCCCACAGTGGTTACCATGGCTCCTTGAGACAAAGGCCACTCCCCAGCCAGCCACCTACCTTCAGATAACCTCCCCGGACCTCTCGAAACCTCCACCGCTGCCCAGCTGACCCAAGAGCTTTTCTTTTTTCTCCCTTTCCTTTCTACAAAAAGGGGAGGGCAAGCCTGCTGAAACCTGCCGCTCTCCAGGAACTGCTGAGAATTAGACTGAAGGACGCCAGCAACAAGGCAGAGGCGGAGTAGGCTCCTGAAACCCCGAGTGGGCCCCTCCGATAGCCACTCGGTGGCTGCTCTTTATGCCCACTGCTCATTAGGCTTTCCAGGCCAAGAAATTGCCAAGGATGAGACAGGATGCACCTCCCTGGCAACTCTGCCAAGCCTGCTCCCCTCAGAGGCCCTTCCTGCGGTGTAAGCCAGCGAGCGAGCGGGTGAGTGAGGGGGTGGGTTGCGCTGAGCCACAGCCGTGCCTGACAAGTGACACTTTGACGAGAGATGCGGTGACGAGTCCCTGGGGAGGCTGTGGAGTCTGGTTCCTGCAGACAGTGTCTCCCCTGAGGCAGTCTCCGTGCTTGAGTGCTGAATGCGTGTGTGTGTGCGCGCAAGCGCGCGCGCACACACACACACACACGCGTGCACGCACACACATCTTGCTTCTCCAAGGAAGATTCTCTGAGCTCCACCCCAAGCTTGACAGAGGATCCCCAGAAACACTTCTGGACCCCACAGACATGAAGGACAGTCATGGTGAGCTAGTCGCTGACCACCGAGGTCAGAAGGTCCCTCAGGGGTTGCCCTGTCCTCCCCATCTTGACCCAAGTCTGTCTCAGCCAGAGTCTCAGAGCTGTCCCACAGGGCAAGCATGGGAACACAGGGCTCACTGACCCACTGTACCTCACTGAGCCAGACCCACAGGCCATACCTGGGCCATCAGCCCCATGCTGGGCCCTGGGCCATACAGAAATTAATAAACCGGGGTCCCTCTTTTTAGGAAGCTTACAACCTGGGCACTACAGAAGAGGGTAAGGGTCATAGGTTCCCAAGAAGCCAAGGTCACATGAAAAGCCTTCTGGAGGAAGTGGCGGGTGAAGTAAAACGTGCCCAGCCTGACAAAAGCCACAGCAGTGGAACAGGAAGGAGGGATGGTTCTGCAGCAAGGGCTTGTGGTCAGGTGTCTAGAGTTTCCTTGGGGAGAAGGGGAGGGAATAAATGTGGAAAGGGACAAAAACTCGAAGAAGCACCTGGCAGGACTGTGTGGTCGGTCCCCTTCCGGAAGCCAACAGGCAGCCTCCATCTTTTTCTCCATACCTTGAGGTGAGCGCACCTAGGTTGCACATAGTTCCCTTCTGAGGTGGCTGGGAATGTGTAAGTTCTTCCTAGATTGGGCCCAATGGCACTGCCCGCTTGCTGGTCTCTCTGGGCCTGCATGGACTAGGAGGCTTCTTCTTGGTCCATCAATAGCCCTTCACCTATTTGAAATGTGTTTTGCTATCCACCTTGGTCTAAGACCCACACCTGAAATGTAATGGCTTAACACAGCAATTGCTTTTCCCCCACAATTCCATGTGTCACATTAGCAAAGCGGATGGGGTCTTCTGATCCCCATAGCAGCTGGAGCTCAGGTCACTGCAGTCAACTGGGAGTTTGACAGGGCCTGGGACATCCCAGATGGCCTCACTAACATCTCTGGCAGCTGTTGTTAGTGACTGACTTTGACACTGCTGTTCTTGCCTGCTCTGCCTCTCTCTCTCCAATAGGATAGTTGGGCTTCCTACCTGGTGGCTCTATTATGGCACAGACTCAGAAGTGACCTGGCAAGGCTTCCACTCCATTCTGATGGCCAAACCAAGTCACAAGGCCAGCCTGAATTCAAGGGGAGGGGAAATAGACTCTTGCCCGGCACCCCAGTACTGGGAATAGAACCCAGGGTACTATACCACTGAACTATATCCCCAGCTCTTTTTAATTTTTTTAAAATTTTGAGACAAGGTCCCACTAAGTTGCCCAGGCTGACTTCAAACTTGTGATCCTCCTGCCTCAGCCTCCCAAGTAGCTGGAATCACAGGTACGTACCACCATGCCTGGCTGACTCTTGCTTCTTTTTAATGGGAGGAGCCATGGCACATGGAGTCCTGGGAGGCATTGCTGGCAGTAGTTTTGCAAGTGGTGCCAGAAGCGGTCACAACACCTGTATCTGAACCTCCCCAGGCTTCATAGTCACATCCATCCAAAGGCTCCTGGCAGGCTGAGAGTCTGTCTTTCTCCTGAGTCATCTTCCCCTCTGAACCCACTCTGGGTCAGGGACACTCTTAGGGCTGTCGTAAAGCCCCCTTCTGCTGGAGTCGGGAACCACTATGTGCACAGCAGGGAAGAGTAAGGGCTTTCACACGAGCTTGGGGAGGTGGGCCCAGGCCAGAGCAGGCTTTGCCCTTTAAGGCAGCCCGAAACTGATGAGGGCCAGAGGAGCGGTGAGGGAGAGGGGCCTCCTGATCCAGGATATTCAGAGCACCCACAGCCTGAAAAGTCCTTAGGAAAGAGCTTCCTGGTTGTAAAAACTCCATAAAACCTGTCACGCAGCAAAACCAAGTGTTTTTTTTTTTAAAAAACCCTAAAGACTCTCTGTGTCCCAGCAAGCACTCCTGGTTAGGGAACTTGTAGTGCTTAGTTGGCAATTAATCACTTGCGCTCTGTGACGTGCCTAGGATTGCCCCAGGTTGTTATTTAACTCTGGCCACGTCAATGCTGCCAGGCACTGGGTAGAGCCTCGAAGACAGATGGCAAACCGGCCCAGACTACCTTCTTCCTGTCTTCGGGGCGACAGCCCCCACTCCTCTCTGATAATTTTAATTTTCTTCTTTATAGTCGTCTGTATTTTGAAACTTTTTTTCTGTAGTGGGTATATATTATTCTTTCATAACAAGGAAAAATGTTATAAGCAAACATAGATGTTCATTGCAGTATTATTTGCATTAACAAAAACCTGAGAACAGCTTCATTGTGCAACAACAAGAACACTGCTGAATAAATTATGATGGATCCATGGGATGCAAAATCCCAAAGCCATTTAGAGTGAGGCCCTGTAAGAGTTTTAAGGCTCAAGGTAGAACATTAGGTGAGAAAATAAAGTGGATTCAAAAATCTTAAAGGGTTTAATCTAAATGGTGATATGTAGAAATACAATTATAAGAGCTACCATTTACTGAGCGCTAATTATGTGACAACATTTATAGGAATCATCTCATTTAATTCCTGTAGTATCCCTCAAAGCCCAACACCTTTCATATCCCCATTTTAAAGATGAGAAAGTGAAGGCATAGAGAGGTTACATACCTTGCCTAAAATGACAGCTAACATTACAGGGCACAGATTTGAACATGGAGAGCCACATTCCTATCCTACTCTATTAATTGCTACACTACGTACACTTTTATTACAGGCTGGAAAGAGATGCATCCAAATGTTAACAGCAGTGATCTCTTGCGAGGGATTATACACAGTTTCTGTTGTCTTTGTTACAGTTTTCTGTCTCTTTCAGATTTTGCACAATACAGGCTGATTTACTTTGATCACTAAGAAGATATAATAAAAACAAATGGGATGCCTGACTGGCAAACCTTCATCCACTGGTGTTAAGGTTCCAAGACTTCCCTTTGATCCTCAGACTGGCCTGGTCCTGGCTCCCGCCTCCCCTCCTCTTGGCTTTCCTCTCTAGGAGCAGACCGAGAAGTCCCTGCTCTCTCGCTTGCTTGTTCTTGGCAACTCTCATCAGTATTTGACCAGACCTCGTAAGTCCAAAGTAACTGCCGGGAGGTAGCCGCTTCCCCCATGCGGAGCCGTCCGCCCTCCCTCGGTCCTGACCATGCACCACCCCGGTTTCACTGCCCCAGCATCTGGCACACACGTGTGTCTTATCCTCAACTAAATCATCCACTGCTCTCAGCACAAACCATGACTTACACACATCCTTCCGGCACCCACAGCACCCACTGTTTGGACATAGGCAACAGCCTCTGAGAACATTTGGCTGCCCGATGCACGGAAGCTCAGAATCAGCAGGGGAAGCACATGCCAGGCCCAGACGTCCTACCTGGATGAGGAGGAAGGGAGGCAGTACAGTGGGCTTCAGACGCAGGCCATCAGACAAGCTACGCCAGGCTTGTCCTCACCTGGGCCTGGCCCCCTCGTGCCATGCTGAAGGCACCCACTGAGCATGCTAACATCCACTATCTGGTCAGTGTGTTCCACAGTTCACTGAGGTCCCTTCCGCCTGCCTGACCAGGCCAGCAAACAGCAGTGGGGATGTGAACTCAGCAGTCTGACTCCAGAACCTTCAAGATGGGCTGCCTTGGTGAACCACCCCTCTTGCTCTCTCCTGACTCCCTGTGAACCTCACCAACCAGCAGGGTCTGGGCTCTAGGCAAAGAGGAGCAGTCACCACTTGTGGCCACTTGGTAGCCATGTCTCATCTCAACCCCTGGCTGGTAAAGATTCAAGAGCACCTGTCCCCACCACCACCCCCAGGATCGACCACCTGCAAGCTCCATTCTCTTCAAGCTCAAATTTGAAACTTTAGACAATGAATAAGATGACAGCTTTTTCCCAATCTCTTGCCAGAGCCATGGGTCCCTCTGTTACAACAGGCCCTCGGCCTTTAGCTGCTACAGGTGGCTAGCAGGTATTTCAGAACAAGGTCCCAAGAACTGGAAGCACAGAACCCTGAGCTTAAACTGGAAGGGGAGTGTCCTCTCTACTCCATTGTCTCTGACATGTCCTTACATACACACATGTATGCCCATGTACAAAGATGTCATGTTAATTGTTAATTTAGGCCTTAACATCTTGAAGGGTAGGACGAGAGAATTGTTAATACTGCCTATTACTACAGTATTAAAAAGGGGGCAGGCCGGGGATTTAGCTCAGTGGTTTCACCTCCTACTGCGCAAGCGCAAGGACCTGAGTTCGATCCCTGGTACCAAAAAAAAGGGGGGGGGCTCGTACCCATGCCCTCACGTACACTAGGTACACACTCTACCACCGAGCAATACTCCCAGCCCAAATGCAGTTTTGACTTACAACAGTTTCAAGTTATGATGGGTTTACCAGGAGGTAACCCCACTGTAAGTTGAGGAGCATCTGTACTTCTAAAAGGTTAAAATGATCCCAGCACTCAGAAGGCTGAGGCAAAAAGATCACAAGTTCATCACCAGCCGGGTCTAACAATGAGTTCAGGGCCAGCCTGGACTATACAGCGAGACTCTGTCTCAAAAGATAAATTTTTTTTTTGTAAAAAGGTAAAAGTCAGGCCAGTGATTTAGCTCAGTGGTTTCGCTGCCTGCCTCACAAGCACAAGGACCCGAGTTCGATCCCCGGTACCAAAAAAAAAAAAAAAAACACAGTAAAAGTGGGGCCTGGGGATATAGTTCAGTGGCAGAACACTTGCTAACATGTGTAAAGCCCTGAGTTTGATCCTAGCACCTCCAAAAAAAATCAAAAAAAGCTAAAATGGTAATTTTTATGTTATGTATGTTTTAGCACAGTGAAAAAACAACTCAGTAGTCTAAAACAGTAATCATTTACCATCCCAGGATTTTGCAAGTGTGCGATTTGGGCGGGGGGAATAATCTCTAAGAGCCAGGGCTGGGGAGTTCTAGGGGACTCATCTGGACTCATTCATGTGACTGCAGTCAGCTGGCAGGTCGCCGGGGGGACTGATTGGTCTAGGATGGCCTCATGTATATCTGCCAGGTGGTACTGTTGGCAGCTGGGTGGCAGTGGTGACAGGGCCACATAGCTCCACCTGCCTCAACCAGGCACATTTCTTTCTTGGTAGTTGTAAGAGTTTCAAGAACATATCGTGTGCTATGGTTAGAACATGTCCTCCAAAATTTCATGTGTTGGAATCCTAATCCCCAAAGTCATATGTTAAAGGTTTCTGGAGGTGTTGCCTTTGGTAGATAATTAAGATTAGATGAGATCGTGAGGGTGGGGCCCCTATCATGGCATTAGTGGTTTTTTAAGAGGCAGAAAGACCTGAAATAGCTTGTTTGCTCTGTCTTGCCATATGATGGCTCTGCCATGTCATGATGCCTGAACCATGCTTTTAGGCTATCCAGCCTCCAGAACCACAAGCTTCTGCTCTTTACAAATTATCTGGTCATGGGTATTTTGTTATAGCAATAGAAAATAGCCTAAGACAGCATGAAGGGCAAGTCCCAGTGCACAAAGACTTAAAAATCCTCTACTGATCATGTTTGGTAGTGAGCCATTGGCCAAAGCAAGTCACCTAGCCAAACTGGAGTCAGTGCAAGAGGAAACTACTCCCAGAAGTACAAAGAAGTGTGAGCATATTGAGGGCCATTACTGCCACATGGCTTGGCCATGAATTATTGTTGCATCTCTAAAGTGCGTGTGTGACCCTACAGGTGCATTCATTTTCGGAACAGAAAAGAAAGTGGGTTGCTTAAACCAGCAGCTACTTGAGCCACTGAAGGCACAAGATGCCCCTAGGTAAACAGGCAGTTTTCAAAATGCAAGACCAGGAGGGAACATTCCAGCATGATGTCTTCCTTTAAAGACTCAGAACGGAGCCCACATTTCCAGCCCTTGGGAATTTCTGCGAAGTCTAGGGAAGTGAGCAAGGTGCTCCCAGCCTTTCCCAGCCTGGTTTGTGGAAGCACTAGCTTCTCCAAGCCCATCCACTCCTTACAGGCAAATGCTGATTTCCAGGTTCAGCCCTATCGACATTGATGTGTTGAAAAGCAAGATTTGAAGGAGGCATGGGTGGTACAAAAGATGACTCCTTCCACGGTGTGCTAGATTTCCTTTCTGCCCTGCCCAGGAAAGACCAGCTGGACAATGGCAGATTGTTCCTTTTCAGAGGTGACCCCATCTTTCTTCTGGGAGGAAGGGGTGGAAGTTGTGCAGGACAACTTCCCATTACTGGACAAGTCAGAAGTGGAGGGCCAGCCTCTGCAGCCAGCCAGATGTCACGGAGAGCAGCCACACTCACGCAAGAGTCTGCAGTCTGGGTCAGCCCCCACCACCACTCCCTGTGTCGTCTTGAGTACTACCTCTCCATTTCCTTCCTGGAGGGCCTCCTTGGGCTCTTCTGCCCTCCCTCTTGCATGTGACCATCCAGAGCACACAGAAGCCACCAAACCACACTTGGAACAGCCACCACTTGTATTTCAGAGGCACTCTTTCCCTCCCAAGCCACAAGAGAAGATGTCCAGGAGCTACAGTACCAGGCTACCAGGGCACTGAGGCTGCTCTCCGACCCATGTCCAGGCAGCAAATCTAACAGCTCTGCCTTCATCTGATGGGTCTGATCATGACAGCAGATCCCCAGTGCCCTGGGCCGGATGCAAGAGAGCCTCCCTCTGCTCTCCTAGAAGCCACCCAAAGTCTCTGCTTACCACTGTCTAGGGATGTCCCAACTATCCCTCAGGACCTTACTTGCACTGGCTGTGGCAGGCAGCCAGACAGGAAGAAGGCGTTGCCTTGGAGTTGGGGTAGAGGATCAGAGGCCATCTTTACAGTGGCTCCCTACAGGTTCCAGAAAGCAGGTCACACCCAGTGGCAGGAGAGTGCTACTAGAAAACCTTTGATTGACCTCTTCCCCAGACCCACCTAGCCCTTCAAATGGCACTGGGACAAGCAGCATTCTTAATGACTTCATGGGGTGGCGGCATCCTCCAGGATGGCACATCCTTTGGAGAACAATAACTGTTTCTCTCAGCTTTAGTCCCTGAGGCAGACCCCTCAGACCATTGCCACCCCAATGCCATGTCCCCTTGGGTTTGCAAGTTTTACCATTCACCTTGCTCAGGGGTTCTCAGCTGACCTGAAGCACACACCTGACCAAGCAGATATCAGAACCCAAGCGCATTTTGCATGCTGGCCCCAGGAGCTGCCTCTACCTGGTTCAGCTGGTTTATTTCAAGTTCATGGCTCTCCCCTCCCCCAGCTCCATCAAGCTCAGTTACTTATTCCAGGAGGTAACAAAATGTCTCTGCCTCCAGATTTCTACTTAGACAGGGCTAGAGACTAGTAATGACCTAGAAATCTGCATGTGGCCTGGCACTGGGGGACACCTGAGGACCCCCTCACTCGGGTTCTGCCACAGAGGCTTTCCAAGGCTGAGGGCCACCTGCTATCCCCGGTGGGCCCCCTTTGTGGCTAGGGGAATATGACCTTTAATAAATTGGGGGAGGGGCACCTGGGCCCAGGGCTTGGAGGTGGGGCGGGAGAGGATGCTACAAAATCCAACCTGGCTTGGAAGCTCCAAATGGGAGCCTGCCCTTGTGGCTCCTTTTCCCAGGTTCAGAAACCTGGACGAATAGCTCCCAGGGCCAAAGCCCAGATCCCCAGATGGGGGGGTCGCTTCTGGGAGGGGGAGCAGTGCCACCACCACACCGCCACAGCCCCCTGTGTATAAAACTCCCTTTGTATGCAGGTCGCCGGCTGCTCCCCATGCCAGGTGCAGCTGCCAGGATTCTCAATGCGGTTTGAACACAATTTGCCAGTGTTGGTTCAGCCCCGCTGGCTTCCAGTTGGGGGCCATATGCTGCCTTTAATCTGCCTGCTCCATTCTCACCCATGTCAATAGCCATGGGCGGGTGGAGGCTCAAATAGCTTAGAGCTGAGGCTGGGCTGGGGCCCTCACCACTGCCAGGCGATCGGGCTCTCCATGCCACCAAGGACCACCAGCGGGTCCTCAGAGGAGGCTGTGGCCCTGGATGGCGGGGGGCAGGAGGGGCTGGCGGCTGACAGTAGCCTGTGTGTGGTGGCGGCACATGGGAGCTTCTTGGTCAGGCCATCCCCATGGCCACCACTGGCCTTCCCCTGGGCACAGATCCCTGCCAAGGAAGTCAGCTGGGGGGGTGCCAGCGCTCGGTCCAGACTTCACATTTCCCTCATTCTTTCTTTAATTGGATTTTTGGTCCTGCTGGGCAAAATAAGCTTTCCACTGGCAGAGCACTCCTGCCTCTTCTGATCGCACGGTGGTGCCCGGTGGCTCGGGGTGGCTCTAGGCAGAGTGTCTCCTTCCTCCCCTGCCAAAGCATTTATTCCTTCTCTCCAGGGACAGAAGATGCATGCCCGCATGCGCGTGCGCGCGCGCGCACACACACACACACACACACACACACACACACACACCCTGCTTGCCAGTCCAGGCAAAACCTGGGCTCCCTCTGAAACCTGATTTGGAGGGCTTCTTCAAAAACAGCCACTCTCCCTTACCAGGTGACAATCCCACTTGCAATGGCCTCGAATCTGAGGTCGGAAACTGGGGCCACTCAAGCACCCTCTTGCGCTGGGCTGCCTTCTCCCCCCAAGCCCAGGAAGGCCCTGCTGGGTCACTCAGCCACCAAGAGAGCCAGAAAACCACATTCTGCCCCTCCTGAACAACCATACAAGCCAGCTGAGGCTTTCGTGGGTGTTGGGGGAGGAGGTTTGCAGGGGGGGTGCTGAGGGAAAGGCAGCAGCAAGCAAGGTGGAGTCTGACTGAGAATGTCACTCACAGGAGTGACATTTCACTAGCAACACTCCACATGAGCTATTTGGATACTCTCAAATCTTGGACTGGGCTTCAGGGAAGAAAGCGGGTCCGGGGGAGGAAGAGAGAGGGAAGAAAATGCGAGGAGAGGCAGAGAAGAGGAGGAGAGGAAAGGGGAGGAAGAGGCAGGGGGAAAGTAGAAGGGAGGAACTGGCAAGAGGTGAGAGAACGAGAAAGAGGAAGGAGGGAAGAGAAGAGGGTCAGAGAAAGAGGGTAGAAGAAAGGAAGGGAGGAGGAGAGGCAGAAGGGAAAAGGGGAGAAAGGAGAGGAAGATGGGGAAAGAAGAAAGAAGAAGAGCAGGACAAGGAAGAGGAAAAGGAGGGAGAGAAAGAAGAGGGGAAGAGGGAGATCAGAAGAGCCCGCCCATACGTTTCTGGGCGGTGTTTGCCCTGTGGGTAGGCAGAGCTGAGCACTAGGCTCCCCGGGCTTAGACAGGCACTAAGGAAACACTGCTATGGGAATCCTCAATCCCAGAGCCTCCCAGAGCTGTCACTGGCCTGGGGAGCCCAGCAGGTCCCTCTGCTTCTCTGTTCCTGGGGTCCCAAGGCCCCACATCCCCACCCCAACCCTCAGCACCTTTCCACCCCATCATGAGTCCAGCACCAGAGACTCCGGGACCACCCGGAGAAGCCTATTAAAATACACCAGCTCAGCCCCAACAGCAGGCCGGAAAGCTGCTGATGGTCAAATACATCACAATATTTCAGAGTCCTTGTTAACAAGCACCCATTAAAATTTGACAACGAGGTAGTAGCGCAAAAAGCACTCGTTTTGAAAAAAAAACAAAAAAAACAAACTTGAGCGCTTTCTGCTGCTTCAGCAAGACCAGGCTGGTTTACCTGTCCCCTGCATTTAAGGCTGGGAGCACAAGGCCTTGGCATCTGGATGCCGCCTGGTTAATGGATCGCTGGGTGTTTACTTTCCAGGCTACATCTGAACCAGGCTTGTTAATGAGGCTATGGTTGTAAGCTCACTGTCAGTCAGCCTGCCTTTTTTTAATCAAAAGATAAAACATTCAGTTATCAAGGATTAATGACTCTTACAGCACCCATATGAGGCTCATATTTATCTTTTAAAAGAAAATGGAAGGAAGAAAAATGATCAGATTTTGTTTCAGTAAGCAGTTTAAATCTGCCCTGGTAAGTTGAATTCATTCATTCATTAATTCAGTCATGTGTCTGAGAGAAGCCAGCAGGAGCCCCTTCCATCATAAGAACTTCTGACTGTGAAATAAACCCCGAGTAACCAGATTAACTATGAAGTATGTCTCCGTCAGGTTTTAGGCATTAGCTCAAGTGTAGTTTCTGTGCGTTCCAGCTTACTGTAGCAAGGTGCCGAGACAAGGAATCCAGACAACACTGCAACAGGAAAAATCTCTGATTCTCCTCTCCAGCTTCAAAATAGAGCTCGTGCACACAATGACATTATTGTGTGGTGTTGATTTAACGAAGAATATCAATATTTTAAATAGATTCCCATATGATTCATCCAGTTTTGCATAGCACAGAATATATAAATATCTCTCCACCCCTGAGCACACAGAGGCTTATATACACGCAGGGGCACGCACACGAGCGTGCACCCACACACACACAGCCCTTCCAATCACATATGCATGCTGAAAGAATGAGCACCAAAATACTTCAGATCATTCATGGGCTTTGTTTATAGCAGAGAGTGAGATCTCTCTTGTAACAACCCTAGATGGGTCCACATGCGCTCAGACACACACGCACACAAGTGGCCTTGCTCTTACCTGAATTGGGCCCAGCTCTTTTCAAAGTTGACTATCTTCATACTGGCCTCTTTTTATTTTCTCTCCTCTTTCTGAGTGTCTTTATGCTCTGGAGGATGAGAGCCAGTACTACTACATGAGGACACTCGAAATCATAACCAGAAATGTCTCCTTCCCACATCAGCAACAAAGGCCCACACTTAGATGACAATGCCTGCCATCTTGGAAATTAAATGATGTTTCTAGCACTGCCACATATCATTCTGCAGCTCCAAGGAAAGGCCCGTACTCATTCTGGTGGGGGCAGAGGGTCATTCACAAGTGCCTACTACCCTGTAACACTCAGATATTAGCATCTCTGCAAGCCCCCTGGGGAGTGGGGAGAACAGGAGGCAAAGGAACTGCCTGAGGAGGTTATCGCCAGTGAAGTTCTCTTAGGAAGGGAGTCACCTGGAGGCTGGGCCACCTGCTGTTGTCCTGACCTCTGGATTAGGAAGGGGGGTGGGTATGGAGAAGGAGTCCTGGCAAAAGGTTCTAGAGGCCCCATCCTCCCTAATAAAGCTGGGAAGTTGGAGAAAAGCTCCTGGTGAGTCTCATGGGGAGGGAATTGGGGATTCGGGCGAGGGGCCATTCCTCCTGCATGTGCTAGCCATTTCTTCTAGGGAACAGAACCCCCCAGACAGTGAAGGGCTTTGCCCCGTGGTAGCTGTGAATTACAAAATGAAGGGTCATCCCTTTACAGGGAAGAAAGCTGGCAGACATCACCTTCCCTGGTGAAGACATGAGCAAGCTGACATCCGGTGTCTCCTAAGATGCGCTAACAGGGACACAGAGTCACTTCTGTGGTATTCTTATCCAACAAGCATAACAGAAACCAAATCCCAAGGGAAAATCAGACATGAGTTGAGGGACATATTGCAAAAATAATCAACTTGTATGCTTTTAAAATTCGAAGCAGCCAGTCACCAGGCCCCACGCCTAAAGTCCCAGCTACTGTGAAGGCTGAGGCAAGAGGATTGCCGGAGCCCAAGAGTATGAGGGCACCCTAGCCAACATAAGGGGATTCTGCCACCCTGCCCAAAAAGCCTTACACTGGGGGTATCTCTTAATGGTAGAATGCCAGACCAAAATGTGCAAAGCCCTGGGTTCCCTCCCCAGTACTAAAAATAAAAATAAATAAATAAATAAATAACCAGAAAGGCCATTTGTTAGCTGGGGGTGTAGATTCATGGTAGAATGTTTGTCTAGCATGTGTTAAGGCCCTGAGGCTGATACCTAGCACTACAAAAGAACAAAAAAAAAAAACTCAACTCAAAACTGAGTAACTTTTCCAGATAAAAGCCCACTAGAGGTATAGAACCTACCAATAAAATGCAACATATGATCCTGAATTGGATGTTGGGCCAGAAAAGAAAAAACGGTCTTTTTCTTCTTTTGCTATAAAAGGACATAGTGGGGCAGTTAAAGAAATGTGAATGTCTGTAGATTAGGTAAGAGTATTAGAGCAATGCTAATTTCCTGATCTTGATCATCACACTGGGCTATGTAAGAGAATAGCTTTGTTAAGAGATCTGTATCAGAGGTAAAGGGTCACCAGGTCTGCAACTTACTCTCAAGTATTCCGTACATACATATACATACATAGACAAAAAGATAAGAATAAAGGAAATTGGTAAAATGTCAACCTCTGAAGAATCTGGGTGAGGAGAATATCAGAATCATACTACTTTGCAACTTTTCTGGGAGTCAGAAATTATTTTTTTTAAGCTGGAGACTAATAAGTATACAAAGCACTGTAGGTTTCTCTTCAGAGCAGCAAGGAATGAGAGAGCTGGGGGTAAGCTGCAACCAGACACGAAGGGCCTGAGGATCCCCAAGGGTCAGCAGGTGAGGTGGCCACAGCCCAGAGGCGAGGAGATGGGACAGGCCCCAGTACTGGTGCTGATTTCAGCCAAAAGTTGCTCTGCAATTTTCTGCAGTATACACAGGCTGGACAGTTCTTTATCCACACTGCAGGGCAGCAGGCTCCACAGGTCTGGCCAGGGCACTAAGAGAAGGTTTGTGCTTCCATTTACTGGCCCCACTTGGGTAAGAAGGCTTGAGCAGCTCCCTGCATTTATCCGAATGCTTTGCAAGCTTCATTATTGAAGCCACAGCGCATCCCCCAAATAAACAAGTGCGTCTTTGCAGCCTGCAGCCTGGGAGCACTATTAAACCCGCAGAGGCAAAAGGCCCGGGCCTGCACTGCTGCGTGCAATTTCCAGCCAGCTCGCTATTCTTTTGTCACCGCCTTTTTATTGGTTTTCTCAAAGTGGTTACAATGCTGTTATTGTAAAACCCTCACACCAGAAGAGAGAGGAGGGGGGGCAGGCGGTAGGGACAGGGAATGGAGCAATTTCTGCAGGGAGAGCCTGCAGACCCAGGTGTGGGGGCCCCAACTAGTAAGGCGTAGGGGGTGGGGACCACTCGACCAGTTAGTCAGTCCCCTAGGAGCCAAGGCAGCCCTTGATTTCCCCAAGGGTGAATGGCCTTGGTATTTCCTGCCCTTCAAGGCCCCTCCCTCTGCAGCCCCACCAGCTTCTGGAGGCAAAGCCCAGACCTGGGCAGCACCGTGTGAGCAACCCCGCCTTTTAGGGGCTGAGACTTCCCCAGCGTCCCCATTCCTCCCCTGCAGGAAGGACTTTTTCTCATCCCACGGGGTGCTGCGTATTGGGGTATATAATTTACATTGCAATAAAAGGTGCACATTTCAAGGGTGGTCTCTACGACTTTTTCACAAGGCCCACTCAAGAAATAGAGCAACTGGGCCAGGGATTTAGCTCAGTGGTTCCAGTGCCTGCCTTGAAAGTGCAAGGTCCCGAGTTCAATCCCCGGTACCAAAAACAAAAAAAAAGAAAAGAAAAGAAATAGAGCAACTGCTGTTCAATACAGCACTGCAAACTTGGAACTGCTCTGTCTCTATCACGAGTGGCTAGTGGGCACTTGAAATATGGCTAGTGCAACTGAGGAAGCGAATTTTTAATTATACTTCGTCGTTTTAATTTAAACAGCCACATGTGCTTAAAGACTGCTATATTAGTACATATAGAGAACATTTCCATCTTTCCAGAAAGTTCTCTTGTGCTCCTTCCAGCTGGCATGCCTTAAGAGGCAAATGCTTTTCGGACTTCTATCACTATAGACCAGGGTTCCCTGCCTCAGCACTGGTGACCTTTGGGGTGGGATAATTCTTCATTATGGGGCTATCCTATGTGCTGTAGGATGCTCAGCACCATCCCCAGCCTCAACCGACCGGGTACCAGAAGGACACACACAGCCCAGTTGTGAAAACCAAAAATGTCTCCAGGTATTGCTAAAGGTCCCCCAGTGGGGATGGGTGTGGGGGTTCTCCCAGGATGGAGATCCCCTGCCCCCAGTTAGTTTGGCCTGCTCATAAACTTCATATTAGTGGAATCATACAATGCGTACGTTGTCTAGTATCTTTTGCCCAACATAAGGTCTGTGATTCTTCCAGGTTGTTGTGTGCATCCAGAGCTGAGTATTATTCCTTTGCATGGAAGTATGAATGTGTGTGTGTCTTGGTTTTTCTGCTGATGAGCATCTGAGTTGTTTCCAGTTTGGGGCTGTTGTGCATAAAGCAGCTAGGAACAGTCACACACAGATCTTTGTGTGGACACAGGCTTCATTTTCCTGGGTAAACATCCAAGAGCAGAGCTGCTGAGTCACTCATTGCTAAGCATGTGTGGAACTGTATCTGTAACTCTTCCCCAGGACGGCTGTACCACTTTCCATTCCCACAGCAACGTGAGCTGGGGAGTTGCCTCGGCTGGCCTCTGACTTGCAGCCCTCCTGCCTCAGCCTCTCCTCCATACCCTTGCCTGCCTCTTTTTGATTTCACCCATTCCAGTGGATGAGAAGACCACCTAATAAAAGCCATGAAAGAGTAAAAACTGGAAGGGGACCCCTCACTTTCCTGAGCTCTGAGTCCATCGAGTTGAGTGTCCTTTGGCATCCCCCACTCCAAGGGGGAGGTGATGAGGAAGAGGTTGCTTCCCTTCAATGAAATTTCCTCTCCACAGCTTACAGGAGGGGAGGCCACGGGGTTACAAGAGGAGGAGACAAGGACAGGGAGATTGTTTACATCACAAATGAGAAGAGTAAAAAAGATGTATTCCTTCTTCTTCCTTTTTATTTTCTTTTTGTGTTATTGGACATCAAACTTCATGCTCTGTCATGAAGCTACATCCCCAGGCCTTTTTATTTTGAGACAGTATCTCAGTAAGTTGCTTAAGCTGGCCTTGAACTTTCCATCTTGCTGCCTCAGCCTCCTGGGTAGCTGGTACTACAGCATGCACCATCATCCCCGGCTAGCAAAATTGTGTTCTATAGGAGACACTTGACCCTTTCCCCTCCTGCATCCTTATCCCATTTCCAACACACACACACACACACACACACACACACACACACACACACGCACACACACACGCACACCTCCTTATGACAGACATAGGACAGCAATTCTTCACAAGGGACAGGGTGGTATTGAAGAAGGGAAGAGGGGAAAGAGGTTATTCAGCTGCCACTTGGGGAGTTCAAAGTGGTTTGGCTAAGGACTTGCCCATTTTGGGGAGGCATGTCCTGTGCAAGTTGTAAATTAGACACGAGAGGATGGGAAAGCCGTCAAAGAAATAAATCCCAACCCCCACCTCTGTGGAGCTTCTGGTCTAATTTTCGATGGGAAATAAATAATGCAACTCCGAAGTTGGAGATAATATAATGCCACCAGGACCTGGACACAGAGAGCTGCCTGCATCAAGACTGACAGAGTGTGACAGGTTAATCCAGAGGGTTTTACCAGGGGAAGACAGGAATCTGAAGGAGAGAAGCGTCTAGAATTAAGCACATGGCAGAGGAAGTGCCCCACCGTCCTAATAAGAGTAAGTGTCTTAACACCTTCTTTTGCTCGGTGCCTTGTTAACTACGCGTTCCCCAAACTTTTTTACCTTGGGGAAATATTATCCCCACCCTCAAAATTAATCTATTTCTAGAATCATAAGGAAACTATAAGTAATGAAGCAAGCTACCTCTGCTGCCACAATAAGTGTGCATCTCTTGTGTTTTGTTTTACTCTTTGTGGTGCTGAGAATGGAACCCAGGGCCCTGTGCATGTTAGGCAAGCACTCCATGCCTGAGCTACACCCCCAGCCCAGGGACATCCTTCAGAGCACCCACCAGTGGTAGGGCTCAGAGTGGCATCTGCTTGAGAAGAGATGTCAGCCAACCAGGGACTCGTAACAGGAGGAACATGAAGCTAAAGAGGAGTCAACTCTGAATAGTAAGCCAAACACTCCAGGTCCGTGCTCCAGGTTCTTCATCTGCCTCC
Source organism: Heterocephalus glaber (assembly GCF_000247695.1). Next base: position 15,648,347 of record NW_004624762.1, on the reverse strand, counting down.
ACGCTGTTTATTAGAACCTGAGTCCGTGAAACGCAGGGGCTTCATCTATCTTGTTTACAGCTGTATCCCCAGCTGGCGATGGGCCCGCACATGGCTCACTAAATATCTGTGGAACACACGGACTGCAAAAGCTTCATTGAATGCTCTGGGCTTGGTTTAGCTGAGCTACTCAATTCATCGGGAAGGCCCAACCAGGGTGTGACAAAGAAACACAAAGCACTTGTGTGGCCAGCAGGACAGTTTCAGGGTGACAGACTGAGGGAGGAGCCCAAGTGGAAGGGGCCTTCTCTGAAGGTTCCAGTGCCAGCCACATTCTCAACCCCTCTGTGTGGACCCTACTTCCATTGCCAGCTTCTAGGGGAGATGGGCCCTGTTTTAAGGTATGTCCTAACATGGCCTCACACCCTCATCCGGGGCCCCAAACCTTCCAGGGGAGGGCAAAAACAGGCTTCCAGAACAGGAAAGCTCCTGGCAGATGAATGAAGCTGGACCCCTGAACTTCCCTGCTGAAAGTCCCTGCTACCTGCAGTTTACAGCCGGGTACTGTGGGCCACCCCCCAGGAAATTGCCCTTTGTGACTGGACCTCTTAAGGCTGGGGTCCTTTGTCTTTGCTTCACCTGAGCAGAGTTGAGATGGGCAGAGGGTGTTTAAATTCACTTCGCTAAAGAACGAAGGAGGACCAGGCAGCTGGGCAGCATGAAAATCTCATAGGTATCCTGAGCCTTGAGCCAGGGGTGAGGCATGCCAGGACACACAGAGATAACCCTGCCATCCGGAGTCAGAGCACGGAGCCCAGTGCCACCTGGGCCTGAGCATTGCTTCAGTCCCCCCATCCCTGCCAGAAGCAAGTCAATGCCATCTTCCTCCAAGAGCCAGATGCCCTCTCTCCCAGGGCTGGCTGGAAGTCATCTTCCTGTCCTTCTGCCTCGGGGATGGCACCTCCCTGCTCCCCCAGCCTCTCCCCCAGAATGTGAGGGTGCAGCCAGTCTGGATGACGTGCAGGACAGCAGCGGTTGACAGCCAGCAAATAATAGAGCTCTCTGGGCCCGTGTTATCTAATCTACCTACCTCTGGAGCTTCCCTTGGTAACTCATCAGGAAGCACCCCTCCCCCCACACCATCTGGAAGTGGTTTTGAAAAACCTACTCATTATTGTTAAAAAACAACCCGAAGGTTTTCACAGGACACAGTTACCACGGCAGCGCCTCAACAAAGGTAAGTTCCCGGAAGGCAGGGATCTTCACCTTGTCCACTGCTGTATAAGCATCACTGGGCACATAGTAGGAGCTTTTGCTACATGACTGCTGAATGAGTGCAGGATTACTAAACTCACAGTAAGGGTGTTCCTGTAACTCCTGCATTTTAAAAATCACACTAACATCTAGCAGCTTACCAATCATTTTCTTATGCTGGAGGTCTCATGGGGCAGGAGTTTGGATGGGTGGAGCAGCCATGCCTCCCCTACTCCACCAGGTCTGGACTCCCCATCCCAAAGACAGGCTGGAATCAGCTAGATGCTTTCACTCTTGTATGTCTGGCCCCTGGGCTTCAGGGACTCCAAGAAATTGGGCCCAGCTAGGACTGTGATCAGAGCACCTACAGGTGGCCTCTTTGAGTGGTCAGAGTTCTCAGGCGACAGTGCCAGGGCCTCACGGCAGAAGCTGCACAATGCTTGGGGTCATGTTTTATTTTTATTTATTTACAGTATTGGGAGTGGAACCCTGGGCCTTGCACATGCTAGGCAAGCATTCTGCCACTGAGCTCCATCCCCAGCCATGGGGTCATGTTTTAAAGGTAAAAGGGTAGAAAGCCTTAAGGACTGTATATTCATTCCTTCAACAGAATCTACGTTGTCCATTACTGCATGCTAAGCTCCGGGTTGAGTAACCTGTGGGGATTTAGCAGTGAACAAAAGACATTGTCCCTGCCCTCGTGCAGCCTGTATTCCACTAGAGAAGACAGATATTAAACAAAGAGGACTCGAATGCATGCCAGCCTTGGGTGCCTAGTGAGGCAAGGCTTGAGAAAGAGCAGAGAGGCCTAATTTAGACTGGAAGTATCTGTTTCCCCGCACAAAATCTGATGGTGGAGGGCTGTTTGCTTTGAGCGTAGGCTGGCTTCAAACTCAGTCTTACTATATAGACCAACTGGGTTCCGACTTGCAGTCCTCCAGACTCAGCCTCTCAAGTGCTGTGATTGCAGGTGTTCAATACCATGCCCAGTTTGAAGCAAGGCTTCGAGTGCAAGCTGATTCTTGCTGTGAGCAGAGTCCTAGAAGCATGGGTAGGACAATGAGAACCTAAGAGAAAGCCAAGAAGGAAGTCACAGGGTATTCAATAAGTAAGCTACTGCTGGAGGCAAATGAGAAGCTGGAGCATTTACCCACAGAATTCTCATCCTAGTCCTAGTTGGGGACAGTCGGGTGGGCTGTCCTGCCTGTGGACCCCACCCACTCTGGCCACTGAGGGAGCCTCAGGCAAAGAGTCTCAAGTGCTGGCCGAAGGAGCCCAGGGGGTGTAAGAGCCACAAGGAGCCTGCCCCAGGGGTCAGGGAGCACATGATCTTCTCAAAGGAGGTCAAGAGTGGAGAACATAGGCTGTGTAGATGGGTCTACATATTTTTCTGTGCTATATATGGATTTTCACCACACCCCACCCCAGTGCCAGCACTCGACACAGCACCTTAGATAAAGGAAAGCGTGTTTGGTTCTGTGCTTGCCTCCAACAGCTTCCCACCAACTGTCCGCATCAACTGTCCCCACTGATTACCTCGCCTTTGTAACTACTGGAAAACAGGCAATGTTTGCCCACAGGCAGGCAGGCAATGCGGGCTGTCTGTGCCCAGGAAGGAGCTGTCCCGGTGTGGCAGGTGCTCCCCGCATCTCCAGCCTCAGCAGAGCTTAGGAGGCAAAGGCTGACCCGGGGTTCCTATCTCAGGTCAGTCCTGCAGGCGGCCTCCTCAGCTCCCCAGCAGGGGTGCCCTTGCAGGGAAAGCTGATAAGCAGCACCCTCGTGGAGGGGCGGTCACCTGAGCTGCAGATCGTACACTTGACACGTGCACACTTCAGTGTCAAGGATGGCTGATGGCTGTCCAGTCCTGACAACCTGAGATTCCAAGAGAACCCCAGCCAAAGCTTTGCAACGCTAGATGCCACTGGGGTCTCCGGCATAGTACACAGGTAGGGGAGGCTGTATAAACATAAATCAGCTGAACAACTGCAGGAAAAATAAGAGCAGCTGAAAGACAAAGTATTGTTACGAGGACAGTGTAACACTCTTTTATTTCCAAATAACTGAACAGAATTCTTGTAAGATTTTCAGTGTTGGTCTTAATGATCCTCTTAAAGCATCCTTCTCAATTCCACTGTTATTGAATGGCGAGTATATGCCATGCCTGAGTTAGAGAAATTTTTTAGTTAACTATTAATAAGGACAGCCTCTGTAGTGACATGCTTGGCAGGGGTGGGGAACTGAATCAGGAATGCACCCCCGCAACACATACACACACACACACACACACACACACACACACACACACTTCAGCTGTCCCCTGCTGTGGCTGCTCACCTGAGGTGTGAATTTGCCTCCAACCTCTGGAGCTTCTCCCAGGGAGCAGCAGCAGCAGCAGGAGGAGGAGGAGGAGCAGCAGCAGCAGCAGTGGCCCATCCCTGGGTCTGGTCTGGGTCACTGACACCAAAAGAGCATGGGGGAGGGGAGAATGGGGAGGGAGAAGAAAATGAAAGGGAGAGAAGGAGAAAGGGCTGGAAAAGAGGGGATGGGAAAAAAGGAGGATGAGGGGGAGGAGGAGGAGAAGAAAGAGGAGGAAATGGGAGGGGAGAAAACTACTGGGATGGAAAAGCCAGGAAGTCAAATTCCTCACCCAGTGATAAACAGAATCCCAGCCCTGCAAGAAGAGAGCAATGGTAAAATCATTCAGACTCTGGATTCCTGACAGTAGAAAATAACCTTATCTTTGCTAGTGAATGGAAACTTCAGGAAGTCGACAACGTGGTTGACTGGGGACCCTTGTCCCTTGTCTCTGCTATAGGACACCCAGAACTGGGGGACGGAGAAAGGGGGCTGAAGGCTTGTTCAACAATGTATCTGGCAGGCCGAGTTGCTGGAAGTCCAGAGACGCTGAGAAAGAAGCCAGAAGAATGCATGGATGGACAACAGGCGGGTGACCCAGGACAGGGAGGGGCCTAGAGCTGGAGCCAGGACCCAAGGATCCCTGGCAGTGAGGTGACCTGAACAGAGGCCCTGCAAGTCCTGTGCAAGGGGTGGAAGGAAGGAAGAAGGCTGCTGAGCTGCAGGGAACAAAAACACCCCCCACCAGGACGTAGCTCATTGGTGGAAAGTTTGCCTAATGTGAGGCCAGGAGTTCCATCCCCGCACAGAAAATAAATAAATGAAAGAAAGAAAGAGAGAGAGAGAGAGAGAGAGAGAGAGAGAGAGAGAGAGAGAGAGAGAGAGGAAGGACCCCAAAGCCAGCATGGATTGTGAAGTGTTTTCAGAAACACCGCTTGTGTGGGGGGGGCAAAAGGCTTACAGGTGCTGGGTCCTGGCACCCCCGCCCTGCCTATGCTGCATCTGTACCCCCAGAGGCTGGGCCTAGCCCCCCCATCTCCCCCCCACACCCCGCCCCGAGCTCCCAGGCTTCCTCATTCTCCTTCTTCACCCGATTGGCCCAACCGTGAGAAGGGAGGGCCTGGGAACACCTCTGCTCCTGGCACCAAGTGCCTTCCAGGACCCCAGTCCAATCCCTACAAGGGAACCCACCTGCCCCCACTAGCGGGAGGGAGGGACAGAGGAGCAAGTTGGGCCCCTCTTCCAGCTCCCCCCCACCAAGGGACTGACCATGCTTTCCCTTCACCCTCAGGGGCCCAGTGGCTCTACACCACTGCAGATCTTCTTGGATCTTCTTCGCTGTGAGGGATGGTGAGGGAGAAGGAGGCTCAGCTGTCTTGCCCACAGTCAGGACAGACTCCCTGCAGGCGCAGCTTTCCCTCCAGAGCCCCACCCACTCAGCCAGGGCCAGGCTGAGGCTGCTGCCTTCTTAGGAACTGAATGCTTGTGACCTCCCCAAGTTCCCACAGTGTTAGGAAATGAAGCTGTAGTAGGTGATGAGGTCATGGGGTTGCAGCCCTCCCGAGTGTGATTCGTACCCTTACAAGAGAGACTGCAGAGAGCTCTGGCCTTCTTTATGCCATGTGAGGGCACCGGGAGAAGTTGGCAGTCTGCAGCCCAGCAGTGAGCCCTCCCCAGAACCAGACTCTACAGCTGCCCTGATCTCACACACAGCCTCCAGAACCGTGAGAAGCACACTTCTGTGGTTCATAAGCCGTCCACTCCATGGTTCTGCGTTGTAGCAGCCCAGGCTGACAAAGACACTTCAGCAGAGGGACTTTGGTTGCCATGGGCTCACTCCCCTTCCTGGTCCCCCTTCCTCCAGCTTCCCAAGGCATGTCCTGGGAGGGCTTCCACCGTAAATCATTCCTCTGTGACTCTCAGGTCTGCTTCTGGGGAGACAGAAGGCCCAGGCCGGTTACTACAGAAGATACCTCCGGGAACCCGCCTCCCTAGCCTACCACACAATGCACACAGGAAGAAGCGGAAGCTCAGAGGCCAGAAGGGACTTACCCAGGCCGGTGAGGCCGGTGAGTGGGACAGCCTGGGTTAGATGGAGGTATTGTCAGCTGCAAAGCCAGCATCTGGTCCTGGATGCCCCGCTGAAAAGAAATGGGGCCCCCAGAAACCCTGCCGCTTCTGAGAGGAGCTGACATCTCCTGGGTCCCATTGCCGGGGGCGATCTGGGGCCAGCAGGGCACTTAGAGCATGACTAAAGAGAAAACGACAGCTCCTCTTGCCGGAGGCCTCCCTTTGGGAACTCATTCCTCAGCGTTTCCAGGATTCCCTGGAGTCAGTTCCCCAAAGTCCTGCTGGATGTGTCAAGCCACACCCCCTGCAGTTAGGGGCCCACTGATTAATCAAATCTCCCCATCTCTGCGGGATTTTGAAAGACAACCCCCAAAGGCAGGACTTACTAGGAGGACTTCAGAAACTGCCAAAAGCACCCCATGAAAAAATGTTCAGGGTTCCATGGGGAGACGACCAAGGTGGCTGATGAGTCACGGATGGCCAGCTGTCACCAACAACTGCTATATATAGAAGGGGCAAGCCGGAGGGGTGCAAGGGGGAGGAGCACCCATCTCAGAGGTGAGGAGGCCCTAGCTGGGGGCCAGGCCTACAGCATCTCAAAATGCACCCTCAGCACACCCAAAACGGAATGTGGGTCAGCAATTGGCCAGCACAGAGCGCTGCAGGATCTGGAAGCAGCAGCCAGAGGGCTGGATGTGGGCTCTGCCAGTGCGTTAGTGATGATTACCTCTAATGATGGTAATGGGAGAATAATGACTCGGACAATTCTCTGAGCCACCTCCACGTGCTTCCCTCATCCGTGCACAAAGAAGATGGACTCATCTCGCTGCTGTGTAGGGAAGTTGGGATTCGGGATCCCAGGCTTGGTTAGGCTAGATCTGCGCTGGCCAGGGCAGCACCCCGGCCACACGAAGCTACTGAGCACTTGCAAGGCAGCTGAGACCTGCTCTAAGTGTGAAGTACAAACCAGATTTCAGAGTCGCGGTTCCAAGAAAAAATGTCAAATGTCTAATGAATAATTCTTCCTCAGTTACATGTCAAAACGGTAATATTTGGGATAAACACCATTTAATAAAACATATTATTCAAAGTAATTTCACCAGTTTCTTTTGAACATGGCTCCTGGAACACTGAAGATTACATCCGGGGCTCACATCTGTGGCTTGAGTTCTATTTCTATTGGACAGTGCCGGGTTACAGGCTAGAGGCCAGCACCTCCAGGAAATCCTGGCCATGCCTTCTGACAAACACAGCCTGCTTCCTGGTTAAGGGCTGAGAGAGGCCCAGGCTGTTTTCCAGACAATCCTGGTGGCCAGCTGCAGCCCCATGTACTGGTCACCAAAGACCCAGGTAATACACAGAAGCCCCTCAGAGTCTGGAACCCCCAAGATTGCCCCTTGCATCTCCTTAAAATGCCCAGCTGGGCCAGGGAAGGATGGTGAATCCTCCCTGGACCTGTCTCCTCCCTTCCCCACTTAACCCACAAGAGAGATCCATGCTCTGTGATGAGGAAAAGAGATAGGAAAAGAAAATTAGGCCACTTCCCAAATGAAACAGCCCCTACCCGCCCTCCCTCACCTTCACAACTGCAGAATAGAAGAGAGAGGAAATGAGAAACAGAATGAGGTGCAGATGAGACAGACCATTCACACTCAGAGGGAGAAACCCTATCTCAGAGACAGACACGCAAATGTCATACACACTGCCCACAGAGATAGGTGGGGGTGGTGGCACTGGTGTTCGAGCGTGGGCGTGTGTGTGTGCGTGTGCAAGTCTGTTGAGCAAGAGGACAGCGGAGAAAGGTTCCAGAATGAGGTGGACAGAACAGGACAGGGAAGAGATGCGCTCAGGAGGAGAAAACAAACAGGTTCGGGGAGCTGACAGCCTCCCTTTTGTGGCGAGGGCTGCCCTTTCTTTCTGTGTCAGTTTAAATTATTCACGTCAGGACAATGGAAAGAATATAGCAAAATAAAAAATGCATCGGGCCCAGGCGGGCCCTGGATTCCTGTGTGGTAGAAACAGAGTGCAGAGAGGGGGCAGACGGGGAGCCTGGAACTTTGGGCTTCAGGTGGCTGCACTGGGGTGCTTTTCTTTTGTCTTTTCTTTTTTTTCAAGTACTGGGGATTGAACCCAAGACTTTCATTAGGAGTACATCCCCAGCCCTTCTTTATTTTGTATTTTGAGACAAGGTCTTGCTAAGTTGCCCAGACTAGGCTCAAACTTGCAGTCCTCCTGCCTCAGCCTCTCAGAGTGCTGGAATTACAGTCATGTGTCACCATGGCTGTCTGGTGGGGTGCCTTTTCAATTGCTCTGTCCCTCCATGACTCCTGAGTGTTGGAGGAGCCACAGACCAATTGCCTCGGGACATTTAGGGGGCTGTGTGAGCCAATCAGAGCCTGGTGATCATCCGCAGACTACAACCCCTTGCACCAGGTAGGGGGCTGCCTTGCTGTCACCGGTCTCTACCTGTCACCTGAGCTGACCCTCTTGCTCAAAAGTACAGGGTGCCCCAGGTGACTACCACTTAATTCAATCAAAGTGGTCACATTTGCCATTAAGCACAATGGGGTGAAGGGGCCGCCCCATCCAGGGCTCCCACCCTTCTGGATGATATTACATCTACGAGGAACTTGGGGACCCATGCCCACCTCAGTCACCCCATCTGACAGGGGCTCTCCCAAGGGGATGCAGGACAAACATCCTAGCCTGTTTGGGCTGTCACAACAAAACACCACAGGCTGAGGGACTTCGACCACAGATGTTTGTTTCCTTACGATTCTGAATGCTGGTCCAAGATCAAGGTTTGGTTCCTGCTGAGATCTCTGTCCTTGGCTTGCAAAGGGCCACCTTCTCCCTGTGTCCTCATGTGGTCCCTCCTCTGCGCACACCTCTGGTATGTCTCTGTGTCCACATTTCCTCCACTTATAAGGACAAGAGTTTTTGAATTAAGTCTATCTGATGGCTTCATTTTAACCTAATCACCTCCTGACACTATATCAGGACACAAGGTGTGGCTGATAGCTGCTGCCTTCCCTGGAAGCAGGGATTTTGTGTCCCCAGCTCCCAGCTCAGCGTCTGGCTGACCAGGGAAACTATGACAGGGACCAAACAGAGGCTACTAGGCAAGGCTTTGGGTCCTTACTTATTTAGCATCTTGTCACCAACCAAAGTGACTGCAGGATGGATTTGGGCTTCACTCACAGACAGATGAGGGTTTTTCCAAGATTTAAAAATAAAAGAGAAAGAAGTAACGCTGTGACAGATCACATTTTCCAAGATGGCTGCAGGATCTCCCACACCACATGCCTTTCTTACTATCTGATGTCACTCTTCCTATCGAGTGTTGGGGTCTGTGGTCCCTTTCCTTGAGTAAGGACAGATTTGTGACCATGGTAAAAGTGTCCTGTGTGACTTCCTTTACTCTCGGAAGCCTGTCATTATGCTGTAGAAAAGCCCAACCTACACAGAGGAGCCCCACAGAGATGTTCAGCTGAGGTCCCAGCCAGCAGCAGCATCCGTGGCCAGATGTGTGAGTAAGGAAGGACACCTTTAACAGGACTTCAGCCCCAGACATTGTCTGATGGCAAGTGCATGAGACCAAGGGAGAGAGACAGACAGACAGAGACGGAGACAGACAGAACCATCTAGCTGAAGGCAGTGATCCCTAGAACAATGAGAGGTATAAGAAGGGACTTTTTTTAAAGTTACTTTTGGAGTGATTCATTATGCAGCAGTAGATAACCAGAACACAGGCCAAAACACGACCGCACACCCACGGGTACACAAAACCCCACTTCTCAAGACCTGCTTCGAGCTCCTGGCAGCAGGCCTGGGTGCTGGGTGCTCACCCTATAGGTTCTGGGGCCAGGCTGCCAGGATTAACACCCCTCTCCCATCACCTCTCTGCTGCCCAACCTTGGCCAAGTATAAGAACACCTCTGCTTCCGTCTCCCTGGCTCTCGACTGGAAACCACAGCACAGGCCTCTGCAGGGGACGCAGGGGATGCTGGGAGGATTCTCACCGAGCCCACATCAAGCGCACAGAGCTGTGCCAAGCAGGCAGTGGCAACCTGGTAACTGTTTGCTGGGATGATATTACTCAACATCTCCCTTTCCGCTTCCTAACAGGTGGGCTGAGAAACATACCATTTCTGGCAGCCACGTTGCTGACCGGCTTTTTCCATCACACTGAAGTCACCAGCCCAGCCCTGCGCTTATTTGTTTTGTAAAAATGTCAGCACCTGGGCCCCAAGTTCCTTCCCCCAGCTCCTGTGGGAAGCCAGCTCTCCACCCCCTGCACTGCTTGAGTACTGTCCCGTCACTGTCATCTCATGCCTTTGCCTTGCAAACCACAATAAGCAGAAGACAAAACACCAGCTCAGGGCTGACCTCTATACCTGTTTTGTAAAGTCCCTTGGCCTGGCCCAGAGGTGTGAGATACAGGATGAGCGGGCAGCCAGCAGGGACAGACAGCTGGGCTCGCAAGACCCTCCTGCCCAGCCTGTTGTGGGTCCAGCCCTCGGAGCACCCTGGCTTCTCCTACACTCGTAGGGTATCAGGGACCCACTTTCCAGAGACGACTGATTCCCACATCCTGCAGCAGGTGAGGATGGTGGCAGCTCTGGCAAGTCCTCTCACTGCCCTGGGTCTCCTCACAATGCCAGCAGAGCCAGAGGTCATGTCCCCTCTGAAGGGGTGCAGAAGCACAGGGCGGAAACAGCGAAGTCAGCAGCAGGGACTCTTTCTGCACAGCCCAGGCCTGCCTGGCCTCTCGAGGGTCCCCTCTGCCTTTTTCTCCGGGGCAGTCTCTTGCTTTTGTTCTGTCCTAAATCCTGTCTTACGCCCCTCAACTCTCTGGCTGTCTCGTCTCGCCCCCAATGAACCACCAGCCTATTTCCCTCATCTGCCTGCTTCTCCCTGCTCTCTGCTTGTCTCCAGTTACACTTCCCTACCCAGCAACAGGGCCCTCCCTATCCACTGACCCTCCCTCCTCCTGCCTCCCTCCTCCTCCAGTGGCCTCAGCCTGACCTCCAGGAGGTCCACGGGCATCTGCTCCTCCAACATCCTCAGCCTCCTCAGGCTGCAGGTTGCCATCTCCGCCCCAATCCCTTGGGTCACCTTGAAAAACGATCCTCAGTCTTTAATGAACCAATTGGTTCTTTAGAAAGGACACCTGCAAGTTACTGCGCAGCTCCTAGCCATGTGTGTCAATGGGAGCACTACTGGTATTTGGGCCGGGACAAATCCCTGTTGTATGGGACAGTTCCCCCCTCCCCCACCACTATAAAATGTTAAGTATCCTTGTCCTCCTGCCTGTTAAAGCCAGTAGCACCCCTAAGTCACTGTGGCAGCCCAATATGCACCCCCACTTCCAAATCACCCCCCAGGGAATTTGAAAGGTCCCTGAATAAGGAAGCAGTATCCATCTCAGGATACAATTGATTCTTTTACTTTTTACAGCACTTGGCAAGCAGCATCTCCCTGCAAGACCAATGATGAGTGCTTGATCCATGCAGTCTCCTTCATGTAGTTAACTCTGAGTCCATGCCACAGCGCAGGCCCTGGCTTCTCCCACTGTGAGCAGGGACTCTGGCCCCTCCATCTATGCCTCTTCATTAATGGTTAGGTGTGGGTTGTCCCTGAAAGATAATCCTCAGCAAGGCATTTACTGAGAAATCATTCATCTAATTCCATACCCCTCTCCCTTCCATCGCCAGCATCACTTTAAAAAAAAATAAAAATAAAAGAGCAAGCCTTGTTGAAAGGATTCCATTGGAACTGTTTGCTCATCAAGGTCCATTGAGTCAGAATTCCCAGGTTAACCCTGAGCGCTCGGCTCCCCAGCCTCTCATGTGATGTTGGTGTTTCTACCTGGAAAAGGGAGAGGAAATCTGGTCTTTTCAAGAAAGAGGGAATAAAATAATCCACCCTCTCCAGCATTTCTCCTTTTCAACACCCCATGAGCACATGAGTATCTTCCACCAGTTATTTCATCTGTGTTTACCAGCCCACATCTGGATTTGCCCACACCTGGACTGGCCAGCAGGGAAGAACAAGCTCTCTGACAGGGCCATAACTTTGCACACACCTGCAGATGACTTTGCACGCAGGCGGGTGTCTGTAGGTCTGGCTATAGCAGATCCAGATCTCTTGGGCCATTTTCCTTTCTGGAACAACAGTTCTCAAAACCAGAAGCTTCCTGCTGGTGTCGTAAAATCACCATCTCCCAGTAACAGTCCAGGTCGGAAGGTTTAGGGATGTTTAGTCTTCTGGGGTCCACTAGTGTGGATCTGATGAAACCTGTGACTTCTCTTTGCAAAACAAAAGGCACAGGATGTGCGCACACATGCACGCCTGCGCCCCCAGAATTTTGCAGATAATCACACAGCCTCCTAAAGCTCATCCACAGGCTGAGGATTAAGGACCCACCCCTGGCTTACCCCAGGGGGAAAACTAATGGAAAAGCAGCTCTGGTGGCAGCACACACAGAGAGGATTCAGTTGCAGTGGGAAAGGAATCCAACTCTCAGATCTTCTTGAAATGAGCCCAGAGCCTCGTAAAGATGATGGCCAGCGTAGATAGCTCACTGGTTTGAAAATACAGCAAGAGATAATGAGCGAGCGCTTCTGGAGACCACTGTCGCTCTTGAACATGCCAAATTTATGTGGACTGCTAAGGAGAGAGGCCATAAAGCAAAATGACCTTGAAAAACTCAAAACCCATTGCCCCAAAGTGAAACAATTCGAGCCGATAGCAGTTCCTGTAGATAATGACACTGCTTTGCCTGTCGTTTGCACGATGCTTTACACAGCTCGAATGGCTTTCGCCACAACAGCCATCAGTCTCCCAACCACTATGTGACAGCAGGGCCAGCACGACTGTCCCCACATAGAGGTTGCAGCTAAAGAGGAGGGCTCAGGGCCAGGGATTTAGCTCAGTTGTTCCACCGGCTGCTTCGAAAGCCAAGGACCCGAGTTCAATCTCTGGTACCAAAAAAAAAAGAGGAGGGCTCAAAGAGTCAAAGTGATGCCGAAAGGACACGGTGGTGCTAGTGGTAGGGCTAGAAGGAGAACTGGCGGGGTGGGGGGGTGTCAGCTGATACCAAGTTCAACAGTCATGGGAATTATGAGGGGTTGATACACTGCCATGGGGCAGTCAACTGACAGTTCATGGAAGAGCTGCACTCTGCTTTTGTAACCCAGTTGCCTCATGAAAGGGATATCTCTAAATGCCCTTTTCAGAAATTGGTGGCTAGGAGCCTCAGCTTTAAATTTGTGATACTACCTCCACATATTTTCCTTTCTCTTTCGCTGTCAGACTGGAGTCAGAAGATGTTGAAGTTACAAGGGACAACACACACACACACACACACACACACACACACACACAAAAGGAAGAAAAGACTGGGGAAGTTGTATAAAGGAGACTTTATACACTGTCCTGATGCACTTAAGAAGGTAACGGAGCCAGGTGTGGTGGTGCCCGGATGTAATCCTAGCACTCTGGAAGGCTGAGGCAGGAGAATCACAAGTTCAAGACCAGCCCAAGCAATTTAGTGACTTAACAAGACACTGTCACTGTCTCAAACTAAAAAATGAAAAAGGGCTTGGGAATGCAGCTCAGTGTAAATGCCCCTGGGGTTCAATCCCCATACTGTGGGGGGGGGGGGGGGGGCAGAGTTAAAGTAATGAAGTCTGTGAGCCATGACTGCGGGGGGTGGGGGCAGGAAACACTGACACCAGCAGGACTCAGCCCCCCTCTTATTTCATGTTTAGTCCCTGTCCGACACAAGTCACCATCCTACCAGACTCCTTGCCATCTACCACCCAACCCTACACCCCTACCACACTGCTTAGGGTTATTGTTGTGGCCGAATCCCATTTCCGGCACCAATTCCTGTAGAGGCCAGGTTATCCTGAGGAGGAGGGGAAGGGTCACCTTTGGAGTTACAGCAGCTGGGAGGAAGCACCAGAGGCCTGCTGAGACAGATGCTGGAAGTGGCCTGTATCTTGACCTAGGTGACCAGGGGCTGGACACACGTAAAAAGGCATCAGGTTTCTTTTTTGTTTCCCTCTGTGTGTGTGCTAAATCTTCATTGTCTTTGACCTGAGCATTAACAGTAAGAATAGGTTTCCTGTGCAGCTGCTCAGGGCAGAAAGGCAGCGTTGGGAAGGGGCCTTAGGAGGGGTAGGAGGGAGGACCTCAGCTTGGCCTCATCGGGCCCAACCCGTGCCTTCTCCATCTTGTGCAGACAGCAGGGAAAACGGGGTCTTGGGCTCAGCACACTGGTGGCCATGCAGGCTCTTCCATGGAAATGCTTTGAAAAGCCTTTGTTCCCCAGAGTTGATCAAGGGAAATGAGCTGGTAATGAACAGCAGAAATAACAATAATTAATAATGGGCAGAATAAAAATGGATTTCAAATCCTGCCGCTAATTTGCCAGGAGACTTGTTCCTGAGGCAGGCAGCTCTCCCCATTCGCTCTCTCCCCTCTTCAAACTGCAGGGCAAACAAGGAAGTGGCGGGAGGAGGCCGGCAGCTCCAGTGGGGGAGGGTAGGGGAAGCGAGGGGACGGGACTGAAGGGGCTCTTTGCAAATGCGCTGAGCGGCCGTGGGGAGGGGGAGTGGGGCCGAGGCTCAGCTGGTTCCCGGGCTGCATGGCTCGGCACCTGCTAGGAAAGGTAGGGACCCCCCAATCTCAAAGACGCCTCTCAGAGGCCCGCAGCCTCCCCCAGTCGGTGATGGCTCCCGAAGAGCAGCACCCCCTACTTTTGCACCCTTGGTACCCATCCCCCACCACCGGTGCTGCCCCTCCTCCCGGGAGCCAAGACCACACAACAATGGAAGGAAACCCTTGTCACAGAAGGAAGATTCTAACTGGAGCCCTAAACGCTCCAGAAAGATTATCTTTCCGGTTCCCATTGCAAAGAGAACAACTAACAATCGCTCAGGCCCCTGACCCCTCGCTGCCCTTTTCCTTCCCTGCCCTGCCCCGCCCAAGCGCCTGATTCCTAGACGGGTATCAGACCACGAAAAAATGAATGCTGAGATCCTTCCAGCTGCTCCTGGGATGGGCAAAAACCAGCCTGTGCCTCATCCAGTGGTCTTTAGTATATGTGCTGCCAAAGCGAGCACTCCAGTGGTCTTTATTTGTTTGTTTGGTTGGGTTTTTTTGGTACCAGGGATTGAACTCGGGTCCTTGCGCTTGCAAGGCAAGCGACGGAACCACTGAGCTAAATCCCCGGCCCTACAGTGGTCTTTAATATGAGAGGTCAGCATGAGCCAGCTCTGAGATCCTGGGGGAGAGGAGCGGGGTTTGTATATGAGGGGCAAGTCTAAGACCTGCCCATAACCCTGGCCTTCGGCTCACCTTGTCTGTGGCCAGTGAGAAAAATGCTTCCCTTTCCCTGTGTGTCCCCGGTTCCTTCCCTGTATGTTCCCTGCTTCTCGGGGCTCTTCCTCTCCCCCTGTCTCAAAGGTCCAGGCTCCAAACTCGGTTTGCCAACTCCTCTGCCCTCCCCGGCCCCATACCCCGCCTTGTTGCCCCATCAGCCATGGGGGAAGCCAAAGCCCACACATACATCTTTGTCTTTGACCCTGAGTCTGTTGGAGGCACGATGCTTTGACCCCAAGGCTGGTGAACAAGCACTGGGCAGCTCAATTCCCACCACTAAAGTGGCTGCCTACACCAGCAAATGGATCACTTTCCTTTCAACTTCAGCAGAGGGGTGGATTCTTCTTGCTAAAGGCTAAATACTGACTGAGTTGCAAGTTTTAGTAAATGAGGCCATTGTGGGGCTATTTCTGAGGGAAAGCGGGGCCAGCAGTGCCAGTACCAGCCCTGTCCACTTCCCACAAGAATTGGGCACCATTATTTTTACATTAGGGAAAATTCCTTCTCCTGTTTCAAGAAAAACAGCTGAATCTGGCCATATCTTCCACAAAAGTAGACACTGTGGGGAGAGGGCAAGGGCTTAACTCTTACCAAGAAAGCAGAGTGAGTGACCACAGGAACTTTAGGGTAAAAGTGACCTTACAGTGCCTTAGAGGGCTTTGCTGGTGGACCCTTGCTGTGAGGGTATCAGCGTGGGACATGGTGGGGGCATCCCCTGCAAGAGAGGGCAGCCTAGGGCGGAAATGAATTGTCTCACCTGTCCAGAGGCCGGAAGTCAGAGACCAGGGTGTCGGCAAGGCTGGCTCCTTCTGAGGCCTCTCCTCTGCCTGCACTTGGCCACCTTCACGCTGTGTCCTCCCGTGGTTTCCCTCTGTGTGTCTGTGTCCTAACCTCCTCTTCTTAGAGGACCCCGGTCACAGTGGGTAGGACCTGCCCTGGTGACCTCATGATCATAAAATCCCCTCTTTCAGGGCCAAGTCTCCAAACTCAGTCCCATTCTGAGGTCCTGGGGGTTAAAACTTCCACACAGGAATCAGGGACAGGATCGAGCCCATCACACCAGTACAAGGTTTCTCTTGCTTCAGCAACTACAACCTATTCAAACTACAATCAATGTGGTTCCAGGGCCTGGAGAAGCCACAGGCTCACGGATCACACATCAAAGGGTTGCTGTCTGCCTTACAACCTGGCTCCTTCCTAAATTAACCCCAGGCCTTGGCACTGAGCTATATCCCCAGCCCTTTTTTTTTATTTTGAGACAGATCTCTCTAAGTCACCAAGTTGCCCAGGCTGGGCTCAAACTTTTGATCCTCGTGCCTCGGCCTCCCAGAGTGCTGGGATTACAGGTGTGCAATACCATACTCAGCCCCTGAGGAAGTTCTTGATGTTCACATCCTGCCTCTTCCAAGAAGCCCTCCTGACTGATGAATTCACAGTTTTTCCTTTGCTAAATTCCACAAGGAAAGATCTTTATCGGCAAGCTGTCTGGGTCCTTCCTGAGCTTAAATCTGCTTTCTGAGTGAGATCTTGGAGGCCCCACAGCCCGCGCCCCACCCACACCCTGCCTGATGGGGTTAGGGGTCACATATGACCAAATTGGCCCAGTCAGAGAGAATATCAGGACTCCCCGTGGGGATCCTGGGCAGTCTCTCTCCTAAGCTGGGTTTGGTAATGGGAGAATGCAAAGTCTGTAATCCCAGCACTCAGGGAGGCTGAGGCAGGAGGACTGTAGCAAGTACAAGGCCAGCCTGGGCGACATAGTGAGTTTGAAGCCAGCCTGAACTACATAGCAAGACCCTGTCTCAAAATAATAATAATAATAAATTAATTAATTAATTAAGTAAGTAGAAAAACTACAACTGAATTGTGGGGCAGGGGGTAGAGGTCACTAGAAATTCCAGGGATTTGGGTGGGGCTGGAGGATGAGGGCAGAGGAAACCAAGCAGATGATGGGTGCCCGTGGCATCCTGAAATTCTAGATGAAGCCATACCTGAAGTTGGTTACATGTGGACCGTTCAGTGAACAGAAACCAATAAGTCTCCACCTTGGCTAACATTGATTTGGGTTCATAGTAGAAAAATCCATGGATGATTAAAATGAATAATCGATAATTTGAAATAGGAAAAAAGGTCCAAAGAGGTAGGGGTGAAGGGAGGGGAAGGGGAAAGGAAAAATTATGAGAAAGGAAAAAATGGAAACAAAGTCTTTGTAAATAGGGAAGGGAGGAGGGGGTGAAGGGAGGACAGGGAATGGGGAAAAAACAAGAATCAAGATGCATCATGTACAGGTACAAGCACCCAATGATAAATGTAAATGTATTGTATACCTAAAATGTACCAATAAAAGAATTTAAGAATAATAAAAAAAAAATCCATGGATACAGAGTCATTCAGATCTTTTTTGTTTGTTTTTGGTACCGGGGATTGAACTCAGGACCTTGCGCTTGCAAGGCAGGCAGCAGAACCACTGAGCTAAATCCCCGACCCCAGCCTTTTTGTTTTTGAAACAGGGTCTCACTAAGTTGCCCAAGCAGGGCTTAACCCTGTGATCCTCCTGCCTCAGTCTCCCAGAGTGCTGAGGTTACAGGTGTGCATCACGGCTGGCTCACCTTCCCCTTATTTTTCTTCTTCCCTTCCCCCACCCATCTGTCTCTCCCTTCCCACCCCCATGCATATTCTTGCACACATACAGAGAGAGAGAGAAAGAGAGAGAGAGAGAGAGAGAGAGAGAACATGTAGAAACAAAGCAACAAAATGCCTCCAAAACCTCTCAACTCTCACAAAGCACAGCCTAGGGGAATTAATGGAGAGGAAATCAACCATCAAATACCTGAGCT
>NW_004624762.1:15618990-15630359 GCF_000247695.1 Heterocephalus glaber | reverse complement strand
GAGAGAGAGAGAGAGAGAGAGAGAGAGAGAGAGAGAGAGAGAGAGAGAGAGAGAAACCAGGAATTCTCTAATGCCGTAGACAGAATGAAGAGAAACCTAGTTGAGCCATGGATCCTGGGCAGGGATGGTGGCTGTGGTGGCAGGGCCCCATCCTCCCCTCCCTGCCTTAATGGGAGCTATGTTTTGTGGGGGTTTTTTGGTACCAGGGATCGAACTTGGGTCCTCGCGCTTGCGCAGCAGGCAGGGAGACCACTGAGCTAAATCCCCAGCCCACCCCTCCCTGCCTTTACACCTCTGCAGAGATGCCCATGTCCCTCCCCCTGCTCTGGTCAACTCCTACCTCCTTAGGACACGTGGCTTGCCTGTAGGTGATCCAGCAAGCCCCCTTGGGGAAGGTGCCCTTGCCTGGGCCCCCAGAAACCAGTGGTCACCTGGGTAGGGGTGCTCAGGCCTGCCCCTGAGTGACAAGCAGTTGCAGAGATGGCGGGTTCCTTGCAGAACCTTGAGGGTCCACCTTCGGGCACAGTTCTGTGGCTCCTTAGGCTTAGATGTGAAGGGGAGGATGTTCCAGGGTTGCTATAGGGAGGGTGAGCGCCCTCCTGGCAGCCCACAGAGCAACACAGGTGGGCGTTGGGATTCCTTGGGCTAGTTCCCTCCAAATGGAGTTTTTCGAATGTTTAGGCCATGTCCTTCCCTGGATACTGTGTGCTTGGATGAGCCCCTCTCCCGAGTCTGCAGCACCAGAGGGGTCAGCAGAAAGGAAGGTACACATGTGCCGCCCTCATCCTTGATGCAGGTAGTATGAGTTGAGTCGGAGTCCATGGCAACCACCCGGAAGCAGCAAAGGCTGGGCTGCTTCCCTGCCAGAAGCACCAAAGGCAAGGCTAGGAGGAAGTTGGGGTGCCAGAGGCAAATAATCCAGCAGGTTCTTTAACCCCTCTGTCTCTGTGTCCTCTACGCAAAATGGAGGCCGTAACAGGGCACGAAACACAGTAACCCATGCAAAGTGCTGGACACATCGGAAGGGTTCCATAAATGTCAGTCTACCCAAAATGAAAAAGGTTTTCAAGGTTCCAGGAAGACTTCTGCAAATCTATCACACACTGCTCTTCAGAGCCCAGGACTTCCAACTACAAGCACCAGGGGCTTGAAAGACAGAACATGCTCTGGAGCTCCAAGCTGGATTTTGTAGTTGCTTTGGACTCGGGATGTTGATTCTATTATGAAATATATAGAATGGCAAGGGGTGGGGAGCAGTTTTCCTGCCACAATAAAAGAGAGTAAAGGGAGCTGGGGATTTAGCTCAGTGGTTTCGCTGCCTGGTGTGCAAGCACAAGGACCCGAGTTCAATCCCTGGTTACAAAAAACAACAACAACAACAAAAAAAACACAACAAATAAAAGAGAGTAAAGGCCCTGCCTGTTTGAGGGGTTGTTTGGCTTCATGGTGACTGGGGCCCTGGGAAGGCCTGAGGGCCTTAGGGTACCACATCACATCATTTTCTGTTACTATAACAGAATGCCTGAGGCTGGGTATGTGTAAAGAAAAGAGGTTTATTTGCCTCATGATTCTGGTGGCTGGAAAATCCAAACAGCATGGTGCTGACATTTGTGGAAGACCCGTCACAACACAGCAGACCAGCAGAAAGAGAACCACTGCATGCAGAAGGGCACATGTGCCAGGGAAGAAGCAAGAGAGGGTGCAGGACAACCTCTCTTTTATAGCAAGCAACCTGCTCTCCCAGAAATTAACTTGGGCCCTTCCAACATGGTACCTAGTGATCTTACCATCTCTTAAAAGACCTCAAGACCACTACACTGGGGATCAATTTTCTAGTACATGAAAGTTTGGGAACACACTCTCTAAACCATAGCTCGGGGAAGCCTGAGAGGTTTCCGGCAGGGAGAGTGGAGGGGACAGAGTCTCACTCCACAGCAGCAGGCAGGAGAGACCCATGTGCCCTGCAGGGACAGCCCACAGATAGCATGCAGCTGCGGAGGTAAGATGGCCAAGGCCAAGCGAGAGACCTCAACAGTGGTCGCAAAGGTGGCCCAGGACCTGTGCACCCCAGTGCAGTGGAGAGAGCCGCTGAGAGCACCACGCCTCCATGGCATCCAGAAGGGCCAGCCATAGAGCCCATGGGGGCCACACATTCAGGGCCTGTAGGGTGGAGACCTGGCCCTGCAGGGGTATTGGGGGTCCATGTTCAAGCCCAAGCCACCAAGCCCAGCAGATGGGGCCCAGAAGCAGAGGGCAGCATGTGGACACATGTCCCTTGCTCAGTGCCAGGGCAATGTAGGAACTCTCCCTTCCGAGGCCCACTCCTGCGGCAGCAGCTCGTGCCCAAGAAGAATGAATAAGAGAATCCTATGAGGGACAGCACTGCTACAAGTGCCCATGATTTCAAACAGTAGTGACGGTTACCTTGACCCAGGACGTTATGTTGTCCACCAGCAGCAGACACGGGAGCTCAAGAGGTCAGTGCACGCAAGCGCGAGGACCTGAGTTCGATCCCCAGTACCAAAAAAAAAAAAAAAAAAAGAGGTCAGTGCAGACCACAGTTTGGGAGAAATAAAACACACCTGAGTGTCAAGAGAGCGGAATTCAAACCCACTACATCAAGCTTGGCTCCCGGCTTGGGAATAACAGGAGGGGACACGGGCAGAGTGGAGTTTACCCATCAATAACCCCATTGACAAGCTGCCACTTACTCTGGAGCCGGGCAGGAGGTGCATAGGGGAGGGGCGGGTGGGGAGGAAGGGAGGTCAGGAGTGTGTCCAAAGGAAGACAAAGTGTGTGACTCTCCTTTTTGGATCCTACTGCCTCTCTCAACAACTCTTAATTACCAGCAATCAGCTCTTAATTACCTACAACTAGAAAGAAAGAGAGGGGAAAACACAGATAAATGAAATACACAGATAATCCCCAAACCCCAGTTTGGTCGATAACATCATCCAGGCTTCCCCAAGTAACCTCTTGCCAGGACTCTTGCTCTCCTGACAAGTTGCAGAGCAGACCGATACCCACTTCCCCCTCTTCTTTTGCCCCTGACCTTGCCCGCCCTCCGTGGGTGCACAGGGAAAGACAGGTGGGCCCTCCATAATTCCCACCTGGATATGCTTTCTTCCTGTCCCTGGGATGCGGCTGCTGGGGTCCTGGCCAGATGCTAGGCTCCCAGCCTCTTGGAGCTGGACAGTTTTCAGTCTGCCCAACACATAGGAGGACTGAATGTGAATTCAAGCCACGTTAGAGGACGGAAGGGAGGACAGCAGGTTTCAGGACAAGGGTACCCGGGATCATGACTGACTGGGGGCTACTGTGGGCCACCACACCTCCTGCAGCCAAGGCCACTTTGTCAGCACCTCAGGCACAGTGGCTGCCCAGAGGTGGGGGA
This sequence comes from Heterocephalus glaber, assembly GCF_000247695.1. Next base: position 15,626,965 of record NW_004624762.1, on the reverse strand, counting down.
CACAACCAAGGCAGGTTCAAACCCGGAGCGAGAGCAGGACTGGAGGAGGAAAGATGGTGCCCGCAGCACACAGGCTGCCAGTTTCTTCCCTCTTCCGCAGTCAGGGATTCCTCAGCGCTCTTCCTCTTGAGTGGACAGGCAGGGCACACATCACAGGAAAGCTGTCCCTTGCACTTCAAAACAATGTCTTGGGGCCAGGCGTGGTGCGGGCAGCCTGTAGACCCAGCATCCTGGGAGGCTGAGGCAAGAGGATTGCAAGTTTGAGCCCAGCATGGGCAACTTAGCAACGTAGTGAAACCACATTTCAAAATTTTAAAAAGGGCTGGGGACGCAGTTCAGTGCAAAGGCCCTGAGTTTAATCCCGGGGACTGCCAAAAAGAAAAGTCTCAGGGTCATCACTTAGGGGAAAATGGGCACAGCAAATGGCCCAGTACCAACTACAAAGAAAACAACAAGGTGCAGATAACAAGGCTCAGGGGAGTTCCATGAAATCAACAACACCCCCCCCACACACACCCAACCCCCCACCCCACCCTGTGCTTGCTAAGGCAGCTGTGTGAGTGGGGGGGGGGGGAGTGTCCTTTAGCAGTCAGAGGAACAGTGGCATTTGAGCACAAACCCAAACGCTGCTCTCCTTTTCCTGACTTTCCTTGCTTCCTCCCGTCCGGTTAACACGGGGCGGACAAGCCAGTTGTCATTCCCTCTTGTCTCATTAATAAACCTGCAGGAGCAAGCGTGCCTGGTGATTGCTGGCAACCTGGAAGCAGCACGACCACGCAGACATGCAAATGTGGCTCAGAAAGGCCCCTCTCCCCTCCCCCTCCCCTTGCCTGTCCTCCTCTCCTCTCCAGTGCCCCTCCCTGTCCATCCTCCTCCCCGATTTGTGTTTCTTGGCACAGGTACAGGCCCTGGAGAGGAGGGCCCAGGGCTGGAGGCGCTGGCTAGGGGGCCTCTGGTCCAGGACAGAAAGGAAGCTATGGGCCGTGGGAGGAAGGGGGGCCATGGCCTCTCCACCCCCCAGCCTTGACCCAGTCACAGCCCCTTTCACACGCTAAACGGGCACTAATGTGACCAGTGCTAACTCGATTTCGTCACAGGGAGACAGGAATCATTTTTCTCCACTCCTTTCCTTTGGCTGTGTCCATGTCCTGCGATGGAGACTATTGGTTCTGCCTCATGAGGTTAGAGTTTCAGGCATTTGGGGCTCTTCTTACTCATTTGGTGACTACTTGAGAAGGGAGAGGTCAGGAAGGAGAGAAGGAGAACCAGCTCCCCAGGCTCCAGAGACAAAGCAGCTTCCTACAGCCCAAAGGCACTGTTTCTGGGAGGTTTTTGTGTACCTCTCCTGTCACCTGGTGACCCAGGGTGCCAGAAGGCTGCATGGCCCTGCAGGCAAGATGTGCGGGACAGCCTTTGTCACCAAACTGATAGTGAGACGGCAAGAGGCAGGAAGTTTCAGAAAGGGAAAAGAGTGACAAGGACAACGTCAGATCCCCTCCCCCCGCCCGCTGAGGAGGCCGACACCGACATGGACAGCGTTCTCTGCTGAACAGAAATTGCCTGCCTTTCTCAAGGCCAGCATTCCAAAACTGGTTTCTGATTTGGGGTGCTGGGGTGCTGGGGACCAAACACAAGGGCTTGTGCCTGCTACACAGGGGCTCTCCCAGTGAGCCACAACCCCAGCCCCGTTTTCTGATCTTGTGAATCAGCTCAGGGTGGAGGCAGCTGCCTTTGCAGCGTGCAGACTTGGGCTTTTCTGCTGGCTCCTGCAGCGGCCTACATTTTGCTCACTGAAATTCTCATGCAGCTAGGGAGAAAGGGTTTCATTGGATTTTCTGACCCCAAAACATAACCATCCTGGAATTGCTTGCAAAGGCCGGCAGTCTTCCTGCAACGACGGGCTGACTCGGAGGCCCCGTTGCTGGGCTTAGCTCCGTGTTCCGAATTCTCAGCCAGTTTCCTTGCTGATAATAGGAACTGGCTAAATTTGGGCTCCCTTTATTCCCGTTTGCAGTCCCCAGAGGGGGAGGGCCCATGGGGAGTGCTGTCTGACTGCCTGGAATCTGTCGAGGATGGTTCCCCTTGAGGTTCGTTCCTTCATGCCAGGCTTGTGCAGAGCTGTTGCCAGTGATGCCACAAACCTCTACAAGCGCACAGAGAGAACAAGTACAGTGCTGTCCCTGGTGCCACGGAGCCCAAGGAAACTGGTGCAATGCATTTTAAAGAACTGAGCTTAACTCATGGTCTCTCTCAAGGCAACCAAGGTTAGATTAAGCTTCTTTCTGGCAGAAAAGCAAAAAACAAAAAAACCTCACAGTGTCACCAGAGGAGGTTGACTAACATTAAACAGGACTAACACTGACTATGAATTTCTGAGTGCCTGCTGTGAACAGGAACAGGGCAAGGTGCTTTTCATGCACCACCCCAGGTAATCCTCACAAAAAGTGAGGCAGATGCTCCCATCATCATCTGACATTCCAGAAATGTGGAAAACCCTCCTGTGAGCTTTCTTTTTTTTAATTGCAAATGTTCCCTTCCCTGGGCCTATGTGTTTTTTTAAAACTCATAGGATCCTAAATAAACTGCAAACCAGCACTGTCTTTAGAAAACAACACAAGAAGCTGGGCATGGTGGCACACTCACACCTGTAATCCTAACACTCTGGGAGGTTGAGGCAGGAGGATTATGAGTTGGAGGCTAGCCTGAGCAAGTTAGTGACTTAGCAAGATTCTGTCTCAAAATAAAAAACAGGCTGGGGATGTAGCTCAGAGGGAAGGCTCTGAGTTTAAGCCCCAGTACAAAAGAAGAGAGACAGAGAGAGAAAATAGTGCAGGACGAAGCCCACCTTCCTGGGTGAACTAGCTTGGCAAAGAATAGGCTTGCAAACGCTCTTCGAAACTGCATCCACCTCCTCACCATTCAAGGATGGATGGATCATTCGATTGATCTATCTATTCCTAATTGAAAACTCCTCTCTGACACTAATACACACATGCAAATTGGTTAATATTGTCTGTATAGGGCCGGGGATTTAACTCAGTGGTTTCACCGCCTGCTGCGCAAGCCCAAGGACCGGAGTTCAATCCTCGGTACCAAAAAAATAAAATAAAACAAAATAGTATTGTCTGTATTCATCAGCTTTGTATCATTTTAAAAAATACCTGAGATAATCAACTTAGAAAAGGTTTATTTTGGCTAATGATTTTGGAGGTTGCAGTCCATAGTCAGGCCTGGGTAGGCAGCACATCATAGCAGGAGAGCATGATGGAGCAGTCATTACTCTCATGGCCAGGAAATGAAAAGAGAGAGAGGAAGAGAGTGGAGTTCCACCATACCCTTCAAAGTCACATCTCAGTGACCCACAGATCTCCCATCAGGCCCCCCTCTTAAATGTTCTGCTATTGTAGATAGGTAAGTTAATTAAATATCTTGTAGGCAGTTAGACAGGGACTCCCTTAAGGTGCCAACCCTCAAGGCCCCAGTCCTCAAGGTGCCAGCCCTCCAGGAGCCAACAGAGCAAGGAGCCAACATGGAGAACAATTGAGGCACATTCACTGGTTAGCATTAAAAAAAGAGGAGACACTACTTCCCCTGGGGATAGATAGCAGTGATTGATATTCTAAATGGGAAATTCCTTGTATGTGACTTGTCTTCCCATTTGATCCCCATTTAATCAATGTGACCTGGGTGACTGTACTTGTCATCTTATTGGTTGGTCATGGTTTTGCCCCACCTCATGCCCACCTTGTAAATTTCCATTGGGTCTTATAGTTTTGTCCCACTTTGTACCCGCTTCACCACATGGCTTTGCTGTATAAAACATCTTTGAAAAGTGGGGTGGGCGGGCAACCCACTTTCCGGTCCCCCTTCTGTCTCTCTCAGACAGAAGCTTTCTTTCTCCCAATAAATTTTTCCTACTTTCAACCTCCGTTGTTCCTAGAATTCATTTTTCGATTTTAGAAAGCATGCGTTTTGGATACCTAGCAGGTTTGGTAGTTACATCTCTTCCCCCTATACCACTGTTACCTCCTGACAGCACCAGGCTAGGACTAAGCCTTGATACATGGACTTTGGAGGACATTCCCAATCCCAACTGTAGTATCTTTCTTCTAGATTGCAAAATATAATCACCATGCTAACTGTCCCAAATATTTCCTGATGCTCATCATCCTCCAAGTTTTCTGAAAATAGGGAGGAAGTTGATGCTGACACTTAAGGAACATGTGCTCACTGTCCACTGCGGAGGGCAGGATGCCCAAGCCACAACAGTGTGCCCCTACTGAGCCTATGAGAGCCTTCAGGAGAAAACTCGCCAACAGGACAGGGCCATAGAGTTCCCTCACTCTTACTGGTACATCTAAAGATGCCCCCTCACCACGGATGCCTTGCAAAGCCACCAACTTATTCCGATGATGCAGGCAGGGCTCAACCCTCATGGACTCCACTTTAGAACCACGCCAGAGGCAGCTGAGAGGCCACATGAAAATAGGTATTGCAATGCATTCAGCTTCGTCTCAGGTTTGCCCCACCCCTCAAATATTATTTCCTGGAGTACAGGTAATCTTTTGGGAAGGTGATCCCCAAAAATGCAATGGAGAACATAAGTAAAGGGGAAAAGATAAGAAGTGTGAGTTAATGAACAGATGGCTGCTGTAGGCAGTGGAGGCCAATCTTGCCTGGACTCCTTTGGGAGACCGTGTACAGCATAGCTCAGGATGGTCTCACTGAGTCATGATGACACCTACCACACTGTTGAGAGTTGGTTCTGACCATGTCCATTCCCCAGCCCTCTCAGTGGCATCAGCGACTTCTTGATCCCTCCCCAGGCCAAATGCCTTTTTTTATTTTCTATGGTACCCAGGGCCTTGGCATTGAGCTACATCTGCAGCCATTCTTTATTCTTTATTTTGAGACAGGGTCTCACTAAACCACTAAGTTGCCTGGGGTGGTCTGGAATTTGAGATCCTCCTGCCTCAGTCACCCAGAGTGTTGGGATTATAGATTTGCACAACCACACCCAGCTCAGTCAGACAACACCTTCTGGCAAAGACATACAGGAGGCTGTCTTCAAGGGATCACAGGGCATGTGGGCACTGGCAGTGCCTGCTATGAATCTAAGTGACTTTTGAGCCATTAGCAAAGTCTCAAATTCACCCTTGGAAGTTAAAGATTGCTATATACAGAGATCTTTGGACAAATAATAGTAGCTGAAATAAAGTGAGTGCTTACTGTGGGCCAGCTGCTGTTCTAAGCACTTTGTATGTGCTAAAACATTTAGTTCTCACATATCTGGAAGATAAGGAAATGGGTATGCTACAAACAGCAAGGCCATTCCACAAACATACGGAGCAGGGAATGCATCACTGGAATAAACAAACAGCCATCCAGGTGATAGTTTGAAGGAGATAAGGTAGATGGTTATATATATAAATATATGTATATGCAAATGCATTTGGATGTGTTTATTAAAAGGAAAAATCATCTTATTGCTTATATATGAACCGAATAATCAGTTGAATTTTGACCTTTTTTCTTTGGTACTAGGGATCAAACTCGGGACCTTGAGCTTGCAAGGCAGGCACGGTGCCACTGAGCTAAATCCCCAGCCCTGATTTTGGCCATTCTAAAGGCCCTTGGAGTTTAGAAACAGGAAGAGAAGTGCTGGAAATGCCAAGGGAGGCTTTATGGAAGATGGGCCCAGAGGTGTAGTTGAAAGGTATGGAAACAGCATGAAAGTCCTAGAAGCAGGGAGAAGTAGGGCACAGAGGGGACCAGCCCATGTGGTGTCCTAATGTCAATAGCACCATTTACTGAGTCTTTCCAGTCCTCTACTTTCCTGCTGGGTGATAAAATTCTATTTTCTGGCCCTCCTTTTGAAGTCAAGTGTGGCCATGTGACTTGCTTGATTTGGTCAAGGAAGTGTTAGGGGAATTACTTGTGGTCCCAGCTTAGTGGGAGCTTTAAGTGTCAGGGCATGAGTCACCATGTCCTCTATCCCATTGGAGGAGATAGGTCACAAGCACATGTTAAGATGGACTGTCCATCCACTCGTCTCTGAGGGACATGAAAAGAGCTTCCTTTTGCTGATTCATGTGAGCATCCAGCAGGAGTGAGACATAACCCTCTGTCACTGTGTTGTAAGCTTCAAGTGGGGGACTTGTTGCTGGGTCAGCACAGCCCAGCCCACCCTGATCCAGACACCAGGCTGAAGCCACTGGAACAAACAACCCCAAGATCTCAGGGGCTTAACAAACAAATCTCGGGCGAAGGACAAAAAGTGTTCTGCTCCATAGAGTCACTCGGGACTCAGACTGAAGCAGGCTGCCGCATATGGAACATTTCTGCTGCTCTTCCCAGCCACAGTCGAGGGAAGCTGGAAAGCCCTACAGGCCTTGGCACTGCTTCCAGGGAAAAGCAGCGCATGTCACTTCCACCGCATCTGTTTCATTGGCCAGAACTACTCACGTGGCTCTGCCTCATTGTAAAGAAACTAGGAGGGACCTCCCCTGTGCCCAGGAAGCAGCGGAGTGGCTGTTGGTGAACACTGGCAACACTTACCACACCTGGCTTCGGAATACAGCAGGCAGGGGAACACAGGCCGCCTAAGAGCAGAACATGATCCTGGGGTACCAGGGAGCCACCATCAGTACATGGGCAGCTCAGGGACGGAAGGGAGGCTGAGGTAAAGTGTCAGGGACTAGCAGTTGAAGGTGGAGGAAAGGTGGGGCCTATGAGCCCCAGGGAGGAGCTGTATTGAGAGCTGTTGTATGGTAGGAAGCTAGGCCTGCCGTGGTGAGGCAGTGGCCCACTGATAGCAGAGGAAGAGAGAGGAGGAGTGGATCCCGTGGCCTTGAAGGAAAGAGGAAGTATGGTGTATTGGGAAACAGACTTTGACAGATGGGACTCAAATCCCACCTCCCACACCTGCCAGCTTTTTGTTCACAATATGCAAAACGCATAATCTCACTAAGCCCCTAAATTCTTGTCTGGAAAATGGGAATGAGAATATTATTTACCTTGTACAGCTGTTTTGGGGCTGGACAGCTAGAGATGATGTTTGTAAGCTCCAGTGGAAGTGGCGATGGTGGTGGTGGAGGCAGTAAACTGTAGTAGCGGGGACAGGAAGGAGTGGGGGGGCCTGGTACAGTGAGCCCTAAACCGACTGAAGTTGAAGCTTTGAGGAATAAAATACCCAGAATTGAGAGGGTTTCGATACATAAAATGTAGAAGTAGAGGTCAGAAGATAGAAAGTAAACTATGAAATCCAGGGTCCCAGGAACCGAAGGGAAAAAGAGTCTCAGTAAGAAAGTTGAAGCTGGGCACGGAGGCGCAAGCCTATAATCCCAGCATTTGGGAAGGAGGATTGAGGATTGAGGCAGGAGGATTGCCATGAGTTTGAGGCCAGCCTGGGCTACATAGTGAGACCCTGACTCAAAGAAAAGAAAGAAAAAGTTGAAGCTGCCAGGTGTGGTAGCACATGCCTGTAATCCAGGCACTCAGGAGCCTGAGGCAGGAAGATTGCCACTACTAGTTCAAGGCCAGCCTGGGCTACATAGTGAGTTCAAGGCCTAGGCTAGCCCGAACTACATAGCAAAACCCTGAGTCAAAAAAAAAAAAAAAAGAAGAAGAAGAAGAAGAAAGTTGAAGTTCAGGAAAAATATGAACAACAGCCATTGGATTTATTAAAAAGAAAGGGACTATGACCTGGTGGAGGAGTAAGTCAGTGGCAAAGGATTAAGAGGAACAGCGGGTAACTGAGACATGGGACCAGCTGTATAGACCTCCCTTGTAGGGAGTTTGGCAGCACTGGGAAAGAAGATCAAAGAACCTGTATCAGTAAGAAATGCCTTTAGCTGCAAGTAACAGGATATATTTTTAAAAATCAAAGGGCCGGGGATTTAGCTCAGTGGTTCCGCCACTTGCCTTGCAAGCGCAAGGACCGGAGTTCGATCACCGGTACCAAAAAAAAAAAAAA